>CAHIKZ030000791.1:1567500-1795000 GCA_903632075.3 Acanthosepion pharaonis
CTTGCACCCATTTGTGCATCCTGGGTATGACGATAAACTACATCCGTGTCTTGGGTAAGATGATAAACTACATCCAACAGCAAGGCCTCTGACCAGAAGGTTTTGAAGAACGTGGAACCACCTCTTAATTGCTGGTGTTCCCAGGTCCACCCAGACTTGGAGTGGCAGCACCTGTTAGGGTCCCAACTATGTGTAAATAGTTAACCCCCAAAATGGGGTCAAAACATTATGAAAGTTTAAAAATAGGTTTTAATACCAGCAATGTTTTTGTAAAAAGAAAAAAAATTATGACCAGCTATACATTTTTGAAAAAAAAATATTACCAGAAATAGGCTTTTCATAGGTAAAATATTACCAGAAATAGATTTTTTTGAAGGCAAAGATATCACCAGAAAAAGATTTTTGAAAAAAATATTACCAACAATAAAAATTTTGTCGGCATTAAATAACCCATTGAGGTTGATATACTGTAAAACAAAACAAACCAAACCAAACCAAACACCCTCTTTGTATGCACTGACAACAACCTCATTTAGTAAACCTTGACTAGTTTTGGGGCCTTGTCTTATGTGAACCACTGTATTAAAACAAAAATCATTAGTAAAAGTCATCAGCCAAAAAATGCACATGATCTGAAAGAACAATGTTGAGTTGCTGCTTAGAAATTCCCAAAGGATATTCTTGTAGAAATGTTTATGAACATCTGATGAAAATCACATCCTGTAATTTGGATAGATAATACAATCAATCTAAGATTACAAAGGCTTGGCTGTTGGAATAAATAAATGAAAGCTTTGCATCAAATAGCCAATCTAATGTAGAAATATAAAAGATATATATATATATATAAATAGCTTTTTTTTTCACTTTTATTTTTGTTTTCTTTTTCTGTATACTATGAATAAACAGAAATTCCATCACATTCACAAACATTATTCCATCTGCTTACTAAGCTTGAGGGAAAGGGTGTCAGTGTATGGAAGATCAAAAGAACAATTTTTTTCTTAATTTTTTCCAAGAGATGAATGTGTCAACTTTTCTCTTTTATCTTATTCCTAAGATGAATATGTAAAATATATTATGACACTAGTTAATTATAGGCAGCAATAATGACACATGGAGAAGTCAACAGTATGTGTATCCCATATCTCAATTTATTCAACTGTAAAAAAAAAAATGCTACAAAATTTCATTCCAGAATGCTTTGCAAACCAAAAATAAACAACAACAGTAACAAGCTAATCTGATCTAACATTTTCAATTTTTTTGTTGTTATTGTTCACCCTGTACAAGGCTCAAGAGAAACTCAATGTAGAGGGTTACAGAGTAAGAGGCACAGTTTATGAAGAAAAATAATGGTTAACCCTCAACTTGTACAGATTAAGATTGTAGTGATCAGGAAATCATCCTCTTGGGAGTCAATTCCACAAAGCAACAGTTTGTGGGGAAAATCTGCTTGAGTGGAACTTACATCTCACCAATGGAATATCAAGGGATTGAGGGTGGTTTGTTACAATGTGTGTGTCATGGTGGGTCTTAGCTGTGAAGGTTAGAACTGGTGGAACTAAGGAATATAGCTCATCTGAACACTTTCCATGGAAATAGCAATAGAGTAGCAAGTGACCTGCAACATTTCAGCTGTGGGAAAGTGGTTGTAGGGTGGAAAACAATTCATCACCTACAAGGTCTCATAGATGTGTTTACATGCTATTGAAACTAGAATATAAAGACTGGTCAGCTCCAGCCTAGATATGGCAGCAAAAGTTCATTTTCAGCCTCATCTGGTTCTTGTAAAGATAGAGAATAGCAAGAGTACTTACTGAAGCAGTACAGGGTAACAACTATTTTTCCAGTATCTTTAGTAATGGAGTGTATATACAAGTTCCACTTGAGGTCTGGGGTGACTTTAAATCTTAATAAGCATTCAAAGTAAAGATCCTCCTTGAGAAAACACCCATTCATTACAACAGATGAAAATTCAGGGGCTGCTCAGTAATGATGGAACATGACAAGTTTGGCTAGAGTATTCAAAAGTATAATTACAATTCAACCATATCCTGGGTAAGATGATAAACTACATCTGGCAGCAAGGCCTCTTGATCAGGAGATTTGAAGTTTTGAGGAATGTGAAACCATCTCTTAATAGTTGTTGTTCCCAGGTCCACCCTGAACTGAAGCAGTAGCACCTGTTAGGATCCCAGCTATAGGCAAATAGTGAGCTCCCAAACAAAAATCAACAGTACATTTTTATAATGACCAATAATACATTTTTATAGTAAAATGACCAATAATATGTTTTATAGTATAATGACCAACAATACATTTTATAGGAAAATGACCAACAATAAATTTTATAGTAAAAATAGCCAGCAATACATTTTTATATAAAGAATTACCAACAATGCATTTTATGATCTACAAACTATATATCTAAAAACATACCTTTACCTGAAAGCCCGTCCTGGGTAAGATGATAAACTACATCCATGTCCTGGGTAAGATGATAAACTATGTCCAACAGCAAGGCCTCTGATCAGGAGGTTTTGAGGAGCGTGGAACCACCTCTTAATTACTGGTGTTCCCAGGTCCACCCTGACCCAGGGTGGTAGCACCTGTTAGGGTCCCAGCTATGATCAAATAGTGAACACCCTAACTTGTGTAAAAATAAGTTTTAATACCAGAAATACTTTGTAATAAAAAAATTATTACTAGCAATAATTTTTGAAGGAAAAATTATTATTCGTAATACTTAAAAAAAAATACCAGTAATACAAACAGCTATACATTCTTAAGAAGTTGGATTGTACTCAAAATATGAGTAATTGAAAAATAGTTAAAATATATATGCATACATACACACCTTTTTTACCAAACTATTGCTATGAATCTATTTCAAAATTTTGTTGGCATTAAATGACCCACTGAGGTTTTGATATGCCATAAAACAAAACAACCAACCAAATTTACCTGAAAGCATAAAATTACATACAAAATTTTTAGATATTGGTATTAAATAACCCATATGCTGTTAAACAAATTTCACCAACAATTCAACTCACTTTTGAATATGACTAGCAATTAGATAATTAACATTCTTTATAAACCAGTTCTTTCTTTCCTAAATGTGGAGAATTAAAATTTTACAAACTTTCTTTCTTTGCATCCATAAATTTAGGGGATTCCAAATTTTATTCAAATTTTTTAGGAAGCAATTCTCTATTTCTTGATGTCCTATAATGTGAAGAATTCAAAATTTTAACAGACTTTTTCTCTCTTTGCATCCATAGATTTAGGAATTCTAAATTTGAATAAATTTTTTTATAAATTTATTGTGTTTTAATTTTCATCTAAAAGTTTGAGGATCCATAATTTTTAAAACTGGCTCTTTTTTTTGCATCAGTAAGTTTAGATCTATAATTTTTATGAGCCAGTACTTTCTTTGCATCCATACATTTAAGGAATTTCCAAAATTGGTAAAAATTTCAGAAATTTCAAAAATTATATTCCAAATTTTTATAAATCAATTACCTTTACATTTATAAATTTTTGTTGATGCATGATTTTTATGAACAGGTTCTTTCTTTTGTAGTGATAAAGAAGGAAATAAATAAAAAGAAAACTAAAATTTCACCATCTCTAAAAATAGATGGATAATGAAAATTCCCAGGTGAGCAAAGCCATAGTTCGATCAACCAATCAGAAAACTCACATAACCAGGATGTAAAAAAAATAAACAAATAATAACAATGCAGCCAAAATGTCACCATTTTTAAAAATAGATAGTTCAATCAACCTATTAGAAAGTGTTTACAACCAGGATATAGGCTGTAAGTCAATAAGAAGCAGAGCTCCCTTTTTGAAGTGGATCTATAGATGTGTATATAAACAGACAAAAAATCAACTAAAATCAATCAATAAATTAATTTTGCCCATTCCTGATGTTGAGGTCATTGTAACATATCCAGAAATATATGACATTTGCACAACTAGACTAAATTAAAAACAAGCATACCTTCCTTCACCACATTGTCAAGTGGCAGCTACTATATTTGAATACATACATATATATCCTGCACTCTTTCTCTCTATTTGTCTTACAGAGCGTTAAAGTAGAAAATTATATTATGTAAAGGTAACAAGACTTTCGGACCACCCTGTAGATTGATATGGAATATAATATTAGTTGTTGTTTTGGTATTACTGCACAGCTGAGTACCTGACAGCTTCATCCATATGTCTCAGTTGCATGCCAATATCAGAGTCTCTGTGAATGATCTTCCTGCCTACTCAGTGATGTTGTCAGACCATTTTTTTTCTATTGTCTAAAGGGGTAACTTATAGGATGGTAGTGGAAAGATTTTTGGCTCTTATGATGTGTCCATGCTTTTTCAACTTTCTCTTTTTGACTGTGGTTATGAGGTCTTCTATCAGCTTATTTCTTGTTTAATGGCATCTTGCACATGGCTGGTGCATACTACTGATCAGTAAGAGGAAAGCCTGATTGGGCAGGGCTTTGTAACTCTTGCTATCTTATCAACATTTGCTTTTTTTCTGCCTACATTTATGTACATGACAAATTAAGCTAAGCTCAACTGACTATTAATGGGATGAAAAATTTTTGAGGATTTTAACATCATTCTGTAATCTTTTTTTTTTTTTTTGTTCAAATCCATGAATTCATTTTGTTCATGCTAAGTCTTGAAAAAAAGATTATGTTGAATGCAAAATTTACTCACCTTTTTAACAAGAAAAATCTCAAGTTTATTTTAAAAATTACTACAAAGCATTTTTGATTTGTTTAAGACAAAATGATCTATTATGATGTGTCTCTAATTTGTATTAAGATAAATTGTATTTATTTTCAATTTTTCTAGTTGAATTGTACATTTATATTGCATTTGATCCATTATTGTACATAATTAGGTTACAATAAAATTTGTATTTTATATGAATAATAACTTATGAAAATTGAGATGTAGTAAAGTGGAGGGGGGCTGTATCATAGATTTGCTGTGTCATTAGACCCTTGCATCAGCCCTCTCTTGCATTGTATGAGATGCTTAGGATGGTTCTGTAGCATCTCATTTCTAGTGCTTGACCAGCTCTCTTCAAATGTATTGAGTTTTTGTGAAGGATATTCCAGTCAATTCAGAGACATTGTCAGTCCTTTTATTTCTAGACAGTCTCTTCTGTTGTAGGATGTTAGTGAAAAAAAACTGTTAGCTCTTAGGATGTGGACATAAGGGCCTGTTTCCTGTCTGATGGTATCTTGCACTTTGTTGTGACATGGTCAAAATAGGAGATGCTGCAGCATCCCATTTCTAGTGCTTTGCTGTAGTTCTGCTGTTGATGTCCAAGATTTGCAGGTATACACAAAGATTGGTAAAAGACCAATGCATGCAACATTTTGATCTTTGATTTCAGGCAGGATGTTCTTGTCTTTCCAGATAGTTTTGTGACAGTTAACATTGTATTGCTCTTGAAATTATTTCTATTCTGAAACTGTTGGGGCGCACCCACCTTCTAACTAGTAATGGACTGGTCCCTCTTATATAAGTCAACTCTGGAGAGAGAGTGACAGAGCATCAGAGAGAGAGTCAGCGTGAGCAGTCCAGATAAGCTTACCCGGTACATACCGTTGGACTATAGACTTTGGATATTGTTTCGTACTAACCAACCTTCGTTCTACTAATCACTCTATTGTTAATTGCTTTTATGAATATACCAGTATTTTCCTCTACAACTGTGTTTGTCTTGATTCATACACCGACACGCGGGAAACTCACAACATCTCAACAGAAACCCTCTTTGCTAATTAACTGAACCAAGATATTAGAATTGGCTCACTAAGTTCCTGATCACTGATTTGATTGAAAGCTTCCTCTCATTGTTTGTTATGAGTTTGGTTTTTTCAACATTAATTTCAATGCTGTATCTGGAGGATGCTTCATTCAGTTTCTTCACCAGACTGAGGAGTTCCTCTTTGCTAGCTAGACTATCTATATCGTTCATAAACCACAGAGGTTTCTGATGTTGCAACAACCAATTTTGAATGTGCTCTGGTGTTCCTCAAGGACATCACTCATGATGCACTCATTGAAAATGTTAAATAGTGTTAACATCAGAAGACAGCCTTAAACAGATATTAGATTGTATGGATCAGTTTCTTACGCATGTTGTATACTTTTTTTTTAATTATTATTGCCTATAATGCTCCATTAATGTCCCATTCTGTCAAATTTTTTTTAGGGTAATGAAGACATAGACATTTTGTGTAGAGTTCATAATGTGTTCAGTGAAAATGTTAAAGAGTGTTGACAACAGATGACAGCCTTGGTGTACACTTCTTTTATCTGCCGTGTCCCTTCAGGATGCAGGCGATCATGGCTCTCCACATCTTCCTTCCCCTTGTGGCTCTTAATAAGTTTTGTCTTTTTGTTATTTCTCCCAAACCTTGTTCTATCATCCATTTGCTCAAGCTCATCAAGTATGTTACTCTCTGCTTTCCTCTGTCTCCCTTTCTTTCAATCTGTCCTGTGAGTATCAGATTTTCCAAGCCCTCTTTCCTTATTGCTTGACCCAGAAATTTCATCTGCCTCTTTCTGGTGTTAAGAATAAATTTCCTTTTTTGTTTCTATTTTCTCTAAAACCTTATCATTGCTCACATACTCAGTCCATGGCATCCTCAGAAACTCTCTGGTGTACACTACTTACCTTATTAAACAGATGATGGAATGTATGGATCAGCTTCTAACCCATGTTATATTTTTTGAATCAATGTATTTGAATTAATATTGAATTAATTATCACTTTCTTTAAATAAATCATAATTTGAAAACATTGTAAAAGGAGTTTTTCTTTAAATAGCAAATTTTTTTTGTTCTTTTTTAAATTTGCACCAATCAGCATATGGTGAAATGAATCTCAAAATCATATATATAACTTTGAATCATGGTTATTCTTTTTAATGTACACCAGCATACCAATCTATTTTAGCCTGTCACTCCAGCATTAACACACCTGTTTATTTTTTTTTTGTTGTTTAACCATATAATGCCAAAAAATTAATGCCAATACTTTAGTGTTAGACAGGCATGTGAGAATGCCAGTTTGTATCAAAAAAAAAGTGTCACCTCCATCTTGGCAAACAAGAAACCCACTTTTGATGAAACGATCTGAGAGCGAAAAATATGGTACTGTAAGGGTGTAAAAAGCAATTATCTACTTTTGGCTGAGATGAAGTCATGAGGGTCACATGATGAGCAGTGAGTGACATCACTTCATAAAGCATCAAATGACAGTTGCTATTTATCATGCTTGGAGGCAAGACATGTCAGCCCACACCAGTTGCTATGTAGTTTACAGAGAAGATGGATATCACATGTCCACAACAGTAAAACATACAGAGATACACATAGTTTCACATGACACATAAAGAACACAATCGATCTGCCCTATTCCAAGTCAGTTTCTTTCTCTTTTCCCCCATTTCACACAGCTGTATACATATGTTATAATTTCTCTGTGTGGAAAAAACTAGTGATAAGTATGTACAATGTGGTGCAGATAAATCTGGAATTTTTATGTGGCACCATAACATCAAAGTGTAGCAAGGTTTTGAGAGCACCATTAGAAAGTACTACACCTCAGTAGCTGCCTGGCCACTGATACATGAGGTGCTTAGTAATCGACATGGTTTCAGAATACAATCATGTTGTTGTGGAAAGTCTTTGCACTGGCCACAAAGTGAAGGAAATCATTGAATGGTTTAAATATCCTAAAACCATGGTCTATGACCTTGCAAAGGTATATGGAGCCTCAGACAATTAGGACAATTTCAAGCCATAATGCAAGAGTCATAAATGCTCTCATGTCACCAGGATGCCTGAATTTGTTGCCAAAGTTGTCAAGGAGAACACCAGCAAAAAGCATGAGGAAAATTGCCTCGGAAATGGGCACCAGCAGGCAAACAATCAGGTTTATTATCAAGGAGGACTTGAATTATAAATCTTACGTGCTCAAGAAGTGCCACTTGCTCACCATACTACTGATTGCATGACTTATGACGCCTCCCCACCTCATTGCCAGAATGCAGTCCTCTCCACTATTTTGTGTGGGGCGTCTTGGAGAGGGAGGTGAATAGCAGGCCCTAAAACACCAAGAAGGTTCTCATAGCAGCCATCAAGAATGCCTTGACCAACATGGACAGGGATGTTATCACTAAGACATGCTCCAGCTTCCAGTGCCACCTGGAGAAAGTGGTGGCTGCAGATGATGGTCACATTGAATAATTTTTTTTACTTTATATATGTGCCTAACTGTGAAAATTTCATTGAAATATATCCATTTCTTATATAAAAAACACTGTGAACAGCAGGCCCTAAAACATCAAGTAGACACTCAAAGCAGCCATCAAGAATGCATTGATCAACATGGACAGGTAAATTGTCGCCAAGACATGCTCCAGCTCCCAGTCCCACCTGAAGAAAGTGGTGGCTGCCAATGATGGCCACATTGAATATCTTTTTTAACTTTATATATGTGTCTAACTGTGAACATTTCATTGAAATATATTAATTTGTTATGTAAAAAACAGTGTTTTCATTATCCATTACTTTTTTCCAGATTTATCTACACCACAGTATATATATATATTGGTAAAAACATCTCTTTGGGAACAATGCATGTTTGTCATTCCTTTCTTTCATCTATTCTGTCCCATCTGTGTGTATTAAGGTATTACTATATCACGGTAGAGTAATGGATAGCAGCTTGGATTGAGGAATCAAAGAGCCAAGTTCAATTCCAGTCAAATCCATTACATTCACTTACATGCTAATACTATTGGGAAAGATATGAATCCTCTTCTTCTCCCTTCAGCTGTGAGTAAATAGCAGGACAGACTGGGTTCTATAGCCTTGGATGGCAACTGTCAACTGCAGAAAGAAATGGCAACCTATTCCAGGAAAAAATCTGCCTTGTCAGTCATGTATCAAAGATACATGATCACCTAAGAGTGTATCATGCATGGCACATAACTGACTATGTCACAGATATAATAATGCCTATAATGAGGAAATGCATACTTGGAATATTCCGTCTTATCTCACACCCCCATTAATTTTAATTTTCTAGAAATATTCAGTATTGAATTACATATACATAATTACTAGCTTAAAAGCCACCCTATCAATTTCCTGTCCTTTGTAACTCTTAATAAATTTTGTCTTTTTGTTACCTCTCCCAAACCTTGTTCTGCCATCCATTTACTCTAGCTCGCTAGGTAGGTTATGCCTTGTTTTCCTCTGTCCCTCTTGCCTTCAATCTGTCCTGTGAGTACCAAGTTTTCCAAGCTCTCTTTCCTCACTATGTGCCTAGAAATGTCAACTATCTCTTTCTGATCCCAAGTACAAGTGTTTTTTTAGTTTCCTTTTTCTCTAAAACTTTGTTGTTGCTCACATGTTTGGTCCATGGTATTCTCAGCAACCTTCTGTAGAACCACATTTCTGTTGCCTCAAGTCTCCACTTCATTTGTGAGAAGATTGTCCAGTATTCACTACCATTTAAGAGGACTGATATTGCATAAGAGTTCAGTACTCATTTTTTGTTTCTAATGAAATTTTTCTATTTTTTAATACTTTGCTTAATTTTGGGAAGGCATTTTTGCTATCTTAATGCTCTTTCAGATTTTAGTGTCATACTTTCTTCTATTAAAACACTTCCTACATATTTAAATTGTTGTACTTATTTGATTTTGCTGTCTCTAATTTGTAATTTGCATACTGAACTGTTCCTTTTACTAAAAAGCATGCATTCTATCTTCTTGCAATTGATGTTTTGTCCTTTCTTCTCACTTTCTTCCATTACCTTTTGTAGGGTTTTTTTTTAGTTTCCTTTCTATGTTTGTTATCAATTCTGTCATCTTCATGCCTTAAATTGTTTAGATTATGAGAGCCAATAAAGAATCCTGGTAGGACTTATTCTCTTAGAATTGTCTCACTGTATAGGTTGAATAAGTCTAATTAGAAAATACATCCTTGTCTGACATCCCTTTATATTATTTTACATTTCTTTCTTTGTAGGCAATCTATCCCTTACAGCTCTCAACAAGTTCATTCCCTCTGCTTCTTCCCTCAGACTACATTCTGTCATCCACTTGCTTAAGCCCATCAGGTATGTCATGTGTTGTTTTCCCTTGTCTCTCTTTCCCTCTATTCAGCCTGTGAGTATAAGATTCTCCAGTCCTCTTTCCTCATTATGTGTCCCAGAAACTTCAGCTGCCTCTCCCTGATATATATAAGCCTCTTCCTTGTTTGCAACCTCTCTTAGACCTCATTGTTGCTCACATGCTCAGTCCATGAAATCCTCAGCTTCTTTCTATAGAACTCTGTCAACTCGAGTCTCTTCTTCATATTTGACGAAATCTTCCAACATTCACTGCTGTAAATAAGGACAGATGTCACATAACAACTCAGTATTCTTTTTGTTGTTACCAAAGAAATCCTCCTGTCATACAATACTCTGCCCAACTTTTGGAATGTGTCCTTGGCCATCCCAATATGTCTACAGATCTCAGTCTTGCATTTACCGTCCTCTGTCAAAACGCTTCCCAGATATTTAAACTTTCACGTCTGTTTGATTTTAGTGTTCCCAACCTACAAATTGCATTTAGGCTCATTTTCTGTCCATATGTAGGCGGTTTGCAATTGTGAATAAAATGTCAAACTCTATCTGCTGCTTCCAGGGGCATGTTTTGTTCATCACACCTATTGGTATTTTGTTATTATTTAGGTTGTTCTTTTTTGTTTCACCTGTTCTTCCTTGTCTTATAGTTACATAGATTATATTTCAACTAGGTACTATATGTTTAGTTTTTTTTATCTTACCTGATGTGTTTCCGGTCTTCTAATATTTTCTCCACTCTTTTGTTTATTCAACACTTTCTTGCTATTGGTCTAAAAATAATTGTTATACCCAATTTTGGTTTATTGACGTAGATGTTATCTATTTGCTTTACCACTTGAGTACTGAACTGTGAGTGCTGGTTGATATTTTGACCAATTCCTGGTTCATAACTGGAATGAGATATAACGCAAATTAATTGATTTATGTTCAAAGAAAGAAAAAAAAAATCATAGTTGTTCAAATGATTGAACTCATCCCTTGAATTGCTTATGGTGTTTTTACATTTTATTGTTGATGCAAGGCCTAATGGTTAGAGCATTAGCCTTCTGACCATGAGACTCATGTTTGAATCTCACCGTAGTCTATTTATCAAATAAGTGATTTCTTGGTAATATTGGATGATTCCAGCCTGTGGCATTATTGTGAAATGCCTGAAAACCATACTGTGGTAATAAAATAACCACATCCCAGTCCCCTCTTGTTTGTAACCATCCACTATAATAAAGCTTCATAATCTACTACTCTACTACTTAGAGTTGTTATATTACCCATGGTTGTGAGTGAAATTAGGTAAACAAAGCTATTTGGAAGCCTTCAATGGTTGTGCTACATGAATAGTTATTATTGTAATCTAACATTTGTTTTTTTTAATCATTTTACCCCAAGTAAGGTGATAAAACCACTAAGACACAAAGGGTTACTGAGAGTGAAAGAATCTGATAAAAAAAACGTTATTGAAAAGAGAGAACAATGAGATAACAGAATTTAAGATTTAACAGAAGACATCAATTTATATTGTATTTAAATTTTTGAAGATCAAATTTGACTGGAAAGTAAAAAAACAGGAGAGCATTCCACAGTTGAGAAGTGCAAGAGAAAAAGTGTTTGAAAGTGAATCAAGTTTTGGCATTAAAATAACCCACAAGATGTTGATATGCTGTTAAAAAGAAACCAAACTAAACAATATTTTATCTGATCCATTCTGTGATATTCTACAGGTAGACAAAGATACAATTGACAATCTGCATATAAGTTCTTAAAATTCTTCAGGTTTGCAAAGATAGCTTCTGGAATTTTGACATGAGACATTATAATTCAAAAAAATCAAAACATATTGTCATGACATTGAATATTGCTGTCAAAAAAGTCAGTTTTCTTGTGATGAATCAGTTAAAAATATTGATAGTTCTTTGAGCTGGTATTGATTGCAAAACTGTCAATTTTATAAGAAGGTCTTGAGGTTGCATTTTCAGAAGGCATCTTGTGCAAAAACAATAAAACATATTGATAGTATACTGATTTAGCCTTGCTTAGAAGAATGTAAGTTTTATGATGCAAACAACTTGAGGTTGAATTTTATAAAAAACGTTTGTAAAAAATAAATTAAAATCTATTGATGACACAAAGAT
The DNA here is from genome assembly GCA_903632075.3 of Acanthosepion pharaonis. NCBI lineage: Eukaryota > Metazoa > Mollusca > Cephalopoda > Sepiida > Sepiidae > Acanthosepion > Acanthosepion pharaonis. Next base: position 1,579,815 of record CAHIKZ030000791.1, read on the forward strand.
TTAGCTATGCTCACCAAAACAATTGTTGGCAAAACAATCTGACATATCTTTTACACTGAGTGCTCCATAAGTGTGTCCTTGTGCCAGATTAAATTCAGTTATGTACCATGCATGATACATGATTAGGCGATCATGTATCATGACTGACAAGGCAGATTTTTTCCTGCAGTAAGTTGCCATTTCTTTCTGTGGTAGACCAGTTGCCACCCGGTTTGTCCTGCTATTTACCCATAGCTGGGGGGAGAAGAAGAGGATTCATATCTTTCTCAAGGGTATTAGCTCATAAGTGAATGTAATTGATTTGACTGGAATTTGAACTCAGCTCTCCGATTCCTCAATCTGAGCCACTATTCATTACTCCACCATGCCTCCTCCAGACTAAACTAAGAGTAGTAAATATCTAAAAATGGATAAACTTGTCATAGAACAACGGCTAGCAAGCCAGTCTCACATACCTTTTTTGCTGAGTGCCCCATAATTGTGTCCTTGGCCAGACTAAACTAAGAGAAGTAAATATTTACAAATGAATAACCTTGCAATAAAGTAATGGTTAGCAAGCCAGTCTGAGCTCAACGAAGCTAAGCTCAGAAAATACCTTACCATTAAGCCTAAGATTGTAAATCACCTGTACAGATTTTGTTTCAGCAGGTCAGTTCTTTCATATGTTAGTACGCCTAAAAATGAAAAAATGACAGGCTTTGAGTTATATATATATATATATATATATAAAACAGCAGCATGGTTCCCTACTACCAGTGAAGTTTCTACTAATTAGGAAGTAGCAGCACATTACCTTGGAAAAAATATGCAACTTTTTTTTACTTGGATATCAAGTTACCTGTATTTTGTAAGGTTATGCCAGCAGACAGATTAGCTATTTACCTATCGCTTTTTTGTTTTGATATGTGTGTTTGCAGGAGTATATAGTTGAAGGGTATGAGTATTATAGTGAAAAGGGATAATTAAAATAATAAGTAATAAAATAAAGAAAAGACTAAGGGATGTTATACATAAAGGGAATACCTGTCCTTTCTTTCTCCATTTGTAGTAGTAGTAGAAGAAGAAGAATGATAAAGCTAAGAAGAAGAAATAGATGGAGAAATGAAAAAGAGAAAAAAAAACAACAGCATCATCATCATCATCATAATAATAATAAGAAGAAATACATTAAAAAATGGAGAAGCAAAAGAAATAGAAAAAAGAAGGAGAAGAAGAAACAGATGAAAAGATGGAGAAGAAGAAAAAATAGATGAAAAATAGAAAAGGAGAAGAAATAGGTGAAAAAAGGAAAAAGTGGAGAAATAGATGAAAAAGGGAAAGAAGGAGAAGAAAAAATAGATGAAAAAATTTAAAAGGAGAAGTAGATGAAAAAATGGAAAAGAAGAAATAGATGAGTAAAAAGAAAAGAAGGAAAAACAGATGTAAAAAGGGACAAGGAGAAGAAGAAATAGATGAAAAAATGGGGAAGAAGAAATAGATAAAGAAATGAAGAAGAAATAGATGAAAAAATGGAAAAGAAGAAGAAATAGATGAAAAAATGGTGAAGGAAAAACAGATGAAAAAATGGAAAAGAAGAAGAAATAGATGAAAAAATGGTGAAGGAAAAACAGATGAAAAAATGGAGAAGCAAAAAAAATACATAAAAAAATAGAGAAGAAATAAATTTAAAAATGGAAAAGAAGAAATAGATGGGAAACTGAAAAAAAAGAAAAAATTGAAGAAAAAGAAGAGAAGCAGCAGCATAATAAGAAGCAGCATAATAGATTAAATAATGGAGAAGAGAAAAAGAAACAGCATAATAATAATAATAATACAAAGAAATTGAGAAGAGAAAAAGAAATCCATGATAATAATAAGAAATTGGCAGTCAGACTTGAGTGCCACTGACTTTGGAATCTTCAAATAATTTATTATTTTCTTTCTTTTTCAGTTGTTCTTTAGTTATTTTTTGTTTTTATATAAGGAATTTTTCACAGGTTACTTTCTTTACCTCCATATGTTCTTGTCTTTCTCAGTTTCTCTCTCACAAACACCCACACATATTTCTGTACATCTTTATTTGGTTTCTCTCACTATCTTGATCTGTTCATATCTATCTATCTGTGTATCTACCTATCTATTTCAGTCTGTTCATATCTGTCTATCTATTTATCTTTCTTGATCTGTTCATATCTATCTATCTCAGTCTGTACATATCTGTCTGTATATCTATTTCAGTCTATCCACAACCAAACACACACACACACACACACACATCTTTCTCTCTCTTTATATATATATATATATATATATAAAGTCTTTTCATATCTATCTATCTATATATCTATTGATAAATATACACCTGTGGCTTTCATGCAATCTTTCACCAATTAGGCAACTTCACCACACAATATTTTTCAATTTTCATTTACATTGATATGAACAAAAACTGGGAAAGGACCAGTACATATTCAATAAAGGAGTAGAAGCTAAAATAATGCTATGGTGAGAAAAGAAAATACAAGTTGTTTGTAATTTATTTGTTTTTTAATCACAGATTCGCCAGGTATAATCCTGGAATGGGTAGGCAGAATGTGCTCTTGGCACATTTTCACTGCTACTTCTGTCTTCTCTCATGACGGACTAATGGACCAGATCTTCCCTTTGGTCAGTGTGTATTCCAAATCTGATTGCAAATCTTTCCATGACACAAACATGGCTACCACTCCCTCCAACCACTCTAACTGTCCATGATCCTACACCTGCCAACATGCTTGTAACTGACTGCCTATTCTAGAATGTGCCCTGACTCTATAGACTGACAACTAATATTATCTACCTTCCGGCCAAGTGACACTTGATCCCAAAAGTTTTCATTTATTTATTCTTTCTTTCCTATTTGTGGACAGTGGATGGTTGCTTTGAAGTCCTCACTTTTTATCTCAGATTTTATTTTCTATGCAGTCAAAAACTTTAGGTCTAGATAAAATCATTTTGAGCTCACTCAACTGTGTATCCTAGCCAATCTAGTGTGGACCGGTTATGTAACATACCTATTGCCTATCTCTGTTAACTTCTTTCTCTCTCTGTATGTAATGCTAAAGATACTGGAACATGGATGACTCATTCTACTATTCTAGGAAGTAACTGATTCCTTCTGTCATGCTTTATCTTTACAAGAGTCAGATTTGACCCAAAATGAAATATTGCTGCTAGTGCTATATCTGGGTTGGAGCTGCACAATCCTCATTTTCAAATTGCTTACAATGTAAGGGTTGACTGATTTTCCACTTTGCTGTCTTTTTTTTACACCTTGCAAGCTTATTTCAACTCTTTTGCAATTTCCATGTTATGGTTTATTCTATCACTTCAGGAAGTACCTGGCTCATTTATTTTTTTTTAATCATTTCACCCCAAGCAAGGCAACAAAGCCACTAACACATAGGGGACTAATGACTGCAAAAGAATATAAGAAAACCTGATTAAAGAGAGAGAACAATAAAAAACCAGGAATTAAGAACATAAAAATAACTATTGACATTGCATTTAAATTTTTGAAGGCAAAGACTTGACTGGAAAGCAAGAAACCAGAAGAAAGTTCTACAAGTGAGAAGTGTGAGAAAAGAAAGTATTGCAGCTAATCTAGTACTAAGCTTGAAATCATAGAGTCTAGGTACCATAAAGGAAAGTAATATTTATTTTGAATAAGATACAAAAATGGAACACAAGGCCAAAATGGAGGGATGAAGGAAGACTGGATTTCAATCTGTCTTATTAGCTAGCCTTAAACACTGATTATAATATTTCTTGCACCAAAACAACACATTCTTACATACCATTCTTACTAAAACCACTATAATACTTTAGAGTCTTGATAAACTCCTAACTAGTCCCCATATGTACAATTTGTCTGTTGGGAGTGGGAATAAAAATACCATAGAGGGAAACTCATCTGAACATTTACCATAAAAATATTTATCGAAAAAGCACAGGGAATCTACATTACAGCGATGAGAAAGTGACTGAAACTGAGATGCCAGGTCAGGACCATTAACATTACAAATTCTTCTTTGGATTTTATCATCTTTACAAGAATCAGATTAAAGCAAAAATGGAGTATGATTACTATATCTGGGCTGCAGCTATTCAATCCTCACTTTACAGCCTTGATAGTTTTAAAATTGTTTACATTGTAGAAGATATTTTCCATTTTACAGTCTCTTTGTCACAGATGCAACATTGCAAGTCTATTGTCATTTCCATGAAAAATATTTAAAGGAGCTCCATTCTTTAGCTTCACTAATTCAGACTTTTATAGCTATGATTTGCCATGCTATGTCCACAGAGTCAAATCACCCACATTTCCTCTGTATTCCAATTATAAGGAAGAAGTTCCACCCAGTCAGTTTTTTTTCCCTAGAACTACTACTTTGTGTAACATACTCCACATTAATTTTAGTATGTCAAATTCATAAGTCACATCTTAGACTGCTCTTTTTGCTAATAACCATGCATTCTGTTTGGTTTGGTTTGGTTTGTTTTATGGCATATCAATCTCAATGGGTTATTTAATGCCAACAAGATTTTTTTTTTTTTTTTCAAAATGTATTGCTGGTAATATTTTTTTTTCAAAAATGTATTGCTGCTAATATTTATTTTCTTAAAAAATGTACTGCTGATATTAAAACATTTTCATAGTATTTTGACTCCAGTTTCATGGATAATTATTTGCCCATAGTTGGAACCCTAACAGTTGCTACCACCCTGGGTTAGAGTGGCCCTGAGAACACCAGCAATTAAGAGTTGGTTCCATGCTCCTCAAAACCTCCTGATCATAGTCTTTGCTGTTGGATATAGTTTATCGTCATACCCAGGACGGCATGCATTTTGTCTATTTACAAGTTGCATCACCCACCTTTATTGAACTCATTCTTAAAAAACTAATGTATGTTTATCTAAATCAAACAGTATGTATATGAAATCATTCCTCCAGCAACATGCAAAAAATTAACAAATATAATATCTACTAGACATACACAAACACATTTACAAATAGACATTATTATTTGAATCTCATATAGGCAAACTAGAATTATTATACACTTACATACATATAGAAATATATATCCATTAATTTCTTGAAACTTTGAATGAATGTGATGTCTCTCCTTAAATTCAGAATGCCACAAATTATACTAACAGTGGTTTAAAAAGTCAAATGCAAGTGAAACATGATTAACCAATGAAAATCAGACAACCCAAAAGTAAAAATACCAGAATGTCTTTCTTTTTTTATTCCATATCTCATTCTATTGTGTGACACCCTCCGGTAACACAAATGAACTGGGCAAGATGGCTTAAATAAAGAGCTCAATGGCAAGCCTTACCAGTGAGCAACTCAAAGTACTATCGATTGGCTTGAAAACTCTCCTGATTTAAATTTTTCTTTTACAGTCTCAAGTAAACATTTTAGATACATAGTGCCAAGAGACATGACAATCTTAACAAAATAAGATATGTGGATGACACAGAGTTAATAGCAGACATGGAAAGGAAACTACAGGAACTTTTACAGAAGGTAATAAAGAAAAGTGAGAAGAAAGGATGAAGCATGAAGAATCCTCTACCTTTATAAGAGCTAGATCAAGGCAAAAATGGAGTAGTTGGAAAGAAGCTGCCTAGTCCTCACTCTTCAGTCTTGATAGAATTCAAAAGCATCTCCAAGTCCTTATTAGGAGGAGAATTATATTTCATTCTTCAAACTCTCTCTCACAGGCGGGATTTGGCGAGTCTCTCACTGCTTTGATCTATTCATGATAAGTAGTCCTGGCTAATTGTCTCAAAAACTAAAGAAGATAATACTATTGGATTAAACATCAATTGCAAGAAGACAGAATACATGGTTGTCAACAAAAGGAACAACCCGACATGTAAATTACAAATTGGAGAAACCAAAATAAACAACTACATCATATTTGCTTTTTTTTTAGAACTAGCAGTATAACCTGTCTTTGAATGGGTGTTTAAATACTGTGAATTTTTGTTGTTCATTTGGAGCAGTTTAAGTTTAAAGTCAGCCCACCTGAAAATCAATATTTGAATAGGGGTAGCCCTGAGAAGGGCCGTTTTTTCATTCTCAATCTTGCAGGGAAAGAACCTCTTCCATGGACCATCATAATAATAATATACAATAATTTTTATTTATAATATAATTTTTTTTATAATTCTCATAATCTTTTGTGTTAGATTTCAACTCTCTAAATTGATTGTACACGGTTTTTTACAAACATTAAATTTGCCTTTGACTTTTGCACAAAGTGTGAAAAATCAGTTTTTTCAATTTTTCACCTTCAAGATTGTAATTTTTTCCAGACAATTTGGACTCAAAACCAGCACTGAAGAATTATCTATCAAAAAAAAAAAAAAAAAAAAATTCATCGAAATCAGATGAAAACTGTGGAAATGAATAAACAACATCTGATCACACACACACACACACATTTTGAGAATTATAGATATAGATATTTCTTATATACACATCTTGTTGTTCCTCTTCATGGATATATTTTTTAATTTTCTAGGAAGGAATGTAAAACAACATTTTTTCTCACTGGATATGCAATGAGGCAATCCTGAGAAAATTAGAAGTTCTACCAGGATTCATTTTTGATGGTCACAATCTTAGATATGCAGTGTTGATAGCAGATATAGAAAGGAAACAACATGAACTCCTATAAAAATGTAGTAAAGGACAGTGAGAAGAAAAGACTAAACACCAATTGTAAATAAAATACATGGTTGTTAGCAAAAAGGACAGGCCAAAATGTGAATTATGAATACCAAAATCAAGCAAGTACAAAAATTTAAATATCTAGAAAGTGTTTTAACAGAAATTGTGGCACTGAAATCCTAAGGCACATTGGAATAGTGAAAAGTGCATTCCAAAAGCTAAGCAAAGTATTAAGAAACAAGAAAATTCCTTTAGAAACTAAGAAAAGAGTTCTGAACTCTTATGTAATATCAGTCTTCCTCTATGACAGTGAATGCTGAACAATCTCCTCACAGATGAAAAAGATACTTGAAGCAAGGAATGTGTGGTTCTACAGAAGGATGGTGGGAATACTATGGATTGAACATGAATAACAAGTAAGTTTTAAGAATAATAGAAACAAAAAGAATGTTTATCCTTAGAATCAGGAAGAGAGTTGAAATGTCTAGAGCATGTAATGAGGAAAGAAGGCTTAGAAAATTTGACACTCACAAGACATTGAAGGCAAGAGAGAAACACTGAGTATAATACCTAACGGGCTTGTGCAAATAGATGGCAAATAAGAGAGTGGGAGAGATATTGAAAAGGCAAATCTTACTAAGAGTTACAGAGGACAGGAAGTTGTGGAGAGCCATGATCGTGCACATTCTGAAAGTACACAGCAAATCAAAGACCATATTAATCTTAAAAAAAAAACTTTCTAGATATTTTGAATACATAATAGGTGAGAGAGATTAATGGTGCATGTGTATTGTAACGGTTGGGCATGTCAAAGTTCAAATTCCAATACCATTGCATTCACTTTCACATAAAATCCTTGGAAAGATATGAGTGCATCTATGCTCCTTCCAGCAAGGCAGATTGAGTTTTCTAGCTTTGGTTGGTAAACAGTCTAAGAAAATGTCAGTAACTATTTCTGCCTCTCTGTATAAACAGTGTATTTCCAATTTGAGCATGCTCCTCTATAAATATAGCAGATTTTGCATCATATGTATGTGTGTGTGTGTGTGTATGTGATTGTTTGAGTGGTGATACCTTTGGTAATTTTGAGAAGAGTCATTATCATTCCACAAATTTCATTCACTAATGAACTCATTCTTTTAGCTTTTGTTTTACCTCAACGTTAAAGCAGTTCCATTCATCTGAAAAAAGTCCATCAAATAAATTGACATAATAAGTGATATTAATGTAAATGACACACACACACACATAAAGATAGATAGATATGAAAAGACTTAGATAGATACATGCATACACACATACATACATATATACAAATAGCCTAAGAAAAATAAATAGATGGGTAGATAGATAAATAGATAGATATGAATAGCCTGAGATAGATAAATAAATAGATAAGAAAAATGATAGAGAGTGAGAGTGTTGACTTTGGAATCAACACTGCATGATGACTGCCAGTTTCATTCTTTCATAGCTTGAAGATCACATTGAGACATGAAACTGGCAATCACTATGCAATGTTGATTCCTATATCCACACTCACTCTATCCATTTAAATGCTTTCTTTCCATTATTGAATTGAGTATTCTTCCCCTTTAAATATTGCTCAGTCTATATATATGTGTGTGAGTGTGAGAGAGAGAAAGAAAAAGAGAGACTGTGACTGTATGTTGATACCTTCAGAAGAGTTATTATCATTCCAAGAATTATTTTGACTAATGAACTCATTCTTTCTGCTTTTCTTTTTATCTCAACATTACACCAAGTTCAATTTACTTGAAAGAGGACATAAAATGTATTGACCAAAATGTAGTAACAAAGAGAGTGACACACACACATATATATAGAAAGAGAGAGACAAACAAACAGACAAATATAGATAGAGATAGATAGATAGAAAGTGTCAACACAGGAATCAACACTTCATGATGACTGTCAGTTTCATTACTTCATGGCCTAAAGATTACATTGAGACATGAAACTTACAGTCACTATGCAGTGATGATTCCTATGTACACACTTTCTATATCTATATAAATACTCCCTCTCCAATATTGGACATTGTTCCCCTATAAATATAGCAAATATTTCACAATGTGTTTGTGTGATAGTTTGTATGTGTGTATGTATGTCAACACTTTCTGTAATTTTAAGAAGAGATATTATCATTCCAAGAATTGTTTTGACTAAGGAATTCATTCTTTTTGTATTTATTTTTACCTCAACATTACAGCAGTTCCATTCACCTGAAGAAGGCCAAAGAATGAATTGACCAAAATGTGGTAACAATGAAAGTGGTGTAAATAATAAGATGAGCAGGCTGAATAACTCTGGAATCTGTGTGTGGGTGGGTAGGTGTTTACATGTGTTTACATGTGTGTCTGTGAGAGAGAGAAAAAAGAGATGTAAGATGCCTACTGTAAAATAATGGGTTAGTCTTGAATACAGTTGCTTGCTAGTATAGTTGTCGTCTTCATAAGAATATCCTATTATAATTGTGCTTCTCTTCGTTAGTCTGCACAACCATTATGCCCTGTCAGTGCCTCATAAATAATGAAATATTCTGTTTTGATTATGTGGAAAGAAGGGAAAGACACTACTTGGTTTCAGTGAAAAAATAAAAGAAAGAAAGAAGCAAAAAGAGAGAATCAGATTAAGCTGATAAAAACAGATACTACACTTTGATTTTAACCAAAAGGCTGAGTTATGATGACAACCGTAATAAAAATGCCATTTTTCAGATGCACAGTATCTAACAACAGAAAACAGAAACCGAGTACAATGATCTCCAAAAATCCAGTTACCATAAATAAAATATCATTGACTGCTGAATTATTTTAAATTATTATTAAAAGAAATGTTCATAAGACAGGGGATTATATATATATATATATATATATATATATATATACATATATACATATATATATATATATATATATATATATATATATATATATATATTAAATTGACCACATGAATTCAGAGCAGTATGGATCTATCCAGTTCTTATCTCAAATAACAACTTAAAAGAGACTGTTTGACCAACACAAGTAATGTTAAAAGATTCATGTTAAAAAGATAAAAAAATAAAAAACAAATGAAAACTACAGACAAAAGTTCATTTTCTCCAGCAAGACATTCATTTCTGTAGTTTAATGCTACCAGCAAGCAGAAATATTTCTTCTCCCAATGATGGCCATTTTGGTCGAACTAGTCGAGGAATCTAAATGAAATAATAATAATAAAAAAAAAAATATTAATGTAGAACCCAGTGTGTCTAAAGATTTTAATTTTTTAATATTTTTTTATTGTTCAAAATATATATATATATCCTTTCCTCATTTCTACTATACACAGTTATTTCTCTCATTTTCACTATATGCATCCCCCAGCAAACCAGTGGCACTCCCAATTTGCTTGGGGTGAAATGCTTAAAAAAAATGTGATATCACATTTATTATCTCTCTATATATGTATAAAATATATAGAATAAATAATAAATGTAATATCTGTTAATGAATTCAGTAGATCTATTTTATTATAATGAGTGTGGAAGTAGCACTGTGATAAGTCATTTGAACTTTTATTCATCTATTCACTAAAGAACTACACATACATTGTACATTTGTTGAATTATATATATATTTTTATTACTTTAAACATTATTTTTTATTTCAGATTTGTTGAAATGCATATCTTCTCATTTTCATATCCAAAATGTAAACAAAGCAATTTCTAAAGAATTAATGGATTTTTATTTTTAATACAACAAATTTTTTATTGCTTCAAACGTTATTTTTAGTGGATACCCATATTTGTGTAAATGCTCTGCTTTATTTTAAACAGTGTTTATTTCATTTACCAGGCTGCCTACATGAGAAAATGTGCCCTCTGGCAGGATTTGAACCTGTGCCTCTCTTTAGCTGAGGAAACACTATGTGATCCAGTATACTTTTACCACTTGGTTGAGAAAAAGGAGGAAAAGAAAAAAATGTAGAACAAGGGAAAGGAAAAGGAGAAGGAGGTGGAGAAGGAAGAGAAGAAGAAAAGAAGAATTTGAAGTAAGAAGAAGTTATTTTTAGTGGATACCCATATTTGAGTAGATGCCCTGTTATTTTAAACAGTATTTATTTTGTCTACCAGCCTGTGTACATGGGAAAATTCAATAAAGAAAATGTACCCTCCAACAAGATTCAAACCTGTGTCTTCCTATCAACATTATCATCAACCATTGCAAATCCACCACTGAGTATGAGACTTTCCCAACTCCTTCCATGACAACCATTAAAAAAATTATTTTATTACCTGTTATTTCCAGACACTGACATATTGTAACCCATAATGTTTCACTTCTGACCCCTTTAGTGTGTTTTTTTTTGTGTTCATCATCCTCATTGTCTACTTGCTATCATCTTTGAATTATTACCAACTGAAAACTTTCTAAAAAAAAAAATTTTTTTGCAGGGTGAGGCTTCACCTTTGCCAAATGTTGAACATAATCTGCAGGCTTTGCTTGTTTCGCTTCAAATGTTTTACAACCATGCTTGTTGCACTCATACCTATTGTAGGTATACTCTTCTAACCATCCTGGGTAAGACAATCAGAAGGTTTTGGGGAGTGTGGAACTACCTCTTAATTGCTGGTGTTCCCAGGTCCACCCTGACATAGGGTGGTAGCACCTGTTAGTGTCCCAGCTATGAGTAAATAGTTAACTATTACCAGCAATACTTTTTTGAAAAAAATTATTACCAGCAATACAATTTTGAAGGAAAAATATTACCAGAAACAGATTTTTGACAAAACAAAATATTACCAGCAATAAAACATTTTGTTGGCATTAAATAACCCATTGAGGTTGATATGCAGTAAAACAAAACAAACCAAACCAAACCAAACCAATCTAAACCAAAGAATACATATTCTATTCATACAAATCTATCCTAAAAATGTTGTCGGCATTAAATAATCCATTGAGGTTGATGTGCCGTAAAACAAAATTAACCAAACCAATCTAAACCAAAGAATACATATTCTATTCATACGAATCTATCCTAAAAATACTGTCAGCTTTAAATAACCCATTGAGGTTGATATACCGTAAAACAAAATAAACCAAACTAAACCATATTCTTCTAAAGTTTATCTGGTAGCAAATGAGGTATGTAAATTTCATGTGGATACGTCAGGGGTGTAATGATGTCCTTAAAGCATACTGACTTGTTCAGTTTTCCTGAGACATATATCTGCTCAGTTTCATATTCAAATGTAAACAAAGCAATTTCTAAATGATTAATGGATTTTTATTTTTTTGCTCATTTTTTTTTTTTTTTTTTTGTCATCTGATATTTCCAGACATTGACATCTTGTATTCACTAAGGTTTAATTTCTAAACCCCATTAGTGTTTTTTTTTCTTGTTCATCATCCTAATTGTCTACTGGCTGTCATCTTTGAATTATTACCAACTGAAAACTTTTTAAAAATCATTTTTTGGAGAAGAGCAGTCACTAACTTCCAAATAATGAATATAATCTACAAGTTGTTTCTGCTGCATGTATTCCAAATTCAAATTTATATAATCGATTTTTTACAACTATGCTGGTTTCACTTATTACCATTGTAGGTATACTTTTCTAAAAGTTATTTGATAGCATTAGCATATATGCTAAGCTATGAGGACCTCTTTAGTAGACCTAGTGTAGAAATAAATACATGGGAGCTGCTAATAAAGAAAGAAAGACAAATGACAACAGGTCTTCAACAGCAGCTGTAACAAAAGAGAAGCTTCAAAGAAGTGCAGTCAAGCATGACAACCAGCAGCTGCACTAATCAGCAGGCAGGTTAGGTTTAAAGCTCCAAGATCTTCACAGAAAATTGTCCTATAGGAGAATAATGGTCTAGTGGATTAAAGTGAAAAATTATTATTATAATATTATTTATTACAATAGTTTTCATATTGATGAAAATGCTTACAGATGTGGAGATGTTATTTAAACCTAATAAAAACAAACACACGCAAGATTTTAGCTCACTTGATATTTCTAGGCACTAAAATCGTACATTTTCTAATATTTCATTCTCATGTCTTTTTTGACATGCATCCTTGAGGGAATCATCATTACTGTTAACTATACTAACTCTTGTGGTCCTACCAAGAATTGAACTCGTCATCATTAGCTAAAAAATTTCTGAAGATATTAGACTCCCACTCATCAGCTTAATGGGTGTGTTCTAAGCAGTGGCAGTAGCAGGCTTGTCTCCCTTCCTGCCAAAGAGGATTTAACCTTTAGACATTATTTGAGTTTACTGAAATGTCTCCTCAGGGAATATCTTTCTATTGTCTGGTGAAGTGCTGACACTCAGTTTATTGAACAAGATCCTGTTTTATCAATTACCAATTGAAAAATTTCTAAAAAAAAAAAAAATGACATTTCATCTTCACCAAATGTTGAAGATTTTTGTTTTAAGCATTTCACCCCAAGCAAGGTGGGAGTGCCACTAGCATGCAGGGGGTTATGGAGAGTGAATGTGAGAGAAAAGAGTGGGTGTAGGAGGGATTGAGAAAAGGAAAAAAAGGACAGGGATCAAGGCAACAGAAATGGTGATTGACATTGCATTTAAATTTTTGAAGATTGTAGTTATAAGAAAAGCAAGTGAGTGGAAGGGAGTTCCAATGTCAGGAAGCGCAAGGAAAGAAATTGTTGGAGTAAAAGTGGCAGTTACATTTAACTATTTCAACAGCAAAAGAGTGGGACCTAGATGCCAATCTAGTAGCATGCTTAAATTCATGTAGTTGGTGCACTCGGGGGAAAAAGCTTTTCAGAGCAGTAGCAATAAAAATAATTGTAGAAAAGACAGAGGGAAGCTACAAAAAGAAAATTCAGAAATCCTTCTTTGAGATTTTATCCAGAACCTCAAGATGAACAGCAGGGACACCAGACCAGATATGGCAACAGTATTCAATGCCAGGAAGAATGGTAAATTTGTAGATGTGTAAAATGGATGAGAAATACCTTCTGGCCATATTCTACAAGCTGTTTCTGCTGCACTTGTTCTAATTTTTACAATCTTTGGTCCACTGTGCTAGTTTCACTCATTACTACTGTAAGTGTAGTGATATGCAAATTAGTATGATTTGCATATGAGCAGGTAGCTCATAATATAAATGGACAACAACTAGAACGGAAGTGAAATGCTTACTAAGCAATATACATGACATAACAATGGCGTCGCCGATAGGATACTCTTTGGTCCTTGAAGACCCAGAGTATGTAGACACGTGGATTCGTTGCTTTGCTGCTAATGCCAGATGTAAAAAGTTGAAAGACAACAAAAACACAGGAGGGGAAAATGAAATCACCGACTTGTTCATGGCTTCCGCTGGTTGTGAAGCGATTATGAAGGTTGCTACAATGGTTTACCCTTGAGAACTAGAAGAAATGACTTTCGAAGAAATAAGTCAGGTTATTAAGGGAAACATGAGACCAAAGAAAAGACTGGTGATTGCAGAAAGGACCAAGCTCATGGCAATGAAGCAGGAAGTGGATGAACCGATAGTAAAATATTTACACCGGTTAAGAAGTGCGAGTAAATACTGTGAATTCGAAAAACTAGGAACAGGAGAGCAGACAACGGAAGAAGAATTAATCCAACTAAGATTAATTGAAGGTATGCATAATTCAGCACATAGATATAAGTTAATGGAACAGTTACAACTAACAAACATGCCTTTGAATATGTGTATAGAATTTATACAACAGCAGGAATTAATACATACCTACAACCAAAATAAAAATAAATCCGAAGAAATAATGGCTGAAACATATACGGTACAAACAAAAAGAAAAAATTGTACGTACTGTGGAAAAATTCATGAAATGAAAAAAGAAAAATGCCCAGCCTTTGGAAAGACGTGTTCAAAGTGTTTAAAAAAGAATCACTTCAAAGAAGTATGTAAAACGAAAAATGTGGAAAGAGTAGAGGATGAAAATAGACAGATTTTTAATGTAAAAAAGGATAATATACAAAATACTGGATCTAAGAACGGAAATTACAAAAATAAAAGTGAAAATCAACGACTGTATTGTCGAAATGCAAATCGACACAGGTAGTGAGGTCACGATATTACCCAGAAATTTGTGGGGGAAAAATGGGAAAACCGTTTTAAAAAACCAACGTACAACTACGTCAGTTTGATGGCTCGATTATAGCAATTATGGGTTACTTTGAAGGTTCAATAGAATTAAAAAGAAAAATATGAAATAGTACCCATTATAGTTACAAATTGCCGAAAAACGCATGGACTACTGGGAATGACGTGTTAAAAATAAATTCAACAAAGTTGATTAATGAGATAGAAATAGAAAAAACAGGAAAATAAAAAATTATGAAGCTAGCTTGAAATTAAAAGAAAATGTTTCCCCCTCCTACTACGAAGCGAGAGAAAAATACCAGTGCATTTATTACCGTTGGTAATAGCTAAATTGCTAAAAGCTAATAAAGGAAGATTTATTAGAACCTGCCCTCCAGGAGGAAGTAAATGGGCATCACCCATTGTAGTATTGAAAAAAAAAGATGGTGACCTGAGAATTTGTGGAGATTATAAAATAGGGGTGAACCATAAAGTTTGTGCTGACTCGTACCCTATTCCGAATGTGGAAGTAGCTTTACATAAACTTGCTGGAATGAAAGTATTTTCGAAGATAGACCTAAAATCAGCTTACCACCAAATACCAATAAATGAAAATTTTAAAGAAGTGACGACTATAAACACACCTATAGGCCTGTTAAGGTGGAAAAGAATGCCGTATGACATAAAAACGGCAAGTGCAATTTTTCAAAAAGCTATTGAAAAAGTAATAGGAAATGTTGAGAATACCATCTGTTATCAAGACGATATATGTGTTGGAGATTTAAATGAAGATGATTTAAAGAAAAAACTGAAAATATATTGAACCGCTAAGAGACGCTGGTATGACAATAAATACAAAAAAAGTGTGTAACCAACAGTAATGAAATATCATTTTGGGTTACTCAATATCAAAGGAAGGATCTCTCCAGATAAAGTATTAATAGAGAAAATTCTAAAAGTTGCTACACCGAAAAATAAAAAAAGAGTTGGAGTCCTTCTTAGGTTTGGTAAATTTTTATAGAAAATATCTACCAAAATACAATGAGTTGACAGAACCATTTGCTAAGTTAAGAAAAAAAAATGTGGAATTCATTTGGTTAGAACACCAACAGAAAGCCTTTGAAAACTTAAAACAGATTCTGGCAAAAAAGCCAATAGTACAAATTTTTGACCCTAAGAAGGATATAACTCTAACTACTGACGCTAGTAAGCAGTCCATATCTGGTATTTTGTCACAAGATGGGCATCCCATAATGTACTTATCGAGGAGATTAACAACAACTGAACACAATTATTCGAATATAGAAAGGGAGGCACTAGCCATAGTGTGGACAACGGATAGAGCAAGACAGTTTTTGATGGGAAAAAAATTCTTGTTGAAAAGTGATCACAGACCACTGGAATTTATTTTCAACCCAAGAAAAGAGCTACCGAAAGTTACAACGTCCAGAATATTGCGTTGGGCGATTAGACTGATGGCGTTCGACTTTGACATTGAATATGTCAAAGGGAATACAATACCGCACGTTGATGCCTTATCTAGATTGAGGTTTTATAGAGAAGAGAAGGACAAAAATGACGAGGAATTTGAAGACACATTCTTGCACCTCGTAGAAACCGATGTAATATCTGTAGATAAAATGGCTACTGAAACTACAAATGACCCAGTGTTAAATAGAATAATGTCGAGGATAAAACAGAATCGCTGGGGAAATTGTTCAATGGCTGAAAGACCATTCAAAGAAATTAGACATAGAATGACTGTAGAAAAAGGATAATATGTAAGGGAGACTTGATAGTTCCCCAGAAACACAGAGAGGAGACAGGTTATAAAAAAGTGTACACGATGACATACATTGTGGAGTGGGAGCTACGCAAAGAAGATTAAAATTGGAAGCTTGGTGGCGGGGTACTCAAGAGACGAGAAGACTACGTAAGAAGATGCAAAAAGGCACAGAACTTAGGAATTTTAAGCAAAAGAAAATACATGTATGGCCCTGAGAAGTAGAACCATGGAGCAGAGTACACATGGACCATGCCTATGTCAATGGGATAGGACTATTATTAATATGAGTAGACGCATATTCAGGTTGGCCTGAAGTGGTGAGAGTACCTGATAAAAAAAAACCACCGTAAAAAATAATTAAGAGTAATATTTTCGAGGAATGGGACACGAGAACATTGGTGACTGATAACGCGCCAGAATTTGTGGATGCTGATTTGCATGAATGGTTAAGAAAAATAGGATGCAGACCTTACAAGACCCCTCCCTACCACCCTCAAGGTAATGGGATAGCAGAAAGGATGGTCCAGACTGTAAAGAAGAGTTAATGCAGAATGAAACTGCGGAGGAAGAAGTAGAGAGGGATGAGTTAGAGGAGGAAGAAGTAGAATGGGACAAGTTAGAAGAGGAAGACCACAGTATGCAAGAGGAACAGTTCGATTATAGGGAAAGACGTGATAGATCTAGATCTCCAAGGGAAAGGAGAGAGATAAAGGAAGATGTTCAGGAGGGCACAAGAAGAAGTACAAGAAGTACTCGCGGCATAAGGCCCCTCTGTTATAGGGAGATGTAGTGATATGCAAATTAGTATGATTTGCATATGAGCAGGTAGCTCATAATATAAATGGACAACAACTAGAACGGAAGTGAAATGCTTACTAAGCAATATACACGACATAACAGTAAGTATACTCTTCTGAAAGTTATCTGATCACTTTCATATTTTGCTTTCTGATGGCTCCGCCAGAATACTGTGGGAGTGTTATCCAATTCTTGTTTCATGTAGTAAAAGATGATACGACTTACCCAATGCCTAGTAAATGTTCCAGAAAGAAAGATAAGATGGCATAGCAACTCAGTCAGCTGCTGATTAACATGTGCTCTTTCTTAGCTATTTTTCTTCTGGCTTAAGCCTGCATTTTCAAAGAAGAAGTTCACTTTCTACCTTCTCTCCCTTCAGGTTGCATATTTGCTTAAACGGCTGCTAGATAAACATACCTGCCCACGACAGAAAGTAATCTGAACTATGTAGATTGTATAGGCCTACGTGTAAGAATATTCATGTTTCTTTTTGCACATAGGTGTATTTAAAGAAGTCATAAATAGAATACAGACATATACGAGGTCTGATCAAAAATTATATATATATATATATATATATATATATATACACATACACACACACACACACACATATATATATATATATAGTAAAACCTCAACTTAACGGTCTTGGAACTAATGGATTCTGGAGTTATCATTAAAACTTTTACAACTTTATTTAAAGGTATATAGTAACTTAAAAATAAAATATGCATACATATATACTGTATTTACATTTATTTACAATAATTTTGTACTCACTGGGTGTTTTTTTTTTAGGCCACAAAAAAGTGCTTCAAAATAAGGAACACATGTCTTCAACAGAAGACTCTCCCCACTATCAGTTTGTTAAATTGAGTTTCCACTGTGTGTGTGTATATATATATATATATATATATATATGCACACACACGCACACAGAGATGAGTGCCTCAATGTGGTGTAATGTTTAGCAAGCTTGTCTCACTAGAACAATTATGACTAAGTAGTGAGATCAATCATCACTAAGTGCCCCATATTTTCTGCCTTGTGCCACATCTAAGCTGCACTTAGAAAATCACCATACATGTGTGCATGTATGTGTGCCTATGTGTGTATAATGTGTGTGTGTGTATACGTGTCTCCTGCTACTTATCTCAAGATTTTTGACATAATCCAAAGAAGGATCTGCAATGTAATCGATCCTGACTTGACATCTCGACTTCAGTCACTTTCGCACTGATGTGACGTGGCTTCCCTCTGTCTTTTCTACAAATATTTTCATAGCTTCTGCTTTGACAAGCTTTTTTCCTGAGGCCCAGGCTACATGAATTTAAGCATGCTACTAGAATGGCATCTAGGTCCCCCCCTTTTTACTGGTGAATTATTTAAACGTAACTGCCACTTCTATTCCAACAATTTCTTTTCTAGCACTTCCCACCTGTGGAACTCATTTCTGTTTACTTGCTTCACTGATAACTACAATCTTCAAAAATTTAAATGCAACAACAATCACCATCTTCTTTCACTCCCAATAATCCCCTGAATACTAGTGGCATTCCCGCCTTGCTTGGGGGGGGGGATGATTAAAAAAAATCATTATATCACATACACTTCTTTATTCAAGAAAATATACTCTTAGGCAGATTTGAGTTACTTTTTGAGTGAGTGATTTGTTTTCTATGACATATCGATCCTTTACAGGTTATTGAAATCCAGAAATACTTTAGATTGTAAGAATTTCTTTTTTAGAGATAATAATGATTTAGTGATACAAGTCTTACTATTTAATCCATATCTGGGGCTAGAAGGTATTTACGTATAAGTGAATATAACAAAACCAGAATTGGAACTCGGATCTCCAAGTAACAATTCCGAGCCATTATCCATTACTACCAACACATCCAAGCTTACAGCACCTGGTATTCTAAAGTGGCCACCCATCAAAGTAGTAACCAAGGTTGACATTGCTTAACTTCAGTGGTCATATGGGACCAGTATTTCAGTGTGATCTGGGTGTAAACCTGAGTTACTTTTTGAAAGCCTAACAATATTAAATTTTGATTTTTGCTACTCGTAGCTTTTGGGGCTACTTTTTAAATAAGTTCATTGCTAATGATTTTACTATAGGAATACGTTGAAAATCAAGAAGAAAGGGATTGTCATTGGTCAGGAATGAATGCAAGCATTACTGATAGAATAGGGCTATTATATGTATAATCTAAATGCATTGCTAATAATTTTACTATAGGAATGCATTGAAAAATCAAGAAGAAAGGGATTGTCAGTGGTCAAGAATGAATGCAAGCATTACTGATAGAATAGGGCTATTATATGTATAATGTAAATGCATTGCTAATGATTTTACTATAGGAATGCATTGAAAATCAGGAAGAAAGGGATTGTCATTGGTCAAGAATGAATGCTAGCATTACTGATAGAATAGGGCTATTATATGTATAATGTAAATGCATTGCTAATGATTTTACTATAGGAATGCATTGAAAATCAGGAAGGATGGTATTGTCAGTGATCAGAAATTAATACAAGTGTAGCCAATAGAATAGGATTATTATATGGATAATTATTGTGGGCCAGCTTATTATTTAGGCAGTATAGACTGCAGCCTAGGTTAGTAAACTTGTCTCACTAAATCAATTACAACTGAATAACTGAATAGTGAGTTCAGTCCTCACTGGGTGCCTCTTACTTTCTTACTTGTGCCACATCTAATCTATGCTTAGAAAACAATTTTCAGTACTTCAGTGTTGTGTAATGGTGAGCAGACTTGTCTTGCTAAATCAGTTACAACTGAGTTCGATCCTCACTGGTCACTCCACACTTTCAGCCTTGTGATGCATCATTTTGGGTACCTCAATGTAGTGTAATGGTTAGCAAGCTAGTCTTGTTAGAACAATTATGACTGAGCAGTGAGTTCAATCCTCATTGGGTGCTCCAATATTTTTGCCACATCTAAGCTATGCTTAGAAAATCATTTTGGGAACCTTGATGTGGTATAATGTTTAGCAAGTTTGTCTCACTAGAACTGAGTAGTAAGTTTGATCATCACTGGGTGCCCCATACTTCCAACTTTGTGCCATATCTAAGCTACATTTGAAAAATCACCATATTGCATTCAAGCATTGATTTTTGTTTATGAGCAAACCTAATTGATTACATCACTCAAATTACTTTTTATTTTCACATTTATATTTTTTTTAATTGGCTTGTAGATTCTTTTTTTTAAGATTCATTTTGTTATTGTTACAACATTTCTGTTGATCTATTCTTTGGCTATTCTCAATTAAAAGGTAAACAAGAAAACATTAAAATTTTATTCCCTCCCTAATCTAAGTTCTTGTGCCAAACACAAAAGCCTAGCTAGAAAGAATATCAAGTTATAATAGGTGCAAAATAACAAAATAAAGCTCAACCACTGCATAAAATTTTAAAGGAAAAACATTTATGATGCAGTTACAAAAATGTACAAATACAAAGTTAGCACAAAAATTAACTCTTTTGCACCTATTAAGGCAGGATAACAAATTTCTGATAAAAAGGATTACCATCAAAAAATGGAAAAAAATTACAGTTAGGGAAAAGACAAGGATTCCATGATAAAAAGAGAAAAAAGAAAGCAGTTGTAAAAAAAAAAAGGTGCAACGACATTTCAGAAAAAAAACAAATATACCTACTTTTACTTGCCCTATGAGCGTCTCTGGCACATATAGTAATTTCAAAGAGTCCCTTTTAAATTCATAGTTTATGATTGGGAAAATTTATTTTAGTTTTTTGTTGTCCAACTGCTGAAGAATTTTTACTTGCACTTATAGTGGGTTAGCCAATCTGTATTGGTTATAAATACAAATAAAACTGACCCTATACTATTTTTACTATATCAAATGTCACAAAGACAACAAGAGAAATAATCAAGTATAAGAAATTGTTCAATAATAAAGATTTTTTTATAAACACAACAAATACATAATATATTGTGTTAAATTTTTTAAAACACTTTAGAGTTCTTTGGTGTGTGATATTGAAAGAATTTAAGTTTAAAGTGTAGTTAAGTATATTTGTTGTTATAGGAAAATTAAAGTTATTTTTTTGTATTGAATAGAAAAAAAAGTATTGTTCTTGACTCACTGATTTTTACAGAGTTGTCGCTCTTTTACCGGAGATGATTGTTGTGGAATAGAATATTTTGTGGGAGTGAGCATTCTTTCGCAAGCTGTATTTATGTTAATTTTAGTAATTAAGGTTAAGCCTGGAATTGGTTGACAAGGTTCATTGTTGTGTTGAAAAATTTGGTTCATCTCCTTTGTTGTTGAGTTGATTTTTAATGAAGTCAAATGAACAAGTTGAATATTTTAAGGGCCCTCTGACCAAGTTGCGTCAAAGTTTTGTTTTCATTAGTTCTCTTGGTCTTGTGGGTGGATCGTGAACATGTTTACATTTTGTGGCATGTGGATGTAGTTGACGACACCTAATTAATATTTTTGAACCAATCAGAATGCATCAGTTGTTATACTTGGTTGGGAGCCTCTATGTGTTTAACTTGCACAAGATTTGAGATTTTAAAAAAATGTAGGAATCTGATTCTACAAACTTCAGAATTCTTTAGTCTCTTTCCAGCTGGCTTGTAACCTTGTGCCTTCTTGATACTCTGTTTTTGATGTCAAATGCCTTCTGCTCCATGATGTTGATTTACCTTGTCCCTTGCTGTCAAAATGTCTTCTCCTTTATCCACTGACCTGAGTTCTATTTATTTGGAAAGGGTGGCTCACAGAAGACTCCATCCAAGTTTTCATAAGGATATTAGACCACAGCTCTCATTGGCCACAAAATACAAAGAAAAACAATTTTCCATAAACTTGAAATGGATCCTTTCACAATTTTAGGTGGTTTTCAAACACTGAGCTGAAAAGATATACAAATGTAATAATTTTTTACACAAACTGTCTGGCCTTCATAAAAAATACACTTCTCTCAAAAGAATGTATACTAAAAAACCAACCTAGCTGATTAGACATTTATTCAAGGCTAACATTTTAAAAGTCATAAAAATAAAATTTTTATAAACAATGAAAATAATTCCAAATAACTTTTAGAATATTAATGACTCATGTCAGAGTTTCAGTTTAATTTCATCAGTTGATGATGGCAATAATTTGAATACTTTTTAATTTTTTTTTTTTCTTAATTACATGAAAAAAAAACCTTTCCCAAGTTTCAAAAGCCAGTCAGTCAGTTAAGTGCCTTGTGATACATACTTGGGCATTCATGTCTCATTTTGATTCATAACTGACTAGGCAGAAGATTTCCCCTCAGTAGGTTGTTGTTTTTTTCTGCAGTTGACTGGTTGACAACCAAGGCTATAGGACTTAGTCTGTTCTGCTATTCAGCCCATAGTTGGAAGGAGAAGAGATAGATGCATGCCTTTCCCAAGGGTATTTGCACACAAGGGAATATAACAAACCTGGTGAGAATTTGAACTCGGCTCCTCAAGTTCTCATTCTAAGCAGTTAACCATCCCAAGTCTCAAAAACCTTTTCTTTTTACTGTCTAAAAAGACAGTATAAAAGGGAAACAACTTTTTTTCTTTTATGTGCCATGTCCTTTCAGGACGTAGGTGATCATGGCTCTCCACTTACCCGATCCTTTGTAGCTCTCAACAGGTTTTGTGTTTCTGCCAACTCCCCAAGTCTCTTTTTCCCTCTATTCATCTTGTGAGTATCAGATTCTCCAGGCCCTCCTTTCTCATCACATGTCCCAGAAATTTCATCTGCCTCTTCCTTATGTTAAGCATAAGCTTCCTACTTGTTTGCATCCTCTCCAAGACCTCATCATAAGTAACATGCTCGGTCTATGATATGCTCAGCATCCTTCTGTAGAACCACATATCCACTGCCTCTAGTCTCTTCTTCACCCTTGAGGATACCATCCAATATTCACTGCCATATAAGAGGACAGATGCCATGTAGTATCCTTTTCTTTGCCACCATAGAAATCCTCCTATTTCACAGTACTCTGCATCCTTGGTCCTCGCAATCCATCTTTGGATCTCAGCGTCACACCTACTGTCCTCTGTCAGAACACTTCCAAGATACTTAAACTTCCACACATGTTTGATTTTAGTGTCCCTGACCTGCAAATCACATTTTGGGCTCATCCTTTTACTGATGACCATGCATTCTGTCTTATTGTAGTTTATGATTTGTCCTTTCTTCTCACTCTCCCTCGCTACCTTCTGTCAGAGGTTTTGTAGTTTCTTTTCCATGTCTGCAATCAGTACCGTGTCATCTGCGTATCCTTGCCTTATGCCTCTTTCTGTTTTTGTATATTCACTGAGCTCATTCTCGATGCAAATGCATGCCATTTGCTGCCAGTATAGGTTCTTGATTATTCTGATATCTTTCCCAAATATATCAAGGTTCCTGAACAGTTCTAGCAGGTCCTTGTGGCATACTTTGTCAAATGCCTTTGCGTAGGCTATAAAATATAGATACACATCCTTCTGCATCTGTATTGCTCTTTTTGATAACATTCTAAGCATGAATATTGCATTCCTTGTTCCGGTGTCTTTGACGAACCCACACTGTTCTTGTCCTATATCTGGCCTGATTCTGCTGTGTGCTCTATTCATCAGAATATGGATGATGTGTTTTGTGGTGTGGCTCATTAGGCTGATTGTTTGGTGGAGCTCGCATTCATTTGCACCTGGTTTCTTAGCTAGTGCTATGAAAATAGATCTGCTGAGATCCTCCAGTACATCCTTACTGCTGTAGATTTCATTTATTATTTCTGTGATCTTGTCTATGCCAAATTCATCTAAGGCTGTCAGTATTTCCCTTAAGATTCCATCTGGCCCTGCCCCCTTGTTTCTGTTCAATTTGACCAGTGCAACTTCTTATTCAGTTTTTAGAATTTCAGGCCTGTCAATAGTTCTTTGTATTGCTGGTTGTTTTCTTTCATTGCAGAAGAGTTCACTAATATACTTGCTCCAGCATTAAAGAATTTTTTCCTTCTCTGATATGAATGTTCCGTCTGATTTTAAGCAGCCTGTTGACAAGTATGGCTTCTCTCCTTCTAGTTTCCTTATTTGTTTCTGCATATCTCCTTTGTTGATGGTACTCAATCTCTATACTTCTGCACATTTTTTTTAGTCACTTCTTTAGCCTGCATGCATTTGTTCCTTATTTCTTTGTGTAATTTTCTGTATTCTGTCCGTATTGTGGCAGAGTTTTCTGTCTCCATTGCATCATGTTGAGAATCTCCTCACTCATCCATTCATTTTTTCTTTTTTGTCTGTATTTGGGAAGACCTTGTTTGCTGATGTCACTAATGCATCTCTTAGTGATTCCCATTTTGAGTTTCCATTGTGTCCCTCATATATTTTCCGTATATTTTTCTTTCAGGTTCAAGTTGCTCAGGAGTTTGTTGTACTGCAGCTTGGGTATTGTGCTAGGCTTCTTCTGTTTCCATAGTTTCACTCTTAGCTTACATATTCTAGTGGACCATTATATTGACTATTGGCTTTCCTTTGCAAAATCATGTCAGTGGTCACCATTATATAGAGGACCAGGGGTGGTGAAGATGTGAAGAAAATATGTGTGCTTATATTTCCCGCTAGAAGGTCCAACTACAATAGAATGTTGGACTTGTATTAAGCCCAACTGAAAATAAGGAAGACAAACAAACAAGACCAATATATATAAACAAATATATGTATTAAACAAAACATTTACAAAGCACATAGTTAACATTGTGTTTGTGTGTGAACGTTTGGATTTTGGTGAATGTTTGTAAGAGTTCGTATTGTGGTGAATGTTCGTACGTACGTATGTTGGTAATGTTCTTTAATGTCTGACTGCAAGGTCAAGACGATAATTCTCTGGGACAACATATTGCAGCAATAATAGAGGAGAAAGAAAGAGTCAAACTCGTGTTTGTTTTTATAGATAATGTAATCATGTGACAGGATCAGAGCACCTTGGCGGGAAACTTGACTTAGTCACGTGCTGGAAAAATATATTGTGCATGGGTGGATTGCAACGCCCACTTGTGTGTTTATTGACCAATTAGAATCTGATATCTCCTGAAAAATATTTACTAGGAAGGCTCTTGGGATCCAATTCTCCCAAAAGTGCACAAAATTGACTACATGAAAATACAGTGATTATAAAATTGTCACATAGCTGCGATTTATAAATTGTCTATTACAAAGCAGTGTTGATTTATTATCCAATGAATGCTTGATGTTGTATAGTTTAAATTTGTGTAAGTATCATAGTATGTATGTGTGTGACGATGATGATCACTCCTGCAGTCGGCACTTGGGTAGGTTTTGCAGTGAACGATTGTATTCTTGAATCTTTTGTTGATACTTTTATGTAGTCTATTTGGTATTTAGTGTCTCCTCCTGGGTTCCTCCATGTCCATAATCGTTTCGGATGATCTTGGAACTATGTGTTGGCTATTACTTGGTCATTAGCCGGGCACCATTAAGAAATAAAAAACCTACATTTCAAGAAGAAAAAGAAACTGTTTTATAAGGGAGAAAAAATACTTTTCTAATAAAAATATCAAGTTTTGTGAAAATAATCGTTTGTTTTTTACGGAAACTTTCTATGAAAGTATAACGCCG
The DNA here is from genome assembly GCA_903632075.3 of Acanthosepion pharaonis. Lineage (NCBI taxonomy): Eukaryota > Metazoa > Mollusca > Cephalopoda > Sepiida > Sepiidae > Acanthosepion > Acanthosepion pharaonis. Next base: position 1,605,887 of record CAHIKZ030000791.1, read on the forward strand.
TAAAAAACGCTTATTTTCATGACACTTGATTTTATTTTTTTATAAAGAAAAATAAAATGATGTAGGTAAGTTTTTTCTTCTTGCTTCCGAAAATAAAATATAATTTTATAATTCAGTCATAAGTTTAATTTCATTTATAAACTTGCAAAGTTTTAAATAAGAAGTTTAAAGTTGGTAACTTCTTGAACGGTTGACAGCCGGAGAAATCATTACCCCTCAGCAAAAAAAAATAAAGAAAAACTGCTTCAAATAAAATTTTGAAAAATAAAAAGACATTTCAAAAGTCATTGATGGATGATCATAACCTTCTTCTACAGTTAGGAAAACTATGTACACTTTAGTCATAGTTAACTAAAATCAACAACTGTTAATCACTTTTTCAGATAATTCTACATTTATTTTCGATTTTCAAATTTTTAATTTTCTATCTTTCAGGACGGTTATCTTCGACTTGGACAATATTTTCTAGAGAACTTTAATTATCAAACACCGGTTCCGATTAACAGAAAGGTTTTCGCGACTACTTCCGGTAATATGGATGCCTAAGTCACATTTATTGAATATTAAGTAATTTTTACAATTGATATTTTAATTATGCCAGACGTTAATGTGAAAAACATATACTTTGTAAGTATTTGTTACGTATTGAAATTTCTATATGAGGTGAATTGCTTTGTGCCATCGATTTTCGTTCTTGTTTACCGGCGCCGGCCACATGTCAATTATAAAGTTACCGCAACGGAACTCCTAAAAAACATGAAAACGCATTTTAAGTAATTTAAATACCTTTTTTGAAGTTAAATTTCGATGCCATTTGAAAGGTAATTGCCTAAAGATAATCCAAATTAAAATAAAAATTAATTTCCTCGTATAAATAAACTTTGTAGGCATTTTTAAAACATTGGCACTTTTTTGTCACTCACCGAACGGAATGTAAACAACAAATTTAAAATTCTCTTTAAATCTTTGTCCTAGAGATATGTTTGGAAGTCTATTAGTCAATTTAATTAATTAATTCACTAGATCTTCGAAAAGTAATGCTTACATTTTACTTAAAACAGAATGAAAATAACGTTATTTACGCATGTCGCCTGTGCCGTCGAAGGATGAAAAAAAATAATGCGACTCCTGTTCGAAAAAGCGCGCTAAAAAGTAAAAATAAAACATTAAGAAATACTGAAAACCAGCAGTTTAATAATTTATTTATGTTTTAAAATAAAGGAAAATTACCGAAAAATAAATTTTCTTTAACCATAACCAATAGTTTAATTTTTTATTCTTGATACTTCCCAAAATTTTCTAAAAGAGCATACCCTGATGAAAAGAGGCCCCAAATTTGATAAAAACAAAGTTTTTCGTAAAAATGTTTGTTATTTTTAAGAAGAAAAAAAAAAAACAATGTATTTTTTAATTATTTTATTTTCTAATTCTTTCTGGCACGTTCAAAATTTTGATTAAAAGTCTTGTTTTTTTTGCGTCAGCGGGTGGGCCAATAGATTCACTAGGGATTTTTAGCGTCTTTTTGGGCCTCAAAAAACACGTTTTGGAAATTCTTGCAAAAGTCAAATAATTGTCGGATTTTAATTAAATTTTCAGGACTTATTCACAAATGAGTGAAAGGATTTTTTTCTTTAGAAAAACTGTTATCCCCACTTAATTTTATGAAATTTCGAGAAATTAAAATTTCAGCCTTTTCATTTAGAACTCTTTGGAGAATTTAAATTAGGTACCTCCATGAGATCGCTAAATAAGGGCATAGCATGACAACAACAACAAAAAACGCCAAGCTTGACGAAAACAAAACTTTATTGTCTAAATGTTTATGTTATTAATTGTTAATATTAAGAGAAAAGATCAAATTATTTTGGGGGTATTTTTTTTTACATTTTTTTAATCGTTCCTTAAGTTATTCCACGGAAGGAGAGAAGTGAAACTATTTAGATTTAAGTGAACAAATTATTTACCTTGTTATTTTTAAGGAAAACTTTCAGCGCTATAATTTTTTTTTTTTTTCTAATTTTTTACGTATTATCCTCCCGTAAGTTATCTAAACGTCATGAAAATGTCTTTCGTCACTTGTCAAACGACGCGAAAAGTTGTGACCTGCTTTGTTTTATTTTCAAATTACATTTTTTCGGCGCAGAATCTAAGTTAAGCTTGGTTCAAAATATTTTAAATAAACATTATAGTTTCTGATTTTATTAAAATAAGTTTTGAAAAAATGATAATTGATTTTTAAAAGAATATCAAAGTCAGATTTTCATCTTTTTTATAAAATGGAAAAAAATGATTGAAAATGATGGATTATCTGTCCATTTTTTGACAAAGAAAAACAATATTTTTAACGAAAATTTCAGACGTGCTAGTAACGATTAAAAAATGTAAAAAAAATACCCCAAAAATACTTTGATCTTTCCTCTTTAATAATATGAACATTAGATGATAAAATTTTGTTTTTGTCAAGTTCGGCGTTTTTTTCATCATGCTATGCTCTTTTTGTTTACATTTCGTAGAGGTACCTATCTAAAAGCATTCTTATAATCTAAAAATATTTTCTGGCTTTGGATAACCTGCAAAAGATTGATAAGCTATAAAGGAAAAAGAATAAATCACTCAACATGTCAAAAAACACCCACTTTGTCTTAAAAAAGATGCTTTTCTGCAATATATTAAACTGAAAGTAAATATTTTTTTATCATTTCAAGGAAGTATATTTTATTTTTAAAAAGTTTTTTTAATAAAGACAATTGTGTTCATATGGACAAATTTATCGATTTTACTGATAAGTAAGAAAAAATACTCCAATCATTTGAAATTTGTTTTAAATTCCACCAAAGTGTTTTGCTTATTGGGAAAATTAAATTTAATCTATTAGATTGGAATTCAAACTAAAAGTTAAAAATAATTTTTTTTTTAATTTAAAATAAATTTGTTTTTTTTTTTTTTTTTTTGTTTTTTTTTGAGTAAAGCATAATTTCCCAAAATGTCTCACTATATCAATTATGACTGAATAGTGGGTTTGATCCTCACTGGGTGTTTCATGCTCGTGCCACATCTAAGTTACGTTTAGAAACCCAACATAATTTCCTAATAGTGGTGGGTAGGCATAATGACTGACTTGTATTTTTTAAATTTTCAGTGTCTTATTTTTGGTAAAATGAGTATTTCTATTTCTCACTCTTTTCTGTTTAAAAAAAAGATGTTCCTTCAGTGCATAGACAATCATAAATCCCTCTTTATTTGTGAAATGCCATGCCTTCATGGGAAGGATTGTGGCACTACTTAAATAGACTGGTCCACTCATAAAAAATAGGAAAAAATTTTTTGGGAAAGGAGAGTTCTGTTTATAATATCAATGCAATGTTCGATTGATCCATGACTTTTGCATATAAAACAAACTTTTTTTGAGGTGAGGTTACAAAAAAATCTCTCTTAAATAACAAATGAATATGTTCATTTTTTAAGTAAAGAACTAAAATTTACATAAATTTTAATATATTAAAAATAAATGGATACTTAAATTAAGATAAATAATTGTGAACCTCAAATTTTTGTGTTTGTGTTTCCACAAAACCTTTATGGAAAAAAGTTTTTAAAAAAAAAACTGAAGATTCTAAAAATTTAAAATAATATGCAAATATCAATGATGTTAGCAAATTTTCAAACTAAACATTTGTAAATATCATCTAACTTCATCAAAGGGTAATAACTCTTTAAAATCAGGAATCAAATTGACTCTGTATCAATTTCATAAACAGAACTCCCCTTTTGAAATATTTTTCAATTTTCACAAAGAAAAGTGTAAAGAATGCTAATCTGCAAAAATTATTTCCCAAAAAAAACATTTTTCCTTGCATTTTGATGGATGGACCAGTCTAATAAAATCAGTGTTTTCCAAACTTTTTTTCTCTGGGACACATTTTCAGATTGAAAGTTTGCTCACATCTCACCAAAGGGAATTTCTGGTAAAAAGGTGTAAGCAGCTCTGTCAAAGAAGATCCAGAGAGAGGGTTAAAGGGAGATAACTGCAGATTTACAGCCAGAACATTATCACTGATGACTCTCTCTTCCAATTTGTGTACCCTAGTTACTATATTCTTAATACTTGATATAATGCAAAAATATCAGTGATAAAATCAATCATCAGTAATTATTTATACTTGAACTCCTGCATGCAGCTACAATTAATCCATAATAATATTTTAAATTTTTACTTTTTTTGGCATATGAACTTTCTGGAACTTTCAATCATTCCATCTCATCTGCTATTCTTTTCTGCTGAAACATTTGGGAGCTACCAATTTAAGTAGTGCCAAGATTGTAGAGTGGTTTCCTGTGACTTTCTCCATGGTTTTGGAACTTAGAGTTTTCCTTCTCTGGTTGCTACCCAAATTAAGAGAGCCCTTTCTACTCTGCTATTTGACCCATAGAAAAGATTTGTATTTTTCCCAAGTGTATTTGAGTGAAAGTAAATGCAACAAGCTTCGAATTTGAACTCAAAAATAATTCCTTGAACAAATCTGTTATCTTATTTTCTGTTTGCCAAGCACAGTTTTTTTTGGGGTTTTTTTTAACATTGATTTATATCATAAACTTTTTTATGTATAATTATTAATTTTAGTCACAGTTTATAAGACAAACACTTATAAATCTACACAGACAGAAAATGCTATCGGAAAAATACATTTTCATTTCAATGGGGCTTTCTTTTTTTATTTCAGGAGGAGAGTGATCTCCCTTATGAAGAAGACATCCTTCGAAATCCATATTCTGTTAAGTGCTGGCTTCGGTACATCGAACACAAAAAGGATGCACCTAAAAATATCATCAATATGATTTATGAAAGGGCTATTAAAGAAATGCCTGGAAGGTTGGTGCTTGCTTTTATTTTACTTCACTTCATAAACTGAAACAAAATGACAGCACTATTTGATATATATATATATTTTCATTAATAACAACATTTTATATGTCTACAAGGCTGGATTAATCATTAAATAAAATATGCATGTGTTTAGTTAAGGCCATATAAAGATGAAGTGCCACAGGATTTTTTTTTTTTACCTTATTATAGGCAGATCATATGTATGATAAAAATATACTAATCAGGGTGCTATGCAAGAAAGAGTATTTCCAGTTTGCATTTCCACATTATAGGCATTAATATATCAGTGATATAGTATCACCTTAATACATGGGTGGAAAAATAATACCTGAAAGGAATGAAAAACATGCATTGTTCTAGGATATATTTTATACTGATATATACATACTTGTTACTAATTTGTGACACACAGAGAAACTATAACACATGTATCCAACAAGCAATGGGAAAGGGACAAAAAGAAAGACAATCTTACTTGTAATAATTGGGAAAAACTGGTGGATTCATACCTTTCTCAAGGGTGTTTGTGCATAAGTGAATAAAACAAACAGGTCTTCTGATTAACAATTCCTAACTATTATCCATTACATCACCTGCACATCCAAGCTTACTGTATCTGGTATTCTCAGTTACTCATCTAGCTACTGACCAGGCTTGATGTTACTTATCTTTGGTGATTGTACAGGTACCAGTGTTTCAATGTGATGTGACTGTAAGCCTTTGTTTCTGATGAAACCATCTAGGTTACTCTGTCCACCCTACTGCTATGGGCTTGTGACCTTTGTCTTCTTTACACCCTACATAGCAACTAGTGTGGACAGGCATGATTTGTCTCCAAGCATGATAAATAGCAACTGGCATGAGCTTGTCACTCATTGGTCATCTCAACCAAAGGGAGATAATCGCCTTTTTCATCCTTACATGGTTGCTAAAAAATATTACTGAAAAATATTTATCCAATTTTCCTTATTAACCCTTTGCCTGTTCTGCACATCAAATGTGATACACAGGACATGTAATTTCCACATCTGTGCATCATATGTGGTGCACACAAGCCATGATTTTAATAGAGTGGTAGAACTGAGAACACTTAAGTAGAGTCTACTATTGAGAAGGATGTCTAAGAAAAGGCCTAATCTAATATTTTGTGCATCATATATGACCACAAGATGCTTACCTGTTTTCAGATTTAAAACTACTGCAAGGCAAGTCAGCTTTTTTGGCAAATAGAATAAGCTGATATACAGTGTTTTACATAAAAACATCTGCATCACGTGATGCACAGAGTGTAGTGTAAAAAACTTATGATTTGTATGTTCTATGCATTACATGGGATGCACAGGTTTTTATTATATGAAACACTGTATCTCGGCACATTCTATTTGCTAAATAAGCTAAGTTGCCTTGCAATAGTTATAAATCTGAAAACAAGCATGAACATTTTGGATAGTATGCACAAAAATACCTTGGACAGGCAAAGGGTTTAACTATTATTTATGGGAGTTTTAGACCCAGAAAAATTTTGCTATTTTAGAAAAGGTTTCCCCTCTGAGAACAGCTATACTGCGCAAAGGGGTTTGAAAAGTACATGACTCCCACCAAGAACTCTTTAGAAAATAAATGTTTCGTCATTTGGCCAGAGTTTTAAGAGTGGGTCATGCTGAGAAGTTTTAAGTACTTTTTAATATGACAGGTAAGAAAAGAGAAAGGGAAGCCATGTCACGATGCTGGGAAAGTGACTGTAGTCAAGATGCCAGGTCAAGACCAATAACATTACAGACCCTTCTCTGAATATATTTTTATTATATTGGCCACATAATGTCAGAGGTGGATGTTAGAGGAACTTAAATACTGAATATATAATGTTATGGCTTTTTTTCTTTTTTTTTCTTCCAGCTACAAATTATGGTACAATTATCTGAGGTTACGTCGTAAACAGATCCGTGGTCGTTGTATCAGTGATCCTGCCCATGGAGATCTTGTCAATGCCTATGAACGATCCTTGGTCTTTATGCACAAGGTTTGTATAATGCAGACTCTTATCTTTATTTTTTTTTTTTTTTTTACTTTGTTCTGATATTTTCCCAATATATAGGCATGCAAAGGAATAATCTCTTACTCTTCTATGTGCCATTTCCCTTCAGAAAGTGGGCGGTCCTGGCTCTCCATAACTTCCTATCTTTTTTAGCTCTTAGTAAGGTTTGTCTTTTCACCATCTCTCCCAGTCACCATTCTGCTATCCATTTACACAACCTCAGTATGTTCTTTGAGTGCTAAATTCTCCAAGCCCTCTTTCCTCATCATGTAACTTAGAAATTTCAGCTGTCTATTTCTGATTGTGAGTATGCTTTTTGTTTCTGTTTTCTTTAAAACTTGCTTGTTACTCACATGTTAAATCCATGGTATTCTCAGTATCCTTTAGAACCACATTTCTGTTGCTTCAAGGCTCTTCTCTTAGGAGTTTGTCCAACATTCACTGTCATAGAGAAGGACTAATATTACATAAAGACTCAAAACGGTTTTCTTTATTTCTAACACTTTTGCTTAGCTTCTGGAAGGCATTTTTCACTATTCCGATGTGCATTATGATTTTAGTGTCACATTTTCCATCTTCCGTTAAAACACTTTTCACTTATTTAAATTTTTGTACTTGCTTTGATTTTATACACTCTGTCTATTTATAATTGGTGTTTAGTACTTTCTTCTCACTTTCCTTTACTACATTCTGTAGGAGTTCCTGCAGTTTCCTGTTTGTATCTGCTATCTACACTGTGTCATCTGCATATCTTACATTGTTAAGATGGTATCCACCAGTAATGAATCCTGGTAGGATTTCTAGTTCTCTCAGGATCGTCTCACGGTAATGTTTGATTAAATCCTGGTAGGATTTTGAGTTCTCTCAGGATTGTCTCACTGTAAAGGTTGATTAAGTCCTGGTAGGACTTCTAGTTCTCTCAGGATCGTCTCACTGTAAAGGTTGATTAAGTCCTGGTAGGACTTCCAGTTCTCTCAGGATCGTCTCACTGTAAAGGTTGATTAAATCCTGGTAGGACTTCTAGTTCTCTCAGGATCGTCTCACTGTAAAGGTTGATTAAGTCCTGGTAGGACTTCTAGTTCTCTCAGGATCGTCTCACTGTAAAGGTTGATTAAGTCCTGGTAGGACTCCAGTTCTCTCAGGATTCTCTCACTGTAAAGGTTGATTAAATCCTGGTAGGACTTCTAGTCTCACTGTAAAGGTTGATTAAATCCTGGTAGGACTTCTAGTTCTCTCAGGATCGTCTCACTGTAATGGTTGATTAAATCCAGTAAGAAGACACATCCTTGTCTTATGGTTCTTTCTATTTTTGAATTTTTAGTCCTTTTTTTCTCACTTTCCTTTACTAACTTGTTTTGGAGGTCCTGTTGTTTTCTTTCTGTGCCTGCCATCAACATGCTGTCTTCGGCATATGTTAAGATTGTGTCTGCCAATAATAAATCTTGGTTGGACTTCTAGTTCTCTCAAGATCGCCTCACTGTAAAGGTTGAATAAGTCTGGTGTGAAGACACATCCTTGTCTTATGTCCTTTTCTAATTTTGTAGGATACAAAGGAATCACATTTAATGATTTTTATTGTTTCAAGTAAAAGATAATTATTATACCAAATTTGATTTGGTGATTTTATTGTTAACTTAATTTATATAGTCTTTGGTATGACGATGAACTACATCTGGCAGCAAGGCCTCTGATCAGGAGATTGGAGGTTTCAAGAAGCCTGGAATCACCTTTCAATTTCTATTGTTCCCATGTCCACCCTGACCCAGAGTGGTAACACCTGTTAAAGTCCCAGCAATGGGCAAATAGTGAACCCCCAAACAAAACACTATGAAAGTATAATCATACATAATTATAGTAAAATTACCAACAATGCATATTTATAGTAAAAGGAGGACACATGACACAGTGGATAAAGGTGTTAGTTAGATCCAGTGACAGGACCCAAAGAGTGTGAATTCAATACCTGGCTAAGGTAGTGGAGAACTTGGAGAGGGGAATTAATAGGAGATAACTGATAACTGACATCCATTAGACATGGCAGGTGGAACAGTCTACCCCAGCGAGCAAAATAAAGGGTTCAGTTCGACATTCCAACCACCTGAAGAAGGCTGGAGCGTACAATAGCTGAAACATTGTGATAAAACAATGTACATAATACCTCATCTCAGAAATATAGACAGATACTGACCCCTGACTTTTCAGTAAAATTGACAGACCCTTGACAGTCCTGTTTTGATTTTTCATATTTTAGTCACCCTATCTTCATTATTTGTTCCTATCTGATTCCTCATGTATGTTATTTTTGTCTATGTTTAGTCTGCTGATCAAATTATTTCACCACAGTATGTGCGCAGATACTTTCAATCTTCTCAACTGCCGTTCACTGTCTTTTAACAGATGCCTCGAATTTGGCTTGACTATTGCCAGCTTTTAATGGATCAGTGTAAGATAACATCCACACGAAACACATTTGACCGTGCCTTGCGAGCTCTGCCCATCACACAACACCACAGAATCTGGCCACTTTATCTGAAACTGGTGACCATGTATCCACTTCCAGAAACCGCAGTGAGGGTCTATCGACGGTACTTGAAGGTAAATCATAAGTTCCTAGTTATTTTGTTTTTTGACAAAATATTGTCTGTCTGTGATTTTGTTTTTTTTTTTTTTTTTTGTTGTTTAGTTTTTTTCTGGAGTCCAGAAAAAGGCAGGATGTGTGTGTGTGTGTGTGTGTGTGTAACAAATGCACGACTGCAATTTTTGACGGATTTGCACCAAAATTTACATGCACATGCTCCAAGTTAGCGGGAAGGCCAAGACCGACTATGCATTTCCCAACTTCCATCCATAGTGGAAATAATCGATTTTTTCATGCTTCTACAGCATTTTTCATTTAGTTTGCAGCCATTTTGTACTGGCCAGAGTGGAGCCTATAGCTGGCTGCCACGAATAGGCAGGAAGATTCTGTTGGCCAGCGTGAGAGCCAACAGCTGACTGACACGAATGTTAACTAGCATGCAAAAAAAATCGATAGCTGCATTCGTCACAAGTGGGAAAAATTTAAATCTGCATGACACTTTACTCCAATTGGCTCATTCGCTTGCTTAAACTCAACGTTGATTCTGATTCCACAGAACTAGGTTGGGTGTGAAAAAGTATTTGTTGTTAACATTCTTTTTTCATTCGGTTTTTCCAGTTACGAGTCCTTTTTTAAAGCTGATCGTTTTGTGTTTATTTTGTTTAGTTCTTTTTTTTGTAACAGATTTAATGTTTAGTATAGAGCTTAGAAAAAATTCACAGTGTGAGATAGGCAAGAAGTAAGGCATGTAGCAACATCAGCAAAGGGCACTCCTTTAAAGGCAAGGAAGGGCAAAAATATTTTAAGTCAAGTGATAGCAATTACTGTATGAGTCGTACGATTTTTTAATCAAGTACAGGCAACACCGGGCCATGCTGCTAGTACAACAATAAATGGCATCCTCCTTCCATTTTTGCTTTTCCCCTTATGTTAGATAATGTAGGATACAAATGTGGTGGGACACACGCTAAAGCAGCACCAGCATCTTTTATAAAACTCTAGAAAAATTGAAGTATCAGAGTCAACTCATATTTTGGAAGTAATACTTTAATATAGTTCTTTCAAAAGTAACTAAGTTTTCTTTAAATCAAAAAAACAAAAATTATAATTATACTGAGATATTTTAATGTTTTTTGTAATTAAAATTGCAATTTTTTGCCTTATCTTTATAATTATTTTTTCATATCTAAATTCTCTCTCTTTTTTTTTTTTTTTTTTTTACTTCTATTGAGAAATAATTTTGTTTACTGTTTCCTCTTCACAGCTCCGCAAAGAAGACACAGAGGATTATATAGACTACCTTATATCAATTGGTTGGCTGAATGACGCTGCTATTCGATTGGCTACCATCATCAATGATGAGCAATTTGTATCCAAAAAAGGAAAATCTAAACATCAAGTAAGGCCATATTCATATTTTGAAGCATTTATATAATAATTATGCTTGTCCCTCCCTTATTAGTTTTTTAGTTCATACTACTATTACACCATACCAATACCTGATAAATAATGGACTATTTCATTTTGATGGCGTGAAAAGAGGGGGAAAGACATTACTTGATTTCAGTGAGAAAATGAATGAATGAATGAAAGGAAGGAAGGAAGATAGAAGTGGAGAAATAAATAAATTTAAGGTCAATTTTTAATCAAAGCTATCTGGACACTTTGTTCTACTTTTCTTTTTCTAGCAACAAAGAATATCAAAAACTGGAGTGTTATTTGCAAATTGCTTGTACTCTCTCATAGATAAGACTCAGTAGAGAGAGGTTTCTCAGTCAATAAAGAAAATTTCTACTGATAATATGAAACGGCAGACCCTGGTTGCACAGTACATTATCACAGACTATTTGGTTATTGTTGGAGATGCTGGGAATGTTCCTATGACTAAGGCGCTTCTCTGCAGTGCTTCCAATGACAGAATAATATAGAACAAATACCTTGAGGCTCAGAGGGGGAAAAATGGCAGAAGCAGCTGAACAAAAATGGAAATCCATGCTTGTGGAAATTAAAGAACTGAAGACCAAAAAACACAAGCTTGAAAGTTGCACACAAGATTTGCTCAAGGCAGCTAAAAGCTATGCAAAGAAAGCTGAGCAAACTCAGAACTTCACACTTATTGCAAAGCCCAATGCCATGTGAAGATCTGCAAAGAACAAATCCAAAGAGATATCAAAATTGGAAAAGGAGCAGAATGCTAAAGTAGATGAACTGAAAAAATGGTAACATCATTATGTTCTGTGCCATGTGCAACAAAATCTATGAGTAGTAGGGATAGCTAAAATGTATAGTCTTTTTGGGAAAATTTCTGTTCATTAAAGCCATTATACTTAAGTTCACAGGAAAAGTGCAGCAGTCAAGAATTTTTGTGACATTCACAAACCAGGAGTAGTCTAGATAGCTGAAATGTGTAGCTTTATGAATTAAAGTGTGTAATTAAAAATGTTCAAGTGTAGTACAACTCCAAACTCTATAATACTACACAAAATGTGTAACATAACCAGGTCTGCTTTCAGTTAGGTTTTAACCTATCAACACTTGGATTTCTTCACTGCTTTCAACTGATCCATGTGACATGAATTATTGGAACCAACTGTACATTTTTTTTTTTTTTAAAATCTCATCTGTCAAACAATTAAAAGATTAATCACAAAGTTTGTTTTTTTTTTTTTTTTAAATTGATGACTGCTCACTTTCTGTGTGTGTGTGCACACCAGTTTGAATCTTTAAAACTTCTCAATATACTCTTGGAAAAGTCTTTGAAAAATCCTGGAATTTTTTTTTACACAGTTCTGTGGGAACCCTGTATCATGCAAAAATTATTTTTCCAGGAAAGCCACAAGAAGATTTCTTACTAACTTTGACTCGAACTGTTACATCCAGCTGCTACTCGGATTATCACGTATTAACCACGGGCGTCATAGCAGACACAAAAAGCATGCAAATCTTTTAAAATTTTCAAAGGAAGAACGCACTAAAAAAATAATTACCTTTACCAAACTGAATGAATTTGTAAGAATTTCATCAAAATCAAACAGGAAATTGCCCGACTCAATTTTAAGGTGTGATACTTTATTTCTAATAACTTAATAATTATACATGCTTAAAACCTGAAACTTTGCAGATTAATTTTTTTATCTTAATTATGAGTTTATTGTACTTTATTTTAAGTTGGTAACCTCTCAGACGGGATATCATATGTTATAAATAATTTTCAATAAAAAAATGTATTTGCGGAAGAATGAAAATCAACTAACATGTACAACATGTTAAGCTGCACTCACAGTGAAACACATTTTAGATAACATTTAGTCACTGTCCAGAGACTATGGAGAGTCGAACTCAGAACTCCTGGTTAGAAAGCAAACATTCTTATCACATGTAACACACAAATACTACAAGGAAAATATAAGAAAACTATATGAAAATACTGAAACTGTCAACATAATGTCCTTCCTTAAAGAAATAGGTTTATACTAAAATATATAACACCTACAATAGATCATCTACAAACTATATATCTATAAAATATACGTTTACCCTAAAAGTATAAAATTATGTACAAAATATCCATAGTTAAAAGTGTGTACCAAATATTTAGATTTCAGCATTAAATGACCCAAAGGGGTTGATATGCTGCTGCAAAATTGATTGAGAGATTGGAGGTTTTAAGGAGTGTGGAATCACCTCTTAATTGTTGCTGCTTCAGACTCTGGGTTAGTAGCACCTGTTAGGGTCCCAGCTATAGGCAAACAGTGACCCACTCCAAACAAAAACAAAACACTATGAAAGTATAAAAATATATTTATAGTAAATTGACTAGCAAAATGACCAGCAAACAATACATTTTATCTCTAGTTGAAGGCTTGGAATTGTGTTCAAAATATTTAGATTTCAGCATTAAATAACCCATGGAGATGTTGATATGCTGCTAAACAAACTGACCAACAATGTATTTTATCTGTAGTTGTGTTCAAAATATTTAGATTTTGGCATTAAATAACCCATAGACATTGATTTCTACTCTGGTACTTCTTGCTTCTGGAACTCTCTTCTAGCTTCTTGCTTTCTAGTCAAGTTTGATCTTCAAAAATTTAAATGCAATGTCAATTGTTATCTTCTGTTCTTTCAATCTGGCATCAAGACACGATTGGGAGATTGAAGGTTTTGAGGAGTGTCGAATCACCTCTTAATTGCTGACGTTTCCATGTCCTTCTTTTTGCATGTCCTTTCTTTTACTCTTTCTATGATTCTTAAAGTTCCCTCAATAAATATTTTTAAAATATTTTTTCAGCAGTAAACAGAATATTAGTCAATAACAACAATGAAAAATCTTCACCCTCCCCTTCATAAAGACAAACAAAAATCATTTTTAACAATATTCACTTTCAGCTTCTTGCTTTGTCAACTTTGATCTTCAAAAATTTAAATGCAATATCTATTGTCATCTGCTGTCTTCTTAATTCCTGATCTTTTAATTTTCTCACTCCTTAGTAATGTTTTTCCTTTTCTTATATTCTTTTACACTCATTAATACCCTGCTTCTTAGTGGTGTTATTGCCTTGCTTGGGGTGAAATGATAAAAAACAATAAAACAGTCTAAGTGAATGGCTTGTGAACCATTACATCACTTCATGATCCTCAATTAATATTTTTATTCTCATTTTTAGTTATGGAATGAACTTTGTGACCTGATTGCCAAACATCCAGACAAGGTGACTTCTTTGAAGATTGAACCTATTATCCGACAAGGTCTCAAACTGTACACTGACCAAATTGGAGTTCTATGGAATTCTATGGCTGATTACTATATTCGAGGAGGACATTTTGAAAGAGTAAATACTTCACCATTTTCAACATTTAAAAAAGAAAACTGATTTTCTTTATCAAGTGATTAAATAAATCACAAAATGGATAAATTCTATGCAACATGTTTCCTCCTACACAAGGATTTCTTCAGATTAAATACTGCTTTTTATTCATGAGATAACATATATGTAGGCAGAGAGAACAAAATGACAAAAAAATGTCAGTTTTAATTATACACTAAGGGAAATGCTTAAGTTTAAATTCATGGCATCTGATGTGTTGAGATGCACAACCTAGCTGACCTCATATTTATTAATTATTTCAGTAAATTTTAAATTTATCTTATTAATTATTAAATTTGAGATTTATCTTATTAATTATTAAATTTTAGATTTATCTTATTAATTATTAAATTTTAGATTTATCTTATTAATTATTAAATTTTAGATTTATTTCATTAATTTATTATTAAATTTTAAATATTAAATACCTTCTGTCAATTTTACCAAAGAATTTACCAAAATTTTATAAGTTTTTTCTCTTAAATACCTAATCATAATTATCAAGAAAGTAATTATCCTATTTTTAATATTTTATCACTTGTTTTCCCAATAAAGTAATAATTTACATAAGTATTTAATATTTTTTGTTATTATCAGCCTCTCATTCAAAAGAAATAACTTTATTAATTTTTCATCAGGAAACAATTACCAAAATGGCTTCAGTTTTAACTACCAATTACTCAAGATAGTAATTAGCCAATTTGTAGCAATAATTTTCTTCATTTGTAGTTGATGATTTTTCAAAGTCAATAAGATTTTTTTTTTCTGTTATCACTCATTTTAACTGAGAATATAATTAGCAAAATCTGAATTATTTTTCTGACATTCAACCATGCCAAGTCCAAATAATTACCCAATGTTTTAAAGATTTTGTTAATTATCAATTATTTCTCTGATAAGTTAATAATTTCCCCTGTTAATCATTTTACATTCCTAAGAAAATCATTTTAAAATTATTATTATTATTAACAATTCTCTTAGAAAATACCGAATGGAAAAGAGTTCTATCATCACTCATTTTAAAGGAAATAATTTCTAGAATTTTAAAAAATCTCTCAAAGATTTGAGCATAATTACCTACTTGACAGAATTTAACTATTGTTGTTGATTTATTTTTTATTTTATTTTTATTAAACTATTATTTATTTACTGTGAAAATAATCCATAATTATTTATTTATTTTCTCTGAATGTATTTCTGTTTATTCAAATGTTGGTCACAATTTTTAGTGTAAATTTTGACATTTTTCTCATTCTTACTCTTTATCTTTTCTCTCTCCTTTTTATCTTTGTTCTTGTTCTCTCTCTCCTTATTATCTTTGTTCTTGTTCTCTTATTATCTCTCTCTTCCTTTTTTATCTTTGTTCTTGTTCTCTCTCTTTTTATCTTTGTTCTCTCCTTTTTATCTTTGTTCTTGTTCTCTCTCTCCTTTTTATCTTTGTTCTTGTTCTCTCTCTCCTTTTTATCTTTGTTCTTGTTCTCTCTCTCCTTTTTATCTTTGTTCTCTCTCTCCTTTTTATCTTTGTTCTCTCTCTCCTTTTTATCTTTGTTCTCTCTCTCCTTTTTATCTTTGTTCTCTCTCTCCTTTTTATCTTTGTTCTCTCTCTCCTTTTTACCTCTTGTTCTCTCTCCTTATCTTCTTTTCAATTTCTTTTCTAAACACCTGATTGATTATAATTAAATTTCTTTTACAAACTACAATGGTTTTCATTGTTTCCACCAATATGTTTTCTCTTTTAATTTATTCATTTTTAAACAACATCCAGGCTCGTGACATTTACGAGGAAGCTATCCAGACTGTAATCACTGTCAGAGATTTCACACAGGTGTTTGATGCCTATGCCCAGTTTGAGAAAAATTTAGTCAGTGCCAAAATGGAAACAATGACTGAAGCTGGTGCTTCTGAAGAAGGTATTACCAATTCCTTTATATTCTGCAATGAATAATTCTGCCAACTTTTAACTTGAACAGATTTATGATGTAAATCTTTGATAGTAATGTATTTTGTTCCTTTGATTTTCATTAATATTAATTTTTAATAAGGATATTCAATAATTCTGATATTTTCATAGTCATCACGTATTTGATGCATTGTTAGAGATGTCAAGTGACATAAGCAACAATTGTCAGCAAAGGTTGATGATGGTGGCATTTGTCTGCAGATGGTGACAGGGAAGGTATTTGTCTGCAGAGGTTGCCGACAGCATCATTTGTCCACAGATGTTGCCAATGGCGTCATTTGTCCGCAGAGGTTGGCAATAACAGTGGCATTTGTCCACAAAGACTGACGGGGCAGCATTGTCTGCATAGGGTAACGGGGCGGCATTTGTATGCAGAGGGTGATAGTCTTAGAATAGCGCGACAGCCTCCCTACAACAGGTGTTACTGTGGTTTCTGTAGCAAGTAGGTTTTTACAGGATGAAATTGCCAACCCTATGCTCAACTGGTTTTGGATTCAAAGTTCTTCTTCTCCTAGACTTGTTGCCAAACAAAGTTCAAGTGAATGGATTCTTACCTTTCCAAGGGTATTTGTGCAAAAGTGAATTCAACAGCCTCAGCTAGAATTTGAACGCAACACACTAATTACATTATGCTATGTGAGCATCTACATGAAACATTTTGCTATTTAACAATATCAGCTTAACATTTATCTGTAAATGAATTAATATTGTCATGTATTTTATTTTCATCCCTTATGAATTAGTTAAGGAATTTTCTGAAGGCTGTTTTGATAAATGTAAATAAAATATTAAAATTCCATTCTGAAAAAAGAATATTAACAAATTTTTTGTGTTTTTAGATGACCTTGATGTTGAATTACGGCTGGCTCGACTGGAACACCTGATGGATAGGCGACCTCTTTTGCTCAACAGGTAATTATCTCTAATGTCTGTTGTCCTGGGTATGACAATAAACTATATCCAACAGCAAGGGCTCTGATTGAGAGGTTTTGAGGAGCGTGGAACCACCTCTTAATTGCTGGTGTCCCCAGGCCCACACTGACCCTGTTAGGGTCCCAGCTATGGGCAAATAGTTAACCCCCAAACTGGAGTCAAAACACTATGAAAATGTAAAAATAGGTTTTATTACCAACAATGAATTTTTGAAGAAAAAATTATTACTAACAATACATTTTTGAAGAAAAAAAATATTACCAGCAATAAAAATCTTGTTGGCATTAAATAACCCATTGAGGTTGATATGCCGTAAACTAAACCAAACCAATGTAATGTTCATCATGGGTATAAAGTTTCTGACAAACTCTTCACAAATAATCTTATTGGCCAAAACCATTAGATGTTTGTCAAAATACTAACCTTACTAAAATAATTTAAAAGCACAGGGGAAAATTTGATATGTGAGCTATTTCTTTTTTCAAGAATACCATTAAGAAATTTTGCTCACAGTGTATAATCATTTTTAAATAAAAAAAAATGTACTTGTTTATATTTTTACCTATATACCCACATTTTTTCAATGTATTTTAAGCATTGATCAAAAACCTGTAAGCCAGCAATTTCTATAGTGTGATGCAGTGCAGCCACTTGGCTGTTTCTGCTACACCTTACTTTCAGTTATTGGTGCTGCTATTACAAAACATAAACACAGGACATTAATGGTGTTGTTACAACTCTGCTCCCTTTACCAATGCAGTTTTTCAATATACAGGAATCCAGCACAAACAAATATCTGAAAAGGGGCACTGGAGAAGAAAAATTTAAAGATTAATACTCAAGCACAGTAGCACATGTAAGAATCTAATTTAGATATTTATTTTATCGTTTGTCATTACATAAGCAAAAGCCAGTATAGCAGGTGGTTCTCTTGCTTGCCTTTTCTTCCAACTAAACACAACTATATATCTAGCCTTAAGTCTCCAGCTATTTGACTCTTCAGTTCCTCTCCTGCTTTAATTTTTATATCTTGATTATTTTCTTTTTAGTGAACCCTTTCACTATGATGTCATATATGACATCCACCTGATTTCCCAAACATTACATTAAACTTTAGATGGAATATTGAAAGCAAATGAAATAAACATCTTTTCCTTGACACATGATATAATTTAGATATTTATCAGTCAGGCATTTTCTCTTAATGAATTACAACTATATATCTAGCCTTAAGTCTTCAGCTATTTGACACTTCAGTTCCTCTACTGCTTTGACTCTAATCACTTTATTGAACTCTTTCAACATGATCTCATATATGACATTCACCTGATTAAGTAAAAATTACTCTAGAAAATTGAAGATATATTGAAGCTGAAGAAAAATCTTTTTCTTGGTATTTATTATTGTATACCCCTAATGCCATAGCACATGGGATAATATAGATATTTATTCTATTAACTTCGGTTACATAAGCAATAGCAGATGATCTTCTTTCAGGCTTATTTTCTCTCAGCAAAATATAACTATATGCCCAGCCTTAAGTCTCCATCTATTTGATTCTTCAATTCCTTTCCTGCTTTTACACTCTTTATAATCAATTACTTTTTATTAAATTCTTTCACCATGATGTCATATATGACATACACCTGATTAAACAAACTGATGTAATGGAATAACCTCCCACCCCCATGAGTGACTACACTATAGGTAGTAACTACCTATAAGTATCTGTAACTCAACGGACTACAGAGACTAGCTGGGATCTGTTTACTTATGCAAGAACTACCGACCTTCCAATAGTAGCACTCACTACTGGATTGACTTGCGACGACCTTGTGCATAACTTACATTTATTCTCATTGTACTGTTTTTTTTTGTTTTTTTTTTTTGTTTTTTACAATAAACCTTTACTTATTTTCAAGTATATATTCCTATTAGCACGAAATATAACACAAACATTAAGATAGATGACATCAATAGAATAAATATCTTGGTGTTAGAATACATGGTGTCCCCAAAAAATGTACTCACTCTTTAAATGACAATAAATGCAGTATTTATTTACTTGCTAGATTAATGGTTAAAATTAAGAAATATTAATGTTTACTGGCTTACAAAGAGGATTAACAGTTTAACTATTAAATGAAATCAAATGCAACAATGCATGAAGTCAAAAACAGAGTACATTTTTTGGGACACCCTGTATATTATAAAACTTTGTTACTTGGTAGAAGGTAAAGAGTTAATTTATTCTTAAAGTGTTTCTGGTCTTGAGGTGAGCTACTCACATAAATCCTTATACAAGAATCAAAACCCCTTGTACAAGAATCAAAACTTCATATATAGAAGAAGCGAAACCCCTTATACAAGAATCGCAACTTCATATATCAAAGAATCAAAAACCCCTTATACAAGAATCGCAACTTCATATATTGAAGAATCAAAACCCCTTATACAAGAATCGCAACTTCATATATTGAAGAATCAAAACCCCTTATACAAGAATCGCAACTTCATATATCAAAAAATCAAAACCCCTTCTACAAGAATCAAAACTCCATATATAGAAGAATCTAAACTCCATATACAAAAATCAAAACACTATATACTGGATTCAAAACTCTATATGCAAGAATCAAACCAGTTTATCCTAGAATCAAAGCACCATGTGCAATAATCAAATGTCATATACAAGAAGCAAAACTACAATAATAAAAAGAGACTTTATTTTGCTCTATTTATTTTTGGCAAATCACCTGATTTTGTATTTTTCTACTTGCAGTGTTTTGCTTCGACAAAATCCACACAATGTTCATGAATGGCACAAAAGAGTTAAACTGTTTGAAGGAAAACCACGAGAAGTAAGTACAATCTTTCTTAGAATCGTGTTATTTTTAATAAATTTATTATGAAAAGAAGAAAGACAAACTTTGGTCAGTGCTAACTTTAGTTGTAAATTAATCACAATATTGTAGATCACAAGATACTTTGTGGCACAGTAAATACCCACTCAATTGCCTTAGGACACCCATAAAGTCAAGTAAATGTCTAGATGTGAGGACTTCAAAGCAACCACCAACTCCCCAGGAGTAAATGGAAATGAAATAAATAAAGGAAAATTTTCAGGATCAAGTGTCACTTGACTGGAATGTAGAGAATTCCGGTTATGTGTTTCTTTCTAGGTAAAGCCAATTACAAGCTGTCTGTTGAGATGTAGAAGTCAATCATTGATGAACAGTGACAAACTGTCCATAGAGAGGCAGTGAGTGACACTTGTAGTCAGAGATGGGCAGAGGGGCAATTGGAATTCTAACTGGTCAAAGGGAACTTCCAGTTTAGTTATTTCTGTCATGAGAGAAGACGACTGAAGAAGCAGTGAATATATCCAAAGTATCACCTACCTCCTCTCCCCTCCCCCCAATAATGCCAAAGTCATGGTTAGAGAGAGGGGAGCCATCTGCCCAACCAGTTACATTGAAAGCAGTCACTTGGCAAAAAGGTTAAAGTACTACTTACCTTTTTTTTTCTTTTTTTTTAATACTATTGTTCATCCAAAACAAGGCCCGAGAGCTACTCAAGGTAGAGTGGTAGTGTGTGGCATTGTATTAGTGTAAGAAAGAGGGATAAGTGAAGTTCTTGGGGTATGAAGGAAAGATAATGGCTATCTCCAGACTTGAAGTGGTCAGAATTTAATTAGTGAATAACATTTCAGTGTTCAGTTGGAGATGTTAGACATATAGCATGGAAATAGAACAGGTGGCGGGGACCAATCCACATTATTGGATGCTTTTTTCTTTTTTTTTCTTAATGATATTCACTCTGTAAACATCAACCTTCAGTGTCAAAATTATGATGACACTTCAAAATTACCAAAATCTACAAGTCCTACTTTGCCTTACATCTATTCACCAATTGTTTGAACTCCTTATTTTTTTTTTATTATTTTAATCTTTATCACTCTGTATGTAACTTCATTTGTTTCACAAAAGGTTTATCTGATCCCTGAATAATAATATGTTTAAAAATCCTTTTGTGTTGTTACATCCTGCTATGACAACAGAAAACATCTTTGAGTGAAATTTATAAGGGTATTGCAATTAAGAGGCCTTGAAAAAGAATGCAATAGAAAGTAATATTAATAATGCAGATTGCTAAAGTTTAAAATTAATTTTTATTTTCAGGTGATCACTACATACACTGAAGCTGTTCAGACAGTTGATCCCAAATTAGCAACAGGAAAATTTTATACACTTTGGGTTGAATTTGCCAAATTCTATGAAAATGCCAAACAAGTTGAAGATGTAAGTTTGGGTCATTGTCTTCATGACCATTTTATTTATTTAATTTATTTTATTTATTTATTATTATTTCTTTATTTCATAATTTATTTCCCTCATTAATTTTGAATTTTTTTATTTCCATTGTTAATTTTAAAATTTTATTTTTTATTTTTTTTGTCTATATTTCTGAGGTATTGTAACTATTTACATTGTTCAGAGTGTTGTCCTCATCTTTGTCATATTCATGACAGTTCGGCCAATGTACACTCCAGGCTTCTTCAGGTGATATACGTTGGAATTTTGAGCCAAACTCTTTATTTTGTCTATATTTCTGAGATGAGATATTGTAACTATTTACACTGTTCAAACTGAACCCCTTATTTAGTCCACATGGTTGATTGTTCTAGTTCCACATGCCATACCTTTTCTGGATATCTCAGTTTTGTTATTTCCCTTTAGTAACACAACTCTACAAGTTTTTTTGTTCACCTCTGCTGTGGCCAGGTATTGAACTCACAATTCTTTGGGTTGAGTTACTAATAAAGATGTGGGCAACAATCCAGACAATGTAAATATTTCATTTTTTTTATTTTTCGTTGTGGTTCTTCATCTCAATTTATCCACTCTGTCTCATTCATGGCTTTTGAGATAATCACTCAGGTTAACCTTTCTTTTCATGTCTATATATATATATATATATATATATATATATATATATATATATATATATAAGCATGTTTGGTTAAATAATTTAGACATATTATATCCTATTTTAGTTTTAATCCTTTCATGTCCACAATTTAATTTCTTGATAACTGTAAAAAATTGATTAAGAAAAATTCTCTAATTTTTTTTTCAAATAATTTTTATTTTCCCAAGTATTTTCAATCTCATCTGAGACCATCTTAAAGGGTTGAATATCTATGGATGTGTTATGCTTTAACACTGTAAATTCAAAATATTTGTTTACCTCTATGCAAGGGAGGTAACTTATGTGATTTTTTTTTTAAACATTTTTTAAATATATTTTAATTTAATATTTTTTTATATAACATTTTGCTGCTAAAAACATTTAAGAACTTTGTTGCTATAGTTGACTTTATTTTTGGCCACAATTCTCTTATATAAAGGGCTTCCAAAATTTTAGGTTTTTGCTTATTATTATCTTGATGGTGCACTGATGTATTTTTGACTAATATTTGTCTATTTGTGTTCCTTTAAATGTTCTGAGATTGAACTCTGATCATTCGTGGGAAACATAAGCCTTCTCATCATTGTTGTAAAAACATGTGTATAAACATTATCAGAGATGCAATCTCCCAAAGGACAATAAAATTGATATATGATGTTGGTCTTTTGTAAGATGTTAGTTGACATGGAAAAGTTGTTATGGATGACTAGGTTGGTTGTATTAAATTTAGTATAGTATATAATTTTATTTTTTTTACTTGGGTCAGTGGGGGATATATTAGTGTTTATTAGTCTTCTTAGAATTTTTCTTCCTGCTTATAGTTAGAATGCATTTGATTATAGTATAGTAGTCTGATATGTTTAGAATTATTTGAGGACTAATTACACCATATATACCCAATAAATACAGCATTAAATCAACATACAAAATACTCCAAATTCTAAAAACACAAAAACCTATTAATGAAAGCATAGCCTCACTTGACATTGAAAGTTTATTCACAAACTTCCCAGTTAGGGAAAACAATAGAAATCAAACTGTATTCCAAAATATAACTTCAACAAAACTACAACATAAAACCCACATATCTAGTAATTATGCCCACACAAATATGTATATGCCTAAAAGTTGAGTATCATCTACCATGTACTCAATTGTGAAAGTAGAATAACATGTATCATATTTTTATTACCATATTTCCCCATGTATAATATGCCTTCATCTATAATACGCACCCCTAAAACTGTGCTGAAAGTGTGGGGAAAATGCTTCAACTCATGCAAAATACACACTCCTTGTTTGGTAATCAAAACCTATAAATTGTACCCTTTCAATTTCATTATGACCAGCATTTCCTACTCTTATTAAAAAAAATGGTTTTAAACATAAAATAATATTCTAATTTAGTTTTATGATAATTCTTATTTTTACATTTGTTAGATACATAGGATTGTATTTGAGATCCTTATGGGGTTGCAATCGCTGAATGTTAGTATCAAATTGTTGTATGTTTATAGTGATGAATCATTTCGCAACTGAAATCAACCTATGAAACGGAAATTTTTAAAGTTTTTTTTTTTTTTTTATAGCTGTGCATAATACACACCCCAAATTTTGATTATTATTTTTTTAGGAAAAAATGTGTATTATACATGGGAAATTACTTAATTCAAACTGTTTATATTCATTGTTTTTATTGTTTGGTTTCTATCTTTCAGGCTCGTATTATCTTTGAAAAGGCCATCAAAGTACCATTTAAGCATGTTGTGGACCTTGCTTCAGTCTGGTGTGAATGGGCCGAGATGGAAATTCGGCATGAGTAAGTAATATGTTGCTTTTAAGAAGATTGTTAAACAAACCTTTTTTTAAGTTCAATGTTTCCTTAAAATTATACAGTTTAACTTTGGTTTGTTTTTATAAGTTTGGAAATCACAAGTATAAAATAATATTTACTTTTGAATTAGTTAATAGCTGTTGATTATAATTCATTTAAGACATAATATGAAAAGGGAAAATTATAATCAAATAAATTTTTTATATATATATATATATATATAGATAGATAACTATACTCGTTTCGAAAAACCTTCGAATTTTTGATTTGCCAATAATCAAATCAATCTCGAAGGAAAAAAAGGTTTTAAAAAAAGAAAGCGCTAGAAACATGAAAGTCTGTCGAAAAAAATCGCACAGATACAGGTTTGAAGCCCAAAGAAAAAACCCCAACACGAGTAAGCAACTAACTAAAAATGAGCTCAATACAATCATAGAGCAGACCCAGACAAACCTACCCAGGTTTCACCTAAGCGGATCATCAGGGAAAGCTGGCTAAATGCTGGCTATATATATATATATATATATATATATTTTTCCTAAAGTAAAATCATTAGCAATGCATTTATATTATACATATAATAGCGTTAGTCTATCAGTAATTCTGGCATTCATTTCTGACCACTGACAATCCCTTTCTTCTTGATTTTTAATGCATTCCCATAGTAAAATTATTAGCAATGCATTTACATTATACATGTAATGGCCTTATACTCTCCTTGCATTCATTCCTGACCACTGACAATCCCTGCTTTTTAATACATTCCTACATTAAAATCATGAGCAATTACTGATAGAATAAGGTTGTTAGATATATAATTTATATTGTTTTCTATTTTTTTACATAAATATAAACCATTTTCATTTTTAATTCTAGGAATTATGAAGAATCTTTGAAGTTGATGCAAAGAGTAACAACCCCTCCTCCACGTAAAATTTCCTACCATGATGAGGTAAACAGCTACACTATATTCTATGCACTTTTTTTGTGAAAACATGAAGTATTATCTCAGTCTTAATGTATACAGGTTGAAAATCCTTTATCTGAAATTCTTGGAACTGGAAGTGATTCAATTTTCAAATTTTGGAATACAGGCTATTTGTAGCATCTGTAAAATAGGGCAGCTTCAGAATGGAACCCAAGCATAAACATGATATCCCTTTAGATTTCATAAAACAGCATATACATATACCCTGAAGGTATTTTTATATAAAACTTAATAAATTTTGTGTACGTACAGGTAATGATGCTCACATGGATTTTTAAGTGGTGAAATTAAGATATCACGTAAAAATATTTTGTACTTTGTGTATGTGTACAGAATATTGATAAACATAAATTCTTTCTTTTTTTTTTCTTTCTACCACATGGGTATCTGCAGGATTTTTTGACATTTGGAATAATATCTGGAGCACAAAACACTTAGTAAGTAATCCACAAACGAAGGTATTGCTGTGACAGTTGCTAACAAAATACAGGTGCCAATGTAGGCTACGTAGCTGGGCTAGTGAACATCCAACCAGGACAGATGAGGTCACTTACAACAGCTGTACATCACCTCAGAACCTTACCAGTACTTTCTAAAATTTTCCTTTTGTGACAAATCTTGATGTTGGCGCCTAAAAAAACTTTCAGATTTTGAATGTTTTCGGATAAAGGAGAGTCAACTTGCAATATACCACGTGTTGGGTTTTTTTTTTTTTTTTGTTTTTTTACATCTGTAAACCATAATTTTTTGCTGGTTCACAGTTATCTCTCTTGTACTGGTGATTATAGAAGGCAGTGTCTTTGTTATGATAATGGTAAACTATTTTAAGACATTTATGAAGCTAGGACACATTTTTATAAAAAAAAAAAAAGTTAGCAGAAAGCAATAAGATCTGTCTGAATTTCTGAGAGTTATTATTTAAATTGGATTATTATCCTCATCTTTGTTGTTATTATTAGACTGTTTCGGCTGTTGTGCCTCTTGCCTTCATCATAAACTAACATCTAATGAACTTGAAGAGCTTATTTTCCTGGAAAGCTGTTTCTCTCTTAAAGATAGATTTTGTTGAGTTAAGTGTAATCGGCAAAATGCACAAGAAATGGAATTGACAAAGTAAACGAGAAAAGAGAAAAAGGAGAGGGTAAAATAATACTAAGCAAACAATATATATGGAAGTCAAAACTATACAAAGCAACAGTAATAGGGCAAAGAGTTCACAAAGAATGGTGTTCACACACAAAAGGGATACAGTCAAGTGGTTGTTGTGTTCTGACTTCATGATAGGAAAGAACAAAAAAATATTTTTGATATTTAAAATATTTATCAATAATCATTTAAACCATTGATAATTCAATTGTACAATATTTGTGCATTTTCAGTTTCAAAATAGTAGTAGAACTGATTTTATTAACAATTTTTAAAAAAATTGTAGAATAATTTGCCATGGTTAAGTGTAATATATACAATATCAGTGTGTCACACTTTTTCAACTTTACTCCTAGAGGCCATAGCCCAACATATCATACCATTTTGGAATCAGGCTGATTCCGTGAGCAAATTAAAAACATTCCAGGCCAGATCTGGACCTGCAATCCTCAAATTTTGGATTCCCAAGTTTTCATTACTGTGATTGTTTTTGTCTTTTTGTACAATAACAATTTTTATAACATGGAAAGAAATTGGGGATTAATCGAAATTAATTGTGAAATCCAGCAAGTCACCCATGAACTCAAAATAATTGTTTGTCTGGAAAGTAAGTTCATATGTACATCAAATTATCTTTAAATTAAGTGGTGTTAGAAGAAGTATTGTCAAACCTTTAAGAGATAAGCTTAAATATTAATGCAATACTTAAATGCAGAAATCAGTTTTGAGTTCTTCTGTAGTTTATTGTTGCCTATCGTATCTACTCCTCCCTACCTATTGTGATAAAGGTTAACTTAAGAGCCCTCCACAGAAGCTAGCTTAAATGCCTCCCAGTACGGCAGCTTTTAAGCTAGTTGGCAATAATGCTCATCAAATGGAATTGACAAAGTTTTCAATAAACAATAAGAAAAGGAGGAAAAAGAACAGGGCGAAATAATACTAAGCAAACAATATACATGCAAGTCAATAGGACTTGAAGCCAAGACCAATAATTTTACAATAGATAATAAAAGAAATAAAAAGAACAGGGAAAAATAATAATTCTACACTATATATGCAAGACAAAACTCTGCAAAGCAATAGTAATAAGGCAAAAAAGTTCACAAAGTTAGAAAAAGTGATGACTTCAAGACAAGTAAGAACAAATGTATGGTGGCTGAGACCAAAAGTGGTTCATTTTTATTGGTTACAAAGAAATCCCATTAGGATTTGTTTATAAGTTTTGGAAGGTGGGTGTTTTTAGCAGTCATTTCTTTAGATTGAAACCGATAAATTTCAACAGGCACTTAACTTTAATTGTTTGATAAATAAATGCCAAATGTTTACTGTGTGGAAATGTTTAATTTTTCCAATTACCAAAGAATAAAAAAATGTAAGATATTTTGTTTTTATTTCTCAGGCTGAAACTGTTCAAGACCGTGTGCACAAATCTCTCAAAGTCTGGTCGTTTTACGCTGATCTTGAAGAGTCCTTTGGAACGTTTAAGGTAAGACCAGATATGTCTGTGTCTCATATGTTAGAGTGTTTAAGTATTTAAGAGGTATTTGAATATTTTGAAATTGGTTGATTTGAAAGATAAACAAGAAATCTGTTTTCTTTTAGAGGTCCAAACTTTTCCTTTTTACATATAAAACAACACTAGTCTGTTAAAAGTGCACTGGACATTCACTTTGCACTTGAAATAGTAAATTTGTTATCTTACTATTATTAACTTTTTCTTCTTGCTTTCCTTTACAAAGGGCCGAAAAATCCATATTTTTTCTTTTCCATTCTTTTTTTTCTATTCTTTTTTTTTTCTATTCTTTTTTTTTTTCTATTTTTTTTTTTTTTTTTCTTTTATTTTTTTTCTTTTATTTTCTTTCTTAATCCTCTTGTTGTTTGAATGAATATTTGTTTAGTGTTTCTTTTTATCCTTGACACATTGAATTCTCTCCCTTGGCTCAGTTGTTTAATGCTTAGAAGTTTACTGCAACCAACACCATGCATGTCACTCGTGGTACGCCAAGGAATTTCCAATGGCATGCAGCTGCAAATGACATCACAAAATCTGAACCAATAACTATTACAACACAAAGAATATATTTAGCTGTTTCAATTTTAATATATACTAAAGTATATATACTATATAAAATATACTGTAGAGCAGTTATATTGACCTTGACGTATAAAAATATATGCTGTTGGCACACTGGATGATTTTAAAACCCTGTCGGCATAAGTGTTAGCAAAAGGTTGCTGATTCCTAGTCTACTGGACTCTGAAGAAATGAACTGGATATATGAAGACGGTGAATATATCAATAAAGGCTTTATATTGACCTTTGACATATATATATTCAAACATATTGTTAAATATAACAGACAATGAATGTCTATTATGTTTGATCATGAGCCATTCTAAACTTTGTATGGTTGTTTTAATTTTGGGAGAAAATAAAGACAAAAACTTGTCCAACATTTGGATATTTTTTTATTATGCTGTTCCTTGATCTAAGCTTTCAGCTCAAATAAGCCATCTTCATAGTGGTTACATGACCATAGAACCACTCTGATAATGACTTATTTTTTTGGATTTAAATGCAGTTATTTGTGAACTTTTTTACTCATTATTTATTATTCATCTTGAAAATGAATCAGAGATAAAGATTTTAAATTTAATTTTATAATTAAATTTAAGGTTTAGTTTCTGTTTTTGAAACATGGTAATTCCTGTGTAGCGATGGAACCATATTTTTAAATTAGTAAATTTATGATGTTTAGGCTCTACTGAATTGTATTGAGCACTGTTTTTTAAAAATAAAAATAATAAGAACACCAGATTATAAATCTTACTGTTCTTTCTCATTATTTTTTTTTTATATATCTCAACAGAAGCTTTTATTTATTCTTTTTTCTTTCTGCTTTGTAGAGTTGTAAAGCCGTTTATGACCGAATCATTGATCTAAGAATTGCCACTCCGCAAATAATCATCAATTATGGAATGTTCCTTGAAGAAAACAATTATTATGAAGAGGCCTTCAAGGTATGACCCATTTCATTATTCCCTCAGACTCGCTATCTGTACTGACATGAACAACCCACTAATCACCAAATTCCTGAATAGATTTAACTCAATATTGTACAGCAATCACGTAGTCAAGATAAACACTCAGTTATGGAGCAAGCTGAGTCAATAATAACTCCACCTTGAGAAAGAGAGCTATTTATGGTGCCATGGAGCATCTCATTGTGCTAAAGTGGGATAGTCTATTGCTTGGGCTGTGATTGGCTGCTGGTACATGAGTGGAGGTATTTCTGTATAAATACCAACTTGATTCATCAGTTAGTTTGCAGGGTTTGTATTGAGTTACAACCTGCTTTATTTTTGTCTGCCAGCTGGATGCTAGCTGGGACCCTTAAGCTGGTAAGTGCTGTTTATTGTATTGTTATTCTACAAATATACAATCAAAAACACATGATATTGTGCTGGATCCCTAGCCATATTGGGATCCCTGGGAATAACAGGGCTGATAAGGCAGCCATGGAATCCCTCTTAATGAACATATCAAATTCAAAAATCCCTTTTACAGATTTGAAAGCCACAATTAACTCTTATGTCCTCAACCAATGCCAAAAATCATGGAATACACACACAAACAAAAAACTATATCAAATAAAACCCATTATGACTATACAACATCACAGTACCAGATTGTCAAGAAAAACTGTCACAATTAAAAGAATCAAAATCAGAGAAACCCACCCCTTCCTCCTAAAAAATGAAGACCCTCCAAAATGCCTAAACTGCCAAGAAGTACTCACTGTCAAACGTTTTTCAATTAACTGCAAAAGTCTGGCAACTGTACAAAATTACTTGTACAATGTACCCAACCTTAGGACCTTTTGAGAGTGTCGAACACAAAGCCATTCTAAATTTCTTAAAAAGTAACAAAATTTGACCCTAAAATATAAAAAGGAAACTGAATAAATACCCAGCTACAAAAATGCAACTAAAACTGAATTGCATTTACACCCTTAAATAATAACACCTTATAAAGAATGTGTCTGCAAAATAAACAAAATAAAAACAAAACTTAAAACTACCAAAATTCAGTGCAAAATGTCTGTTGGGGTTGGTGTGCCAGTAAAATAACCCATCTAAATCAAGGTATGACATTTTATATTTATTCCTTTGTCTTGCTTAGATCAACGGTTGACCTTTTTACAAACAAACTTACATCAACTGGGGAAGAAGGTGATTCAAAACAAACAAAAGAAATAGTTTTTTTATGACCATCATAAATTCAGGAATCAGTTTTCTTAATATTGATGCCTCAGACTGTTCAGCTGGTTTTATAAAAATTGACATATGATTCTGTATTGTCAATATATCATAAAATTTAAAGAATTTATTGAGACTAATATCCTCATCTTTGACAGATCCAAACAAAAGAAAAAGATTGCTGCTGTTATGACTCTGTATTTTACCAACAATATAGTATTTTTTTTTTTTTTTTTATCAGTTCACTCCAAGCAAGCAATAATGCCAGTACTGGAAGTGAACAAGAATGAGAAAACTCTAGATAGAGCTGGAAACTAGGGGGGAAAAAACTCTACTCCTGTTCAGACTGAGGAGGATTGTAAACCTGATGATAGGAAAAAGGTTGTAAAAGAAAAAATAATAATAGTGGTATCTGTCAGTCTTGAAAGAAACTGGATCTGCTCCTGGAGATTTCTTTTTGATTCAGCTGATGATGTTAGTTTAGTAGCTTTTTAACAATCAAATGTGGATTGATAAGCAAGGATATACAACAGTAGATGCTTTGTCATTTTGGAGTGTTGATGCTGGAGTGTCTTCTCCACAGTATAGGCCTGTGTGTAATTTTATTGGAGATTGAGAATTGTACATACAGCACTTCTGTTCCCTCGATGTTACTAATGTTGTCCAAAGGGAGGGCAATGGCTGATATTACTTGGCATTAACATCATTACAGGAGTTGCCCAAAAGAGATTGGGTAAAATTTGCTTCTGGGTCTCTGGCTCCAGATTTTATTCTCAGGGCTGATTCCTAAGGATTTTCGCAATGATTGGGTGTAGCCACAAGACAACAAAAATTTGAAATCAAAGCTTTTCTTTTTCTTAGATTGACTACCCTCTCAGGCTAATGAGTTTCATCTACCCAATTAGAGTATGAACTGTTATCACATATCAATTTCAGATATAAGTGTATCACTTAAATAGTAATGTTTCTTTATTGTTTGAGATAAAATGTCTCTTGGGTGTGCAATATGTATGAAAAAAGGGAATCCAACCCACCCCCACCCCCACCACTAAGATTGTGTCCATCAGTACTCTAAAACAAAAGAAAAGCATTAATCATAAAAACTAGATTGGATACAACGTCAGTCTTTAGGACTCTAGATCTAAATTTAATCCACATGGTTTACTTCCAAAACTTTTCCTGTGATTATGCATGACACCAAGGCAGTGAGGATTTGAAATTATTTTTCCTTCTCTTGTGTCGACTGCCCTTTCAGGTTGGGATTAATATCCCTATCATTACTATGATAATTCAGTATAATTCTCCATAAACTAGTTCAGTACCTGTTGCTTTACTGACAGCAAGATGATCAAATTTTAAATCTAAATTGTTTGTCCTTTTAAAATACTACATTTATTAGAAAATATTTTCAGTTTAAATACAAAAGTCATTTATTTGAACTGGCATTTATGATCCTAGTTTAATACATGTCACTTCACTGATGGCAAGATGATCAAATTTCAAATTTAAATTTTATCCATTTTAAAATAGTACATTAATTAGAAAATATATTCAGTTTAAATAGAAAAGTCATTTATTTGAACCGGCATTTATGATCCTAGTTTGGTACATGTCACTTTGCTGACGGCAAGATGATCAAATTTCAAATCTAAATTGCTTGTCCGTTTAAAATAAATGAGTGCCTGAAAAACACACCATTTTTTTGGAGTCAAGAATGTTAAAGATTGCCAGGATTTCTTTGCTTGGAAGAAGGATTGGAGAGAGGAATATTGTTTATAAAATGAGCTTGTTTACATCATTGAGATACAGTGAAGAATGGTATAATGAATTGGTTCAATTTGTATATTTACTTGTGCTTTATATTAAGTTTAAATATAGAAGTCATTTATTTGAACTGGCATTTATGATCCTAGTTTGGTACATGTCACTTTGCTGATGGCAAGATGATGAAATTTCAAATTTAAATTGTTTGTCCATTTTAAAATACTACATTTATTAGAAAATATATTCAGTTTAAATACAAAAGTCATTTATTTGAACCGGCATTTATGATCCTAGTTTGGTACATGTCACTTTGCTGATGGCAAGATGTTAAAATTTCAAATCTAAATTGCTTGTCCATTTTAAAATAGTACATTTATTAGAAAATATATTCAGTTTAAATACAAAAGTCATTTATTTGAACCGGCATTTATGATCCTAGTTTGGTACATGTCACTTCGCTGATGGCAATATGATCAAATTTAAATTGTTTGTCCATTTTAAAATACTACATTTATTAGAATCCCAATAAAATGAAACCCTCTTTCCTGCTGTTAATTCTGTTTGTAATAAGATTTCCCCCCTTTTTTTCAGGCCTATGAAAAAGGAATTGCTCTCTTCAAGTGGCCCAATGTATATGACATCTGGAATACGTATCTGACAAAGTTCATTGACAGATATGTAAGTAGATAAATTGTACTTGATTTCTAAAATGTTCATAATATTTAAAAAAAAAAAAAAAAAAAAAAAAAAAATTCCAACTATTTTCAGAAATGTTTTCTATGATCATACTCTTCATTTCTAAAAAGAGGTTGAAGCAATTGTACTTTTTATGGAAAAGAATATCAGGAAGAAACTAATATAATAATGTTAAAGTTGAGGAAGATCAAGAGGAAGCAGAATCTCTGGTATGATGGTTGACACTGGGGAGAAAATGGCACACATTACCTTCTTTAGAATGACATTCAAATACTTGACAGGGAGCCTCTCTGCAGGCTGAAAACTAGAATGAACAGATGTTGAGCTTTCTGCTCATTGACACATCCTTGCCTTACACCACTGATGTAAGGCAAGGATATGTCTTCTTACTGGATTTATTCAACCTATACACTGAGGCAATTCTGAGAGAACTGGAAATCCTACCAGGATTCAGCATTGAGAGCCACAATGTTAACAACATAAGATACACAGATGACATAGTGCTGATAGCGGATACAGAAAGAAAACTACAAAACCTCCTACAGAATGTAATGAAGGAGAGTGAGAAGAAAGTATTAAATATAAACTACAACAAAAAGATGACCCTGAAATGCAATTTAGAGATTGGGGACACAAAAATCAAGCATGTGCAGAAATTTAAATATCTAGGAAGTGTTCTGACAGAGAAGCATAAGTGTGACACTGAGATCGGAAGACATATTGGGATGGGCAAAGATGCATTCCAAAAGTTAGGCAGAATATTACACGACAGGGAGGGTTTTGTTGGTAGCAAAGAAAAGAGTACTGAACTGCTACATGATATCTATCCTCCTTTACGGCAGGGAATGTTTGACGGTGTCCTCAAAGATGAAGAAGAAACTCAAGGCAACAGAAGTATGGTTCTACAGAAGGATGCTGAGGATACCATGTGCCAAACATGTGAGCAACAACCAGGTTTTGGAGAGAATGGAAACAAAGAGGAAACTTATACTTAACTTCAGAAAGAGGCAGCTGAAATTTCTAGGACACGTAATGAGAAAGGAGGGCTTGGAAAATCTGATACTCAGAGAGCAGATAGAGGGACAAAGGAAAGCAATACGTGACATACTTAAGTAAGTGGATCGCAGAACAGGGTCTGGGAGAAATAACAAAAAGACAAAACTTACTGAGAGCTACAAAGGATAGGAAGAAGTGGAGAGCCATGATCACCTACATCCTGAAGGGACACAGCACATAAAAGAAGATTTGCTCTGCCGTGGTTTCCTTTATTCTGCAGAAAAGAGGTTAGGGGTTATATCCCACCATTTTATAAATTTGAATTTGGGGAAAATGTTTTTATGTAATGAATTTCATTCCTTAGGACGTATCGGTATATTAAAATGATGTTTACGTTGTTGTAATTACACATGCACATGAAGGAAAGGGGGTGCTGTGAATTTTAAATTTTATTTTTTATTTTTTAAAATGTATGTTTTGGGTATATCATCTAGCCGATTCGTTTTGGGCATATCATCTAGCCGATTTCATTTATCTTCATTATTTTTTTATTTATGTTTCCATCACTTTCATTATTAAATATCCCACATTATGATAATAAGAAAAACAAAATTTAAATTTAAAATTCCCCAAGTCCCCTTTCTTTTGTCCGCATGTGTAGTTGCGTCAACCTCATATATAATTTAATATTTTAATATACTTAATATTTAATATACTTATGTCTGATGAACAATAAACTACATTTGGCAGCAAGGCCTCTGATCGGGAGATTGGAGGTTTTGAGGAGGATGTAACCACCTCTTAATTGCTAGTCCTGGATATGACGATATACTACATTCAGCAACAAGGCCTCTGATCGGGAGATTGGAGGTTTTGAGGAGGATGTAACCACCTCTTAATTGCTAGTCCTGGATATGACGATATACTACATTCAGCAACAAGGCCTCTGATTGGGAGATTGGAGGTTTTGAGGAGGATGTAACCACCTCTTAATTGCTAGTCCTGGATATGACGATATACTACATTCAGCAACAAGGCCTCTGATTGGGAGATTGGAGGTTTTGAGGAGCATGGAACCACCTCTTAATTGCTAGTCCTGGATATGACGATATACTACATTCAGCAACAAGGCCTCTGATTGGGAGATTGGAGGTTTTGAGGAGCATGGAACCACCTCTTAATTGCTAGTCCTGGATATGACGATATACTACATTCAGCAACAAGGCCTCTGATTGGGAGATTGGAGGTTTTGAGGAGGATGTAACCACCTCTTAATTGCTAGTCCTGGATATGACGATATACTACATTCAGCAACAAGGCCTCTGATTGGGAGATTGGAGGTTTTGAGGAGGATGTAACCACCTCTTAATTGCTAGTCCTGGATATGACAATATACTACATTCAGCAACAAGGCCTCTGATTGGGAGATTGGAGGTTTTGAGGAGCATGGAACCACCTCTTAATTGGTGTTGTTCCCAGGTCCACCCTGCACCGGACTGGTAGCACTTGTTAAAGTACCAGCTATGAGCAAATAGTGATAAAAAAATACTATGAAAGTATAAAAATACATTGTTATGGTAAAAATACCAGCAATACTTTTTTATATAAAAAAAAAATTGCCAACAATACATACATATTAAAATATTCTAGTGACTTCACCCAAATTTAACTTAAATACTACCAAACAACCAATATGAAAGAACTCTTTCATGATATTAGTCCATATAATATCCTGCAATTTCTTAAATCAAACTGTATTCCAAAATATAACTTCAACAAAAAGCTACAACATAAAACACACGACTACCTCTAGTAATCATGTCCACACAAACATGTGCAAAAGCTGAGTATCATCTACCATGTATTCAATTGTGAAAGCTTAATAACATATTTTTTCTACTTCAAGGCTCCCAAGAAAATTAAATTTCAGCATTAAGTGACCCATAAGAAGTTGATATGCTGTTAAACAAATCAAATTAGTCTAATGAAGTTGTAAAGGAAAATAAATGTTACACAAAATCATTTTCCACTTTGTCATAGTTTTTTCCCTAAAATTGTTTTTGATAGATAAAAATTTATTTTGTTTTCCTATAAATCAGAATCGCACTTTAATTGTATTTAACAGTATATAATGCAAATATAGAAAAATATAATGGAAAAAACAACTTAAAAAGCATAAGAAAGCCATGTCCGAAATGGAGTAGAAAAGGTGGTATGATATATTTAGTGAGGTTCAGATAATTGACAGGAAATACTGCTGGAAAGTGAGGAAATTAAAGGAAGCAGCAGATGTTGAATTATCAACAAGTTACACAAGATGGGCCAATATAAATAACAGCACAGTGTGGTCTTGGTAAGGAGCGAGCAGGAAATTCCCCCTGCCCCATCCCACATTTATAAAATAGAATCACCGGGATTATCAAACTTAATAATAAATGAAAAAAAAAAAAATCTGGATAACTCTTTTAGAAGTCAGTGATCAGTTTGACACTGTATTTATATTATAAACAACATCTCCCCCCGCACCTTCTAAAAAATGATAAAAAATCAAATTTATTTTTTTTATTATTATTATTATTTCATGCCAAGCAAGGTAATAATTTCTCTGAAAAAAGGTCTAATGAATGCTGCAAAAATTATTTTGAAGCAATATTTTCCTCTTGTTTTTTTTTTTTTTTTTTTTTTTTTTTATACAATTGTACCATTTAAGTAGTGCCCATGACAATTTTATTTTATTTTTTAAAGTCCTTCATTCTGCTTATCATTTCCTTTTTATATCTGCCTTATTTCAGGGTGGCAAGAAGCTTGAAAGAGCTCGAGATTTGTTTGAACAGTGCCTGGAAGGTTGCCCATCCAAATTTGCTAAGGGTAAGACATCATTTTCTCTTTAGTCTTTCTAATTCTTTCTGTGTTTCTTAAATTTGGTATCGTTTAAAAGCGAAATCAATTTACTTTTATGTAAAATCAACTTTGAGATATATCAGTTTAATTGCCCAAACATCACATATTCAAATTTTTCAACAATTTGGTCGGGAAACCAGCAATTTAACAAATGAAATCTCTTATGCGATGGTCAGATTAAGAAAATATCACAAAGAAAAACATGTAATTTGGCTAGGGAAGTACATGAAAACTGATTTCTCAATAATCTGAATGATGCAATTATTATATCACCTTGTCTAAGATAATCTGACAGATATGATAATAAAAATAACAAAGGTTAGGAAATTAGTCCAAATGAATGAAAATACAATGATTACATCACCATCTCTAAAATAATTCAAACTGGCTAAAATATTATGATAAAAACAATAAAGATGAGGAAATTAGTCCTAATGAATCAAAATGCAATTACCTTCTCTAAAATAATTTCCAGTCAAATAATGTTTTGATATTTCACTTTTTATTAATTCTCATTTTTATTTTACTTTATAGCCATTTATTTGTTGTACTCAAAACTTGAAGAAGAACATGGCCTCGCACGACATGCTATGAGAGTCTATGATCGTGCCATTGAAAGTGTTATGGATGAAGAGAAATATGAGGTAAGTAATCTTTGTACTTCATTAAATAATTTTCCACTTTGTCATGAATTTTCCTATAATATATATGTGCAAAGAAAGAAATGGATTTTTTATTCATTAATGCAACAGATTTTTCCATTCGTTTCTTTAGAAATTGCTTTGTTTACGTTAAGATACGAAACTGAGCAGATATGTCTATTACAAAAGTCAGAGAAAAATCTTTATTTAAAGGCACTATTCAGCATTGCTTGATCATCAATACACTCTGTAGCTGAGTGGTCAAAGCATGTTAGATCTAATGGTTTTTTCCCCTGGGGGAACAAAGGTTTGAATCCTGCTGGAGAGTGCATAATTTTCTCTAATAAAATTTCTTAAATATTACATTCAAAAATAAATAAATATGCTGTTGAATAAATGAACAGAGCATCTACTTGAATACAAGTATCCACGAAAAATATATATATATATATATATATATATATAAAGGCTTAAACACTAATATTCCATGGTCATAATTTATTCCATTGGAA
This sequence comes from Acanthosepion pharaonis, assembly GCA_903632075.3. Taxonomy (NCBI): domain Eukaryota; kingdom Metazoa; phylum Mollusca; class Cephalopoda; order Sepiida; family Sepiidae; genus Acanthosepion; species Acanthosepion pharaonis. The sequence goes on from CAHIKZ030000791.1 coordinate 1,643,855, forward strand.
TCGTAAATACGATCCAAATCATCAGACCTACAAATTCAAAATGAAAACAGAAAAAAACAACTCCGGAAATCAAAACAGAATTTAGAGAAAGTGTAAGTATGAGGATGAGTGACAGAGAGAATTTTTGGAGATGTGGGTGGGGTGGATTTAAAAAGAGGAGAGAAAGAAAGTCGACGGATGTCTAATACATAAAAGATACATTTCATTGGTGACATATACACACCACAGACAATTCGGATAGGAAGGAAAAAAAAAAAAAAAAAAAAAGGGGGGGGGGGGGGAGAGGATGGGACGAAGGAAAATAAAAATTGTGTTTACTTAAAATTTAAAATCAAATATAAATATATGAAGATGAATATAACGATTGTCTCATTTCATAAGGACCAAATATTTCTATGTTCAAAAACACATACTAACACACACAAAAAAAAAAGAAAAAAAAAAAAAAAAAAAAACATATACAAGTAGGTACATACACTTAGGCATGTACACACACACACCCAGACATACGTGTACATGCACATACATACACACATATATATATATACATATACACACATATATACATATATATATATATACACATATACAAACATACATACATATATATATATACAAAAACCTAAAAATATATTCACATATCCACACATACACATATTCATCTATATTCATATACACACACTTTTCACATACATATACACGCATACATATGCCCCATGTATACATTCATACATACATACATACTTATACATACACATACATATACATACATACACACATACATATATATATACCTATACATACATATATACATATACATATATATATATATATATATATATATATATATATATATATATATACACACATATACCCATACATCCACGCACATACACATACATATACACACATACATACATATACACACACATACATACATATACACATACATATACACATGCAAATACATACACACCCTTACATATGTATATATATACACATGCAAATACATACACACCCTTATACATGTATATATATACACATGCAAATACATACACACCCCTTACACGTGTATATATATACACACACACACACACACACACACACATAAACATGTATACACATAAGTACACATACACACCTATACATATACATACATAACATAAACACCTCCATACGTATATATATACACTTACATACATACACACATATATACATATACATACAAATATACACACATATACACACACATACACATACTCATTGTTTTTTTCTGTTTTCATTTTGAATTTGTAGGTCTGATGATTTGGATCGTATTTACGATTCCAATGGAATAAATTATGACCATGGAATATTAGTGTTTAAGCCTTTTTATTATATCCTTACTCTGTCTTAGACATTGAGTTCTACCTGGATCCTTCCTCTTGGAAAAATTTTTTTCTGAAAATATACATGTATGGGAATTTTTAGATATATTTTTCATATGTATGTATATTTTCCACTAATATTATCTATATATATATATATATATATATATATATATATATATATATATATAGAGTTCAAGATCAAATGCAGATCAGAATCCGACAGGATAAGATAATGAATAAATAGAAAACTTATATATCTAACTGTTGTGGATTCCGTGAATGGAATCCTGCACAAATAAATAAACAACGCCAGTAATTGAGATAGAAAAATAAGTGTATTAAGCGTAAGAATACAGACTTGAAGTGAAGATTAGTAGTCCAGGAATGTGGGTTAGTAGAAAGTATATGTACAAGTCTCTGTAAGTAAAACCATAATCATCTCTCTCTCTGGGCTCTTGTATAACTCTCTGAGAACACCCGGTGTCTGTCTCCATATCTCTCAACCTGTCTCAACGTATCTCCACAGCAGGTATTCTCTCTGTCAGTATAAGTATACTTTCGACAAGTCCATCTTATGTAAAAAGGGGAGAGCCCCACAACACTAATATTTCCCTTTTATTAAAGCTTCGTCAGAGATTGAAAGTAAACAGACAAAAAGGCAGAAACATTGACATTTTCAATTTTGTTTCGGTCAATTCTCATTGGTCAGTCACATATCATGTGCATTAAAACTGTAGATAATTCTATATGTATGTAAGTTTGTAAAGATTCTTGTATGTCTAAATGATCTTCGGATAATAATGTGTATTTGTAATTGTTGTGTGTCTGTCTAGTAGGAGGAGTTCTAATGTCTTCACCTTTGTGTGGTCAGCCGGCACAATAGGGTGACATCCTACTCTAATCTGGGACTGATCTTTTTAATCACATACTCTTTGTATTAGATGTAAGTTAGGTTCTTTAAGCATGGATTCCAAAAAAAGGATGGCAATGTAATGGTTTAGGTGTGTGTTTATAGTTGGTAATAATGTTATTATTAAACTTTCAAAGTATTTTCTCCCCAAAGAATTATGTCCTTTTTTTTTTTTTTAATTAGGATAGCATTCATGAAATCAAAGTTATGTCCAGCATTTCTGTGCAATACAAGAGAGTTTGATTGATTGTCTAAACACAAATCTCTCTTGTGTTCATAGATGCAGGTTTTTAGATCAAGTGATATCTCCCTGACATAAACATTTTTGCATTGTAAACAATTTATTTGATAAGTCCCAGTATTTGAATTGGTGTTGGGTTTATTTTTCTTCCTAATTACATCTCTGATTGTCTTGGAGGTGGTAGTAATGATCCTAGTATTAAGGATGACTAATTTGTTTGTGAGTTTATTAGGAAGATTGTTGGAGAGTAGGATTATGAATTTTGTGCAATTTTTGTTAGAAGTGGTATTAGGGGTATCTGTTTTTCTTGTCTTTGTGGATTTTGTTAGCTCATTTTTTAGCATTAAGGATGAAATGGTGTGGGTAGTGAAATAGAATATTTTCTCAGTATATTTCTCTTCTTCATTCAGGTATTCAGGGCTACACCTCCTCAGAGCTCTGAGGTAGAATCCTATGATTAGTCCAGATTTTATTTGGTTGTGGTGAGAATAGAAATTGATTAGATTGTTTTTGCTAGTGGGCTTACGATGAACATTAAAATCTAATTTCTTATTGTCACATATTAATAAGATGTCTAGGAAAAGTAGAGAATTGTTTATTTCAAATTCGTTTGTGAATTCACACACAATTTCAAAAACAAGCATTTATGTGTGTGTGTGTGTGTGTGTGTATATAAATGATAGAAATTTTTGGAGATTTGAATAATTTTTCATAATAATTCATTGAGTCTAAAACAAGAATCCTCATCAGAATGCATTCTGTTGAAGATTCTTGTTCTAAACTCAATGAATTATTATGAGAAATATATATATATATATATATATAAATAGGTTTGAAACGGTACAAAAGCGTATTAAGGCATTAAAAACTAGAAATGTTGTATTGCAGGCCATGATAAGTTTAAAATAAAACACACACCAGTCGACCGGTGTCGACCGGTTTCATCCCCTCTCGTCAGAACTGTTAACGGGGAATTTAGATTATGAGGAAAAGAAAAAAAGTCTGTCATGTGTTTTTTTTTTTTTTTTTTTTTTTCCTTCCTTCCTGTCCATTCATTCATGTCACCCATGACAGACTTTTTTTTTTTCTTTTTCCTCATAATCTAAATTCCCCGTTAACAGTTCTGACGAGAGGGACAAAACCCGTCGACTGGTGTGTGTTTTATTTTAAACTTATCATGGCCTGCAATACAACATTTCTAGTTTTTTAATTAATATATATATATATATATATATATATATATATATATATATATATATATATATAATATTGCATATAAAGTGCCAGTGTTAATAAAAAAGGTGCTCAATTTAATACAACAAAGCTATTAAGTATATATTAATAAATATACATATCCTTCACCAATAGCAAGACTGAGTTTCATGCACAACGTAATCTTCAGGTGCTGAGTATAGACTGACAGGTAATTTAAATTAAAAAAATATCAGGTTATTGCAATGTTGGAGCAGTTATATATTACACTGGGATTACAGTTTTTAATTTAAAAAATTATATTTGGCATTTAAAATTAATGGAATTTTGTATGTATATATATATATATATATATATATATATATATATATATATATATATATATATATATATATTTAAATAAGAGTTTGAAAATTGATTTTTTTTTTTTTATATTATTAATTTTTTATTTTTTTTTATATATATATATATATATATATATTTATATATATTTATATATATATATATATATATATATATATATACATACACACACACACTTGTTTTTGAAATTGTGTACCTATTTTTATACACAATTGTATGTTTATATATGTAACATTTTCATCTATGTTTATGTAGCAATAGTATATTTATAGATAAGGCATACATGTTTGCATAAAGTTTACCACCTGTTTCTGTATGCATATATGCAATGAATATATCTTTGTATGGAATTTAAAAATTTAACATTTCTTTTTTTCCCCTCCCAGATGTTCAATATTTACTTGAAAAGAGCTGCAGAAATTTATGGTGTAACACACACTCGCAGCATCTATGAAAAAGCAATTGATGTCCTTCCAGATGAACAAGCAAGGTGAGTGTTGAATTTCACATTTGTGCTGCAAATACTAGACTGGAAAATTTGTTAAAATATGACTCAGTGGTTCCCTTACACAAAGGGATCAGGACACCCAGATAAAAATGGACAGGAAATGATTTTCTCTAAGTCTAAAGTGTTTGATGTTTTATGACCAGCAGTAAAGTTGATGAAGTAAGATCTACAAAGCGACAACCCACTTGACCAAAAGGGAATAAATAGATAAATAAAGGAAAACATTTTAAGAACAAGTGCCACTTGATCAGAAGTTAAAGTTTTACTAAACAGTCACAGAATTGAAAGTAGCTTAATGCTGCTCCTTGGGAGGTACAATCTGTCAAATAAAGTTCTGGGCCAACTATCAGCAAAGAGTTGTGAGGTGCATGTTCAGATGCAGAAATGGACAGAAGAGGAGTGGTAACAGTCAGAGTTCTCATTGTCTTAAAGGAAGATCTTGTTTGTCAGTCTCTCATGACAGAATTAGCAGAAGTTGTCCCAAGTGTCACCTATCCACCCCACCAGATCATGCAAGTGAATCCCTGAATAAACAACCAAATATTCTGGAAACATTGTGACATTAGTTTCACCTTTGTCTTTGTAAATGTACAATATTTTTTTTCCAGTTTTTTACGCACACTCACATGAACAAGAATCAAGGCACAAGTGAGGATTTGTCTGGTTGCACAAAAACTGACAGAAAGCCTCCTTGTATAGCTATAACAAAATGCCCATTTTTAAAAAGTCATGATTGAGTAGCTTCAAGAGCAGCACCACATACTTTCCACAGCAGCAGAGTGTTTTGGTGATACGGTCTTGCTCATTTCTTATATATCGCAGCATATCTGTCCTTTCAGGATGATACCTAAGTGAGCAAGAGGTGTAGATGGATGCTGCTAGAGGTAAGAAGCATAAGAATAAATCTTTATCTCTGCTTGAAAATGATGGAGTTAGGGAAGAAATTAGAAAAAGGAACATCTGTAAAGAATTTGAACAGTTGTTACATATACAATTTTATTGTATACAATAATATAAAAGCACTGAAAATTTTATCAACACAGGTGCTCAAACAGCTTTCCATCATAATTTACACATATTTGAAGTCTACCTTTGAAAAACATTTTTGCACAAGCATCTTTGTGTATTAATTTGTTGAAATTCATCTCTGATGTAATTTTTCAAATCACCTACAATTTGTGGTTTTCGACTATAGACTTTGTTCTTGAGTCCTCCCCAAAAGAAAAAAATATCTATTGCAGTTAAGTCAGGTGAACATGCAACCCCATTGGATATCTTCAGCCAATCCACTTCTCAGGAAATATTTCAACTCATTTTGTTTTAATGGTTTCAGCATTTTGAGACTTCCAATACTCTCTTAGCAGCCATTCTCTTGCATCATTATTAAATTATTTGCCATTTTGGGTTCTCTGAAATATCTGAAAAGAAAAAAGATTAAATTTAAATAAATTTATTTATAAAATTTAATAAAACACAAAACACCATAGTTATAAAACTAATACAAACCTTATTCAACCTACTGTCCACCGACTTTTGGTTTACGCTGTATATATGGCAACATAAAAACAAACCAAAACACATTAAAAGTAACATGTAGAATAAGAAAAACAGCAGCAACTTTCAACAATGCCATCATACAAATCTTTGCCATGAGGAGAAAATAATGATAATTATCTTTCCAGAGTTATACAATTTATTCCATATAAATTCATAAATTCTATCATTTTAATATGAAAACATATGGCAGCACAAAATCAAACCAAAACACTAGTTAGACTATTTACATTGTTTGAACTGTTGTGCTCATCTTTATTCACAACATGCTGTGGCCAGGTATTGAACTCACAAATCCTCGGGTCAAATCACTGGATTGTTTCAACCAACATTTTTATCCACTGGGCCATGTGTCACAGCAGAGGTGAACAAAAACTTAGAGAGTTGAGTTGCTAAAAGGAATTAACTGAAACTGAGATATCCAGAAAAGGCATGGCATGTGGAACTAGAACAATCTACCCCCGTGGACTAAATAAAGAGTCCGGTTCAAAATTCCAACGTATATCACCTGAAGAAGGCTGGAGCATACAATGGTCGAAACACCGTGAATATAACAATAAAGATGAGGACAACAGTCTACAGTATAGTAGCAATACTTCATTTCAGAAATATAGACAAATCAAAACACATAAAAAATAACATGGAAAATAAGAAAAAATGGCAGCAGCTTTCAACAACAGAAGAAAATAATAATAACTGCTGTATTTGACCACATATAAGACAAGTGTATAAGATACACCCCAATTTCAACAGAGCAAATCAAGAAAAAAATTAGTAATTAGTAAAATTATTAGTAAATGGTACAGCCTAGGCTATATTTATGAAGTATTATTTTGGTTAAACAAGCCATGATTACAATTAAATAAAAATAATAGGAAAATAAAGAACATGAGCCTATAAAAACTTTATTATATCCAAAGGTCAGAAAACAAAATAAAAATCAAGCAATTATTACAATTTAGCAAAACAGTACAGATACCATTAAAATTTTATTCTTTAAATTCATAAAATTCGTTTTCGTTATCAAAACTCTGATACTCATTTTCAGTACTACTATCATCATTGTTAAATAATGCATCATCTTCCGTTCCATTGAGAGCATTGCTAATGCCACACTTTTTAAAAGATTTCACAACTATCGCAAATTTTAAGCCTACATATGAAAGGAAAATTTTAAAAGATATTTTAATAAAAAAATTCACCTCATATGCTATCAAATACAGTACCTTTCCAGATCGAGATAAACTCCAAACAAAAACTCCATTGCTCATTTCCTGTTCTCTCCAGACCTCAAGTGGAATACACGATCTATTTTTAAAAATGCTGGGGAAAATGATTGGATCATTTGATCACTCCACTAAGTACTGAACTCCTTCTGCCATGCTTTATTTTTACAAGAGTCAGATGAGACCAAAAATGGAATATTTCTGCCATATCTGGGCTGCAACTGCCTAGTCTTCACTTTGCAGCCTTGATTGAATTCAAAATCCTTATTTGGTTTTATAGAAGACATATTGTCCACTCTCCAGCCTCTTTTCTACTTAAAGTCCCAAGCCTCACTACTCCCTTGCTATTTCTATAGCAAATGTTCAGGTGATCTATATTCTTCAGTTCCACAATTTCAGCTCTTTATGGATAGTGTTGTGGCCTGTTTAGGGGCCAGAAAGAAAGACGCAGAAGACGAAGGTTGGTTGAAGAAAGTATATTGAAGATATATATAAAACAATAGTGTTAGTAATAGTAACTTATTTTTAATTGGATCCTTTCATATTCACAGACAAGCTTTTTGGTGTCATTATTAATGGAAGAGAGAAAATTACTGTGTTCATACATATTATTTATTCCAAGTACTTTCGACATTAGCACTATGTCACCAAGTTTTCTTTAAAGTTTCCAATTCACTTTTCACTTCCAATTGAAACAAAGCATTTTGGCTGGTTGTTTAATATGTGACTTATTGATAATGTCCTTACCATTTTTTCAGGGAAATGTGTCTACGATTCTCAGATTTAGAGAGAAAACTGGGTGAAATTGATCGTGCCCGAGCTATTTATGGACACTGTTCACAAATGTGTGACCCAAGGGTAAGTTATTGTTTATTTTTTTTTATTTTTTTATTTTTTTTGGTGGTGGGGGGGTGTAGTTATTATAAGAGCCAGGACAAAATTATGTCTCAGGTAAAATGTTGTCTGCTACTCCGAGACAGTCATTGTTTTCACTGGCTTCATCACCATCAACAAGTTTTTTGAATCGCTATCTTATACACTGTTGAGTAAGAATAAAGATATCTCATTAGTCCTTTCAAGGCAAAGAAATTTCTAATATATTTTATCAGCTAATTCATGAAAATTACTGCCATCTTCACACTCTATGAATTGTCTGGATTCATTATCTGATATACTAGCAAGGACAATAAAAATATCTTGTGAGATATCTCATCAGCTGCTCCACGGCAATGATTGCTTTTATTGGCTTTGTTACACAATGGACCCTTACTCAACTAGTTTCGACATTCCTGTAGTCAAGTGGACTATAGATGATTTTATCTGGGCCGTGGTCTTAGGATAAAAAGAAACCACCTGCTATCCATAAGTAAAACAAATAAAATGTGTAAATAAATAGAATTAATACAAATATAAAATTTATAACATAGATGATTGTTACCTTCAGCATACCGACACTAGAGTTTCATTGGCGAACCCTCCAACAATCACTCCGTCCACTCGTCAGGAGATATCAGCAATAAATAAATAATAAAAAACTTTCAGGATTATGTGATACTCAGCCAATTCCTTTCCTTGTTAAAGAACTTCGTTTGGTATGAATTTCAATGTTGTCTTTCATTGTTCAGAAAAGAACAGTGCATGGTATTTTATGTTTAACAAGACAACTTTTTCCCCAGAACTGTCACTTTGTGGAACAGACTCCGGAGATGATGCTTTCCTGTTTGCTACAATTGACCTCTTCAAGCACTAGGTCAACTAATATCTATCCTACATATCCTCATAATATGCACTTCTTACTTCCTCCTAACTCACACTAATTTTATTCAGTCTAAGCAGAGTATTAAGAAACAGAAACTTTGTTAGAAACAATGAAAAGAGTATAGAAGTGTTATGTGATATCTGTCTCCTGTATGGCAGTGAATGCTAGACAATCTCCTCAAAGATAAGGAAGAGATGTGAAGCAAGAGAATCGAGGAAAAGAGTACTGAATTGTTATGTAATATCAGTCCTCCTATATGGTAGTGAATGCTAGACAATCTCCTCACAGATGGAGAAAAGACTTGAACCAACAGAAACAAAGAAAAGAGTGCTGAACTGTTATATAATATCAATCCTTCTATATGGCAGTGAATGCTAGACAATCTTCTCACAGATGAAGAGACATGAAGCAAGAGAATCAAGGAAAAGAGTACTGAATTGTTATGTAATATCAGTCCTCCTATATGGTAGTGAATGCTAGACAATCTCCTCACAGATGGAGAAAAGACTTGAACCAACAGAAACAAAGAAAAGAGTGCTGGACTGTTATGTAATATCAATCCTTCTATATGGCAGTGAATGCTAGACAATCTTCTCACAGATGAAGAGACGTGAAGCAAGAGAATCAAGGAAAAGAGTACTGAATTGTTATGTAATATCAGTCATCCTATATGGCAGTGAATGCTGGACAATCTCCTCACAGATGGAGAAAAGACTTGAACCAACAGAAACAAAGAAAAGAGTGCTGAACTGTTATGTAATATCAATCCTTCTATATGGCAGTGAATGCTAGACAATCTTCTCACAGATGAAGAAGCAAGAGAATCAAGAAAAAGAGTACTGAATTGTGAATCTGTCATCCTATATGGCAGTGAATGATCCTCCTCACAGATGGATAAAGACTTGAACCAACAGAAACAAAGAAAAATGCTGAACTGTTATGTAATATCAATCCTTCTATATGGCAGTGAATGAAAGACAATTTTCTCACAGATGAAGAGACGTGAAGCAAGAGAATCAAGGAAAAGAGTACTGAATTGTTATGTAATATCAGCCATCCTATATGGTAGTGAATGCTAGACAATCTCCTCACAGATGGAGAAAAGAGTTGAACCAACAGAAACAAAGAAAAGAGTGCTGAACTGTTATGTAATATCAATCCTTCCATATGGCAGTGAATGCTAGACAATCTTCTCACAGATGAAGAGACGTGAAGCAAGAGAATCAAGGAAAAGAGTACTGAACTGTTATGTAATATCAGCCATCCTATATGGTAGTGAATGCTAGACAATCTCCTCACAGATGGAGAAAAGAGTTGAACCAACAGAAACAAAGAAAAGAGTGCTGAACTGTTATGTAATATCAATCCTTCTATATGACAGTGAATGCTGGACAATCTTCTCACAGATGAAGAGACGTGAAGCAAGAGAATCAAGGAAAAGAGTACTGAACTGTTATGTAATATCAGCCATCCTATATGGTAGTGAATGCTAGACAATCTCCTCACAGATGGAGAAAAAGAGTTGAACCAACAGAAACAAAAGAAAAGAGTGCTGAACTGTTATGTAATATCAATCCTTCTATATGGCAGTGAATGCTAGACAATCTTCTCACAGATGAAGAGACGTGAAGCAAGAGAATCAAGGAAAAGAGTACTGAATTGTTATGTAATATCAGTCCTCCTATATGGTAGTGAATGCTAGACAATCTCCTCACAGATGGAGAAAAGACTTGAACCAACAGAAACAAAGAAAAGAGTGCTGGACTGTTATGTAATATCAATCCTTCTATATGGCAGTGAATGCTAGACAATCTTCTCACAGATGAAGAGACGTGAAGCAAGAGAATCAAGGAAAAGAGTACTGAACTGTTATGTAATATCAGCCATCCTATATGGTAGTGAATGCTAGACAATCTCCTCACAGATGGAGAAAAGAGTTGAACCAACAGAAACAAAGAAACTGTTATGTAATATCAAAAGAAAAGAGTGAAGCAAGAGAATGAACTGAACTGTTATGTAATATCAATCCTATATGGTAGTGAATGCTAGACAATCTCCTCACAGATGGAGAAAAGAGTTGAACCAACAGAAACAAAGAAAAGAGTGCTGAACTGTTATGTAATATCAATCCTTCTATATGGCAGTGAATGCTAGACAATCTTCTCACAGATGAAGAGACGTGAAGCAAGAGAATCAAGGAAAAGAGTACTGAATTGTTATGTAATATCAGTCATCCTATATGGCAGTGAATGCTGGACAATCTCCTCACAGATGGAGAAAAGACTTGAACCAACAGAAACAAAGAAAAGAGTGCTGAACTGTTATGTAATATCAATCCTTCTATATGACAGTGAATGCTGGACAATCTCCTCACAGATGAAGAAGAGACTTGAACCAACATAAATGTTGTTCTACAGAAGTCTGCTGAGGGTACCATGGACTGAATATATGAGCAACAACAAAGTTTTAGACAAAATGGAAACAAAATGATTTATACTTAACATCAGGAAGAGACAGTTTAAATTTCTAGGACACATAATGAGGCAAGAGGGCTTGGAAAATCTGATACTCACAGGAAAGATTGAAAACAACACATAATTTTCTTAGTGAGCTTGAGTAAATTAATGGCAGAATAGGGTTTAGGAGAAATAACTAAAAGACAAAATTTAAGAACTATGAAAGAGAGGAAATTGTGGAGAGCCATGATCATCTACGTCCTGAAGGGACATGGCACATAAAGAACTCTTTACCTTGAGTGAGCCTTGGGGCCTGAACTAAAAGAAAAAAAAGGTGGCCAATTGAAAATATCTCTGTTAAAAATAATGAACCCATCTTTGGTGTATTTGAAAATAGAATAATTTATTTTAAAATATCTATGTTATAATGGAACAAGTTATGCTGCATGCATTATCAAAAATGTTATTTTCAATAACATGTGAAGTACAGCATGTTCAATTATTTTTAACAGAATAATTTATTATGCAGTTTATATATAAAACATGGAACCAGCTGTACTACATGTGTTAGTGAAAATAGAATAACTTATTTTACAAGTGTTACTGTTAGCAGTTAGTTATTCTATTTGCTACCAATCTTTATAATGGAGGTAAATATCATCAGTCATGTTGGAGTTAGTCACCAAATAATGGAAATTAATGCCTACAATAGCAAGCAGTGTGAAAAGAGGATAAAAAGAAGTGTCTTATGTATCATAATTCTCAGTGGGAATTGAAGCTGCCAGAGATTCCTCTGTGTTTCTGGAGAATTCTGTGGAGTATGTAGGATTTCATATTCAAGCGGGCTGGATTCATCTGCTATGTTGGTAATGAGGACATCTTCCACAAACGGGAAATAGGGAGCATTGGAGTTTTTCTCAACATGATTGCAAGCCAGATATATTGTCTATATCTGGTGAAGATATATTTGTATAGAAAAACGGTGCCATAGGCTTGTTAGCTGTGCCATGTGGCTTGGGGAGGCAGATTTGGACTTGGACGAGGAGTTCATGCTAAAAATGTAACTACTCGGTTTGACTCCTAAAAGTTGACTCTCACTGTATGAAGTGACGTCTCTAAGCAGCCATCATGTGACTTTATCTTGACCAAAGGGCGATAATCATCTTCTGTATCTACATTTGCTTTGCCATATTTAAAAAAAAAAGAAAAGAAATGACCATAAAATGGATTGGTTAAAATGGTATAGAAACAACAAAAAAAAAAAAAATGAGTTAAATTGTTCAAAAGTTTCTTTTAAATGATTCTTTTTCGCAAAATTGCACTTAGATAGTACAGTTAAAGAAGGAAGTAGAATGGATCAGTCAAAATGGTATGAGAACAAAAAATAAAAGATATAGTAATTTCAATTATTCAAATATCCTTTTGCAAGCTGCAATCACTGGAGAAAGCAATTTAACACTGGAGTTTGTGGAATAGTGGAGCTGATTCTAAAAGTCCAAAAAGGGAAAAAGGTTTTTCTTCATAGGAATTTTTTTTATTTTCATTTTGATTTTAGATGACACCAGATTTTTGGCAAACCTGGAAGGAATTTGAGATCAAACATGGAAATGAAGATACAGTCCGGGAGATGTTACGAATCAAGAGAAGTGTCCAGGCAACATACAATACACAGGTAAGGACCTTTATACGTATAAGTTTTATTTTTTTATAACCAACAGCTTTGACTAAAAACTAACCCTCCGTCATAAGCAGCTGTCAACTTTTTTTCTTTTTTTTTTATTTACTCTGAGGACATTTACTTTGTTTATATTTTTAAAATACAGTTATTATTAAGTAATTGTCTCTCTCTCTCTCTCTCTTGTTTATATAACTTCCGTGAAGTGGTACTAATGTTTTGGCTGTCATTGGCCATATTATTTGGACAAAATATTTTTTTAATTATGCTTTTCCTCTTAGGATCTAATCATTCCGACTTTGATGCTTCCAAGATATTTAAATTGATTATTTCTTTTCTTTTTTTTCATATTTTTTAAATATTATTATTAATATTTTTTTTTTTTTTTTTAAATTTTTCTAATATATATTTCAAATATTATTATTGGTGTTTTATTTTTAACACATTAATGTTTTATTTTTTTTTTTATTTTTTTAATATTATTAATGTTTTTGGTTTTTTATATTTTACACCTTTTGGAATGAAGTTTTAGTTTAATAAATTTTGAACCTGTTTTGCTGATTTCCTTAAACTCTAGTAAAGGCCTCTGTACGTGAGGTCCTACTGTGCATATACAAGAGTGTGTGAAAAATAATGTAATTTATTATATAAGAAATAAGGAAGACAATCAAACATTTTGTACATTATCCCTACTTCTGAACATAGTGACCACCTCTTTCAATGACGTTGTTCCACCTACAAATGAGGGCATGTATTTCAGTTTATTATGATGCTGGCATAGTTAAGCATTAATTATATAGTGATATAATTTTTTCCAAAACTTTAAAAAAAAAAAAAAAAAGTTATGGCTCTCATGACATTAAATCGAGCAGCTAAACCAACTGGTATTACCATATGAACATAAAAGATAAGTAATTATTAATTTACTTTTATTGTGGCATGTTATCAACTATAAATTATTAATAATTGAAAAGTTTTGACTTAATATAAAATAATAAAATTATTAGAGAAAAATATATAATAATAAATAAATATATATATATATATATATATATATATATATATAAACAGTCAGTGTATGACCAACATTCATTCCGGTATTGATGTTAAATTTTATTTTGGTTCTACTGAGAATACTTGGAAGCTCTGCTTCTGCCACCACCATATGGCTTTGACTAATATCAAATACAGAAAGAGCGCTGTTGTCCCTAATTATTTCTAGCCATTGAAAGACTCTGGTAATTCACCTTTGATTAAATGGAATATAATGGCCTGTGTTTAGTTGAAAAAATGATTATCTTACATTTGAATAACTCAGGCTTACTAAACAAGAGAAAAGAACTGATGGTCACATGTCAGCATAAAAATAAATATCTAATAAAGTATGTAGACAGATTAATTATTCTCTACTATTGCGGTTTAGTTTTCAATGTAGTTTTATTTATCTATTTGCTTATTTACTTATTTAATATTTATTACATATTATGGTTCTTAATTGGTTCTTCAATATAGATATATTGATTTTTTTTTTAATAATTTTTTATTTTTATAATATTTTATTAATATTTTTATATTATTTTTAATATTTATTTATTTCTATCCATTTATATATTTATTTATTTATCTTTTTTTTATAATATATTTTCTCTAATAATTTTACTAATTTATATTAAATCAAGTTAGCTTCCTTCCATTATTAATAATTTATAGTTGCTAAATCACCACTCTAAATTAATAATTACTTCTTTTATGTTCATATAATACCAGTTGGTTTCGTGGCTAGATCTAGTGTCATGAGAAGTATAATTCATTTTTTTCAAATAATTTTCTTTTTTAAGTTTTCAACAAAAAAAAAAATAAATAAATGAAGTGTGTGTGTGTATATATATATATATATATATATATATATATATATATATATATATATAGGCATGTGTATTTGTATGTGTGCATGTATATATATATATATATATATATATATATATATATATATATGAATTGGAGAGGAGAGTTTTAATTCTAGTTGTATCCATTACAATCACTTACATGCTAATACCCTCAGGAAAAGCATGAATCCTCATCTTTTCCCCACCAGCTATGGGTAAATAGCAGGAAAATACTGGGTTCTGTAGCCTTGGGTGGTAACTGGTCTAGGAGAAGGAAAACTGAATTCAAACCAGCCTGGAGCCTTACTGTTGCATAATATGTGGTCTTGTATTCAAGTCACTAGCAGGACTGAGGTGCCCGATATGACACAAACATAAAAAATAAAAACTGAGTGAAGTTGTCGGATCCTCATGCATTGAAATCAATGGAAGAGTCCATCATATATATATGTTTGTGTGTGTGTGTGAAGAAATATAGTTTTAAGATATGCTATATTTATGGGATAAAGTGCTTAATATCAGAGATAGAGCGTATGTAAATATAAAAGTGAAAATTGAAGTCAACATGGACGCAATCATCAGGCGGCCTGAGAATTGCGCCTAGCATGAAACAGCATGTCGCCTCCGAATGTTGACTTCAATGTACACTTTTATATATATATATAT
Organism: Acanthosepion pharaonis; assembly: GCA_903632075.3. NCBI lineage: Eukaryota > Metazoa > Mollusca > Cephalopoda > Sepiida > Sepiidae > Acanthosepion > Acanthosepion pharaonis. The sequence continues at coordinate 1,659,681 of CAHIKZ030000791.1, forward strand.
ATATATATATAGAGGTTACATGAGGGGCATTTACATAATTTATCTTTGTTATGTGTGTATCATGTTAAATGTTTCCTTTTTTTTCTTCTTTGTGCATTTCAATGTCAAAATTGGTAATCTTCATTCTATATATTCTCTGAATTCTCAGGTTAACTTCATGTCAGCCCAGATGTTGGCTGCTACAAATCCCAGGGGAGACATTTCTGGTAAGTTACCATTTATTTTTAAAAAAATAAAAAAAAAACAACTCTTTACACTATTAAAGGAAATTCTCTGACATTTTCATTTTACCCTGTAGAAAACTTGTAATTTTTATTTAAATTTTCCTATTTGCTAAACATCAAAAGTAAAAATTTGAAAATGCATATAACTCAATAGACAATAAATTTCTAAAAGTGAACATTAAGTATATAAGACTCAGGAGTGAACTTTTGGAGACAAAATTAGGCCATTTTTGTTAATTAATTCTATTTTGAACAAACTCAAGCACAATTGACAAGTTTATTTCATTTTTTTTTTCTGTTTCTCATGATCTTTACAATAATAATATTGTTTATTTTTTTTTTAACTTTTGTTTTTTCCCCCTTTTTTTTTTTAATCTTAACCACGCCCTATCCCCCCCCCCACTTCAAAGTTGTGTAATGGTTAGCAAGTTTGTCTCACTAGATCAATTACAACTGAGTAGTGAATTTGGTCCTCACTGGGTGCCCCTTACTTTCGGCCTTGTGCTATATCTAAGCTATGCTTAGAAAATCACCATATCACCCCATGTAAGATAATAAAGCCACTAAGGTATAATTGTGAAAGAATAAGAAAAAAGAAAAACATTGTTAAGGAGTGTTGATTCCAATCTGATAAAGAATGATTGCAAAATACTTCCCCTCTCTCCCCAATTTATAGGCGAAACCACACAAATGCATGCTGGGATTTCTTTCTCTCCAATAAAACAGGTTACTTCTTGGTCTCATCTTTCCGTCCAGTGTATGACGATAAACAACATCTGCATCCTGGTAAGACAATAAACTATGTCCAACAGCAAGGCCTCTGATCAGGAGGTTTTGAGAATCGAGGAACCACCTCTTAATTGCTGCCGTTCCCAGGTCCACCTTGATCTGGGGTGGTAACACCTGTTAGGATCCCAGCTATGGGCAAATAGTTGACACCCAAACTTGTGTAAAAATAGGTTTTAATACCAGAAATACTAAATATTACTAGCAATAATTTTTGAAGAAAAAATTATTATCAGCAATACTTTAAAAAAAAAAAAAAAAAAAAAAAAAAGGGACCAGCAATACAAACAGCTATACATTCTTTGAAAAAAATATGACCAGCTATAGATTTCTTCAAGGAAAAATATTCCCAGAAATAGATTTTTGAAGAAAAACATTACCAGCAATAAAAATTTTATCGGCATTAAATAACCCATTAAGGTTGATATGCCATAAAACAAAACAAACCAAACCAAAAACTACATTCATTTATTCGAATTTGCTCTTGTGTCAACACCAATTCTTATGTCCTGGGTAAAACTACGTCCGGCAGCAAGGCCTCTGATCAGAAGGTTTTGGGGAGTGTGGAACCACCTCTTAATTGCTGGTTTTCCCAGGTCCACCCTGACCCAGGGTGGTAGCACCTGTTAGGGTCCCAGCTATGGGCAAATAGTTAACTACTATCAACAATACTTTTTTAAAAAAAACTATTACCAGCAATACAGTTTTGAAAGAAATATATTACCAGAAGCAGATTTTTAACAAGACAAAATATTACCAGCAATAAAAAATTTTGTCGGCATTGAATGGCCTATTGAGATTGATATGCCATAAAACAAAAACCAAACCAATTCTTACTTTGTGAACTTTTTGGTTTATTACTGTTACTTTGTCTTCACATATTGTTTACTTTCTCAATATTATTATTTTTTTTTTTTTTTTTTTTTTTTTGGTACTGTTCTTTCATTTTCATTATTTGTTACAAACTTTGTCAATTCTGTTTGTTATGCAGTTTTACCATTTACATTTAACAATGGTCACTTACTCTACAAGAAACAAGAACAATAGAAGAGTAATTAAAAAGACAGTAGATAACAACTGATATTGCGTTAAAATTTTTGAAGAGCAACATTGGCATGGTTTGAAGAGAGTTCCACAAGCAAGAAGTGCAAAAAAAAAAATAAAGTGTTAGCATAGAACTTACAGTTACATCTATCCAATTCAACTGTGAATTGATGAGACCTTGTTGCCAATCTAGTACTGCACTGAAATTCATAAAGTCTTGGTACCATAACAAAGAGCTCATCTGAACAATTATCATGAAAGTATTTATAGAAATGGCACAGGGAAGCAACTTTATGGTGATGGGAAAGTGACTGAAACTGAGATACCAGATTAAGACCAATAATATTGCTGATTCTTCTTTGGATTTTATCGCAAACCTCTAAATATATGGTAGGAGCGCTGTACTATATGTGGCAACAATATTCAAAGCATGGACGAATGATAAACTTAAAAATATGTAAGATAGTTTTAGAAGAGAAAAATTGTCTAGCACGATAGTGAACCAACTTTTTTAGCAGCAGACCTAGCAATAGATTCAGTACAATCTTTCCACCAAATGTATGCCTGAGAAAGCAAGTCATTCTCTTGGATGTTAGTATCAGCTATACTGATTGGAGGAAGGAAGGGGTAGCAAGCTCTCAAAAATCACTGAAAAAAAGCATAAATTGTACATTTTTTGAGTTTAAAATTGGTTCTTCCTAAAACTATTCCAAAAGTATACTGATTAGGTTAAATATTCAAATTGGCTACCTCTTTTCCCATGTCCAGGTGGTTAGATTTCTGCTTTCTGGCCATGAGAGCTAGGTCTGAATCTCACCATAATCAATTTGTCAGAATATCTTGATGTTAACAAACTAGAGAGACAATCTCAGCATATGGCACCTTTGGAAAGTGTCTGAAAATCCATACCACAGGTTGACCTGAACCTTTTAAATAAAATTGGGTAGAACAAATGAAGTCACAAGACATTGATGGTACTGGCCTCATTTAAACTGTTTATTATGCCAGATCACAAACACACACATTCTATCTCTCCGAAACTATAACTACAGTTCACTCAACATAGTTACAGTATAAACTGCAGGTTGGCTCTGTGGAGGTTGACCAAACACAAATATGCCTGAGCAGGCGTCTGCAATGGGGACTGGATAGCTGCCCTAACAGATGAATGTGCTCAGAAATGAGTAGCCAGCTATTATCTCCTGTCAATCTTAAAACTAGAATTTCTAATTTAGGAAGCATTTCCTCTTGTTGGAAATTAATTTCTCAGGGTGAAATAGGGTTACTTTGTCAAAAAATATTAATTTTGAAATAATGAAAAAAATGCCATCTAAAATTTCTCGATTAACATCACAAAAATTTGACAAAAGAGAAGCATATATTCAAAGATTATTGACAAAATGAGATTCTAAGTAGAAAATCCAATGACCTAAATAAATATATATTTTTTAATCTCTGAGCCACTGGATTTCATTGGACCAAATTAGGCCAACCAATCAATAGAATGTAATACTCATATATTTTTTTTTTTTTTAACTTCCTAGCTACTGAATTTCTCTAGTCCAGTTTTAGTTACTGTCTTTATTCTTAGCAAAAAATTTAAGAGGCTTTTTATGATTCTTTCTGTATAAGATCAACTAGTCAATAAAAAGCCCTTATTTTTTTTTAACTTCCTAGCTATGGAATTTCTATCATCCAAATTTAGTTACTTTCTTTATTCTTAGCAAGAAATTTAAGAGGCTTTTTTTATTCTTTCTGTATAAAATAGTCAACAGAAAGCCCTCATTTTTCATATTTTTAAAAAACCTAACCACTGAATTTCTGGGAACATAATTTGTTTAGCTTTCTTCATTCTCAGCAAAAAAAAATGAAGATTTATTAGCTGTTCAGTACAAAATAGTCAAAAGAAAGGCCTTATTTTTCATATTTTTTAAGCATCATAGCCACAGTATCTCTGAAGACCAAATTTGACCATCTTTATTTGTGCACAAGAAGAAAATTAAAATCCTTTATGTATTCAACTAAACTGTACAATATAAAATATAATATTCAAATAGAAAGGCCTTTATTTCTCATATTTTAAAACTTCCCTGCCACTGAATTTCTGGTGATCAAATTTGCTCAGATTTCTTTATACTCAGAAAAAAAAAAGGTTTATATTTATATATTCTTTTATTCTTTTCAGTATTAGAATAAAACATTGGAGGTAACTCATTTGGTTTAATTGAAACTATTGAATATTGTGAGGATTACCCCCATTTGTCTGCCAAGACGCTGTTAGGTAGCACAGTTTAAGTTCTATAAAATGACAAGCACATCTTTCTATTTCTCTTCTCTTCTAGAAATGAGTAGGTAGTAACACAAACTTGGGACTCATGACTGGTAGGGATAATATATTTTCTGGGAATTGCTCACTGACAGATGTTTTTGTGGACAGTATATTTTCTGGTGGAAATCATATTATTAGCAAAAACCTGATCTCTGTCTGATTCTTCACTGTCTGAAACTTTTTATAAAAAATAAACTTAAATTTAAAATTTTGATCGGTGTAAAAGCATTAGGCCAGCCTATTATTATTAGTAGGGGGAGTAAGACTGTAAACATAGATGAAGAGAGTTATCAGTTGCAAAATGGGGAAGTCGTATCGTGTGTAGGCAGTGTAGCCGAAAATTGTTCAACCAAGTTGTCAATTTTGGACTTAAAACCTTTCTTTCCATGCTTCATTTCTGTCGTATGGTTAATAATTAATATTTAAGAAATGTTTTTTGTACTGATTGGTACCCTTTTGTTTGTCCTTGTTTTATCAATAATATATATATATATATATATATATATATATATATATATAAACATTTGAAGCCCTTCCACTTTTTATTATTGCATCATGTCATCTGTGTCTTCTTGGTCTATTGGCAGTTCTTAGGACCCAACACTGCATCACATTTTTTTTTTTTTTTTTTTAGCTGTTAATTCACCCAATACAAGACCCAAGAGCCACTCAAGATAGAGTGAGATTGTTGTAAGGAATGGGGAAGTAAGATAGTATTATGAGGACTTGTAGGATAGATATCAGTTAACTCAGGAGTTAAAGAAACCAAGATTGTAATTGTTAGAGAAGCATCCTCTCTGGAGTTTTTTCCACAAAATAACATTTCTAGGGAAGAAGTTGTGTGGAATTTACTCCTTATCAAAGGAACATGAATGGAATAGGGAAAATTTTTCACTATGTATACAACATAAAGGTCTCAGCAGGTGGAACTAAGGAATGTAACTCATCTGAACATCTGCCATAATAATGGCAAGAGTGAGAGGCTAGCAAGGTTTTGTCTATGAGGTAAGGATTGCATGGTAGAGAAGAATTCATCACCTACAAGGCTGCATAATCACTTTTGAACTTTCTTGAAGCTAGATAGGTCTGATCTGACATTTTTAAAGATATAGCATTTCAGTAGGAGTCTGGTATTTTCTGGGGTGACATAATGAACCACCCATTCTTCCAGCATCTTTTGAAATGACACAAAAATATGCATTCCACTTGAAGTTGGGAGTGAGATATAGACCCAGTAGGCATTCGTGGCCAGGAACCTCTGAGGATATCACAACTCATCAGGATTGGCATAGGTTTCCTCACTTTATTGGGCGGCGGGTATGGAGGTACAGACAGTACTAATAGTATCATCATTTCTTGGAGGGAGATAATGACATATCCTAATAGGTTAACCAGTGACTTGCCATCACCTTGTGGTCTCTTATCTCAATCTACTAAAGCCACACATGTCATGGAACCTGGAAGTGGATATGCATCTTCACCCTTCTATTACTGTCACCATATTATCTTTGTGTGTTTTTTAATTTTATTTTAAAATTTAAACAATAACAATCCATCATTGTCCAGTTTGAATTGTCAAAGTTCTGACCAGCACAATAGGGTTTACCATTTTGTTCTAGCTTACATATTCTATAACAGTTGTAATCAAGATAAGTGGGAGGATGTCAGTTTCTGTCTATATTTCTGAGAGGAGGTATTGTAAATATTTACACTATTTACATTGTTCAAACTGTTGTCTTCATCTTTATTGCCATATTTATGATGTTTCAGCTGTTGTATAATCCGGTCTTCTTCAGTTGTTGTTTGAGTAATCTCTGTGCAATCTTGATATACATTGGAATTTCAAACCGAACACTTTATTTCGTCCACCAGGGTAGATTGTCCTAGTTCCACATGCCATGCCATGCCTTTTCTAGATACCTCAGTTTCAGTTAATTCCCTTTAGTAACTCAACTTTCCAAGTTTTGTTCACTTCTGCTGTGATCAGGTATTGAATTCATAACTCTTTGTGTTATGAATTTTTGGGACTTATAAACCCCAGTAATCTTCTTTTTTCTTTTTTTACCAGATCTCATATTACAATTTTTTTTCTCTAGCACTCTGTATTACTGGTTCCTTTCTAGTATTCATGTCTATGCTTGGTGGCTTAGGAATATGACAATAAAGATGAAGACAACAGCCCGAACAATGTAAATAGAATGTCAGTTGCTTGAATAATCTCTGTACAATCTTGAGCAGTTCAGATTGTCATGTTTTAGGAAGAGCAGGGAAAAAACACAAGTCAAACTCTCTAATGCTTGGAAATTAGAAATCCTTTAAGGGACACTATTTACATTATTTGGACTATTGTCCTCATCTTTGTTGTCATATCTATTAGGTGGTTGGAATGTCGAACTGAACCCTTTATTTCACTCACTGGGGTAGACTGTTCTAGTTCCACGTGGCATGTTTAATGGGTATCAGTTATCTCCTGTTAATTCCCCTCTCCAAATTCTCCATTGCTTTAACCAGGTGCCATGTGTCAAAGGATCTAACCAATATCTTTATCCACTGTGCCATGTGTCAAAGGACAAATGGCACAGTGGATAAAGATATTGGTTAGATCCAGTGACGGGATAATTGGTAGATAGATAGATACAGAGATCTTTCAACTCTTCTAATTTGAAAATATCATTTTTATTAATTTTCAGCTGCTGCTAAAGAACAGAACGAAATGACTAAACTTGAAGAAAAAGCTCGTCAATTGGCTGAAGAAGCTATAAGAGACCAAGTCAAGCCAGACAAAGGCATCCTTTTTGTCCGGTATGTATATTCTTTCCTATTTAAAAATATCCTGAGAAAAAGAGAAATATTTGCGTGATTTAGCCGAGTCAAATACCAGACCATGTTATATATATATATATGTTATATATATATATCAGTGGTAAGGTGAAGCAACATAAATTCAATAGATATCTTTTTCTTTCAATATTTATTGCACATGAGTACAAATAGGGTACAAGGGCAATAATAGGGATAGGGGAAGGTTGGTAATTATCTTTCTTATACTAAAACTTAGCTAGCCACAATCACTGACCCAGACATGCTACAATAACCCTTGCACCAAAATGCCACATTCTTACTTACCATTCTTACTACAACCACCATAATATCCCAGAGACTCTATGAAGTTTTAACTAGTCCCATATGTACAATTTTGTCTGGAGGGGGGGGTATGAAAATTGAGAAATCTACTCTATTTATACCATGTTTTAGCAATTCATTTATAGAAAAGGTGTCACAGAAGAACTTTTCATTCTAGTTGCTAATGGATTCAACCTAATTTTACCACAATTTGAACTTATATAGGGTTCATCAGAAATACTTCCTACATAATTTTAAGACATAAGCTAGATGAAGACATCATTGCCACTAATGTCTTACCATTATGTGGGATGTATTTCTGCCACACCCTATATTATAATTCTGTTTATTTTTTAGTTTGTTAGTACATACATTACACAATGCCAATAGCTCATAAATAATTGACTATTCCATTTTGATTTTGAAGTAAGATGGAAAAACATATCAATGATGTTTGGTTTCAGTAAGAAAAATAAAGTTTGAGTAGTAATGCTCATGTTTTAATGGAAAAAAACTTTTTCAATTTCAAATCTTTTCATTTGTACCCTCTTGCTTGAAATAATAACCTGCATTCAAATTTAGATGGTTATTGCAATATTTCATTAAAGTTGTTATGTTCAACAATTTAATGGTGCAATAGGAGAATTTACACAGGTATTTTATAGCCATGGAACTCTGAAGGAGCTTAATTCAATCATTAACTTGAGAATTATGATTCATCAGAATTTCTTTGGGTATTTTATTCTCGTGGAACTCGCAAGGAGCTTATTCTATAACTTAGAAATTATGTATCATCAAAAAATTCAAATAAGAAAACCATGAAATTTTTCACAGCTGCTGCTAGTTTCAGATAATTCTGCAAAACCCAACATCCTATATTTCAAATTTTTAGAAAATTCTGGAGATAAATGACTTTAAAATATCTCTTGTTTTCAAACATTCTAACTTTATATCTAGGTTTGAACCAAAGACCTCAAGGTTTATAAGCTGAAGTATTGCTTAAAATTTTCCAGGAATAATAAAAGTTTATAAAAGTGGCTTATAGGTCAGTTATATGCTTTTTTTCTGTTTCAGGAGTAACACAACTGATGAAGAATTGGGAGCACTCACCAAAACATCAAATCCAGAGGAAATTAATATTGATGAGGATTTTGATACAGATGATGAGGAGGAGGTGGAAGGTGAGGAGATTTTAATTATCCTTGTAACAGGCAATGTTTTAATTTTGTTTTAATGGTTTCTTTTAAATCCTTCATTTTAATTCTATTTTAACAGGCAGTGTTTCTTCTTTAATGGGAATGGTTTCTTTTTAAATTGTTATTTTGATGGGCAGTGTTTTCATTTTAATGGAAATGGTCTCTTTAAATTGTTATTTTGATAGGCAGTATTTTCATTTTGATTCTATTGTAATCAGAATGGTTTCTCTTAAATTCTCTTCTGGATTGGCCATGTTTTAATTTTTAATTTTATTTTTTCATTGGGGATGATTTCTTTTAAATCCTGATCTTGTAGATACCGCTGACTCAACTAAAAGCAGTGGCAACCAAAATTTTCACATGTAAATGACAAATTGTCATCTTTTGTAGAGGTAAAAAGAGAGAAGAAATAATTTCCGACATGAAGATATTTTCATGTATTTTTATATAACTAATATAAGATTAAAATAGAAAATACACAGCTGAAAAGGAAAGGGAAAACATTAAAACTTATCTATAAGGAAATGTATGTTTGTGTAACACTTCAGTCACCCAGAGAAAGAACACTTCACCAGTGTAGATGAATTTCATTTCGGGGCTTCAAATGACATCACACATTATGAAATGGACAAAGTCCAACAATTATTTTTAAGACATTTTTATATTTATACATTCTTTTTATAGATACAAATATTTAAGTAAATGCTCGGTTTATAATAAACAGTATTAATAACATTTACCGGCCTGAATGCCATTTGTTTACATTTGGATACACTTTAAGCAGATATGAATGTACATGAGAGATTCATGGAAGATTGCTGTTTAAAATCAGTAAAATTGATGCTGCTAATTGAACGATCCTCCGTGGCTTGATCGGTTGAGGCACGTCAGGCTATATGACAGTTCTGTATAGGATACAGATTCGATTCCTGTCGGAGGACAAATATTTCCTATGAAGATTTCTCTAACATTCAGGCCGGTAAATGTTATTAATATTGTTTATTATAAACAGAGCATTTACTTAAATATTTGTATCTATAAAAAGAATGTATAAACATAAAAATGTCTTAAAATATCAGGCAATGTTCAAATCTAAAGAACTTCATTCAAATTGTAATTCTTTCAATTCTAAAACACCATTCAAACTGTAATTCATTCATTTTTAAAACTTATTCTAAACACTCAATTTTTATTAAAGACTCAAAAGTATAAAGTAAAATTTATTCTACTAATAACATTCAATCAGTTGTTAACTGGGGCATAAAATAGCATACAAATTTGAATACCTCCAAAACAAAACTACTATATGTTAATCATCAGAGAAAACTATTTTTGCCCTCCATCAATCAGCATGGCTTATGCTAACCTCCAGGAGAGTAACTCATTGTACCTTCTTGGTTCTTCACTGACATGAAGTGGAACGATTATAATGAATCAATTGCTAGATTTGCTGCTAAAAAGGTTGGTTCACTGTCTCGTGCTAGACAGCTGTTTTCTCCAGAATCTACCATTCATCTATGCATTGAATATTGCTGCCATATCTGGTCTGGTGCTCTAGCTATATATCTAGAGCTACTTGGAAAAATCCAAAGAATCAGCAATATCATTGGTCCTGACCTGGCATCTTGGCTTCAGTCACTTTCAACTGCCGTAATGTAGCTTCCCTGTGCCTTTTCTATAAATACTTTCATGGTAATTGTTTGGATGAGCTCTTCACTATGGTACTTAGACTTTAAGAATTTAAGTGCAGTATGAAATTGGTGGCAAGGTCTCATTAGTTCACAGTGGAATTGGCTAAATTCAGTCATAAGTTCTATGCTAACAGTTTCTTTTCTTGCACTTCTCGTTTGTGGAAGTCTCTTCTGGCTCCCTGCTTTCCAGCCAATTTTGATCTTCAAAAATTTAAATGCAATGTCAATCTACTGTCTTCCTGATTACTCTTCTATTGTTCTTGCTCCTTGATAATATTTCTCTTATTCTTTCACACTCTGTAATCCCTTGAGTCTTAGTGGCTTTACCCTTCCATAGGGTGAAATGATTTAAAAAATATATACCTCTGTTTAAAAGCAACTTAATTCTTATTTTCAAAATGTTGCATTTCAAACAAGTTTTTTTTTTTTTCTGTGATCCCTGTCTAGAATTTACTTTAAACTTCTCTTTCTCCAAATCCAAGACTTTAATTCTCTCATATATGTGTATGTTTGTAAATATATAAGTTCGTTTGAATAAATAATTATATGAGGGTATACACAAGACTTGTGAATATATTTTTAATTTGTTCTTTGAAAGATTTTGAAATTTTAAATGACAAACATATTGTATTTCATAGCATTTAAAACTCGTGAACAAGTAAAAAGCCTCCACCCTTATTCAAGAAAATTGTATTCAGGAAAAGCATCATTAATACTAATTGCTGGAGGTCAATTATGAAATTTGATTTCTAGCTTCAACTAAAGTTTTAACATTGTTTCCACACTAAAAGAATCACTGCAAATAAACTCATTGTTGGTAACCACAGATGAAAATTTATCAGAAAATGCCAAGCACAAATTATTTGTAGTAGTTAGTGTCATAATAAAAACTGCCAACCACAAGTTAACTTAAGGTTGGCAGTCAATGTATTAAGGTTCTTTTAGTATGGAAAGTTGAATTTGTTAGATGCGAGGAAATAATGGCTCAATAAAAATGTTAGGGAAATTAAAAAGGTCCTTCCTTCTCTTAGAGTGAAATCTAATCTGAGCCATTACATTTGTGAATACTTGGGAAATTTAGCTGATGCATTTACTTTATTCATACAAATCTCATTACCAAAAATCACAACTCATGTCTATAAGAAATGTTTATTGCTTCATGATACACAAAATATATCAGGCAATGTTTTTGTTCAAATCTAAAAACTTCATTCAAATTGTAATTCATTCATTTCTAAAGCTTCATTCAAATTGTAATTCATTCTTTTCTAAAACTTCATTCAAATTGTAATTCATTCAATTCTAAAACTTATTCTAAACACTAAATTTTTATGAAAAGCCCAACAGTATAAAGTAAAAATTAATCTGCTAATAAATTTCAATCAGTAGTTAATTGGGGCATGAAATAGCATGCAAATTTGAATACCTCCAAAACAAAACTGCTATACATTAAGCATTAGAGAAAACTATTTCTGCCCTCCATCAGCATGGCTTATGTTGACCTCCAAGAGAGCAACTCATTGCACCTTCTTGGTTCTTCACTGACATGAAGTGGAACAATTGAATCAATTGCTAGGTCTGCTGCTAAGAAGGTTGGCTCACTGTGTTGTGCCAGACAGCTGTTCTTTTCAGAATCTATCTTCCACATTTATAAATCTACCATTCGTCTATGCATTGAATATTGCTGCCATATCTGGTCTGATGCTCTATCTATATATCTCAGCAAAATCCAGAAGAAGGGCTTGTACTGTTATCGGTCCTGACTTGACATCTCATCACTCTCCCATCACCATGGAATAGCTTCTCTCTGTCTTTTCTATAAATATTTCCATGCAATTATTCTGCTGAATGTCCCTCTTTGGTGCATCGACTGCATGAATTTTAGCATACTACAAGAGTGGCAACTAGGTCTCACTGTTTTATTGTTAAACTAGGTAGATGTAACTGTAAGTTTCTTTTCTCACACTTCTCACTACTTGTGGAACTCTCTTCCAATTTCTTCCTTCCTGCCACCTACAATTTTCAAAAAATTTAAATGCAATGTTAATTGCTTTCTTCTTAAGAACAAGATTCCAATTTTTTTCTCTCTCTTCCTGAATCTTGTTCTTTTATTGTCTTTTCTCATCACTAAAAATCTTTACATTCTCTTTCACTTGCAATAACCCCTTGCATCTTGGTTGCATTTTCCCCTTGCTTTGGTTGAAATGACAAAAATACTCGTTAAATAATTCATGGTATGTTTACATACCATTCTTTTATTCAAATAGACTAAATTCTAGACTAATGCTACAGATTTTTCACTGTCACAAAGCTTATCATCTTCACCCTTTGACCTCCCTATGGTTGGTCAGAACATAGTGCTTTTAGTAGCTGATACAAAATATGGGATGCCAGCCCTACATCCGGGTGTTTTTGTTGAGATACATTCTCTAGAAAGACTGTCACCAAAGGATAAAGACTTCTTTCAAACCATGAAGTGAATTATCCTATGCCAGACACCAACTTGGAATTTGAATTTCCACAGATTGTCTTAGAGACTCTAACTCCGGTTTTGTCCTCAGGGTTTACTCCTAAAGCCTTTCCCATGATTGAGTATGGCCGCAAGGCAGTGGAGGTTTAAAATCAGTTTTCCTTCTCTTAGATGTACTACCCTTCCAGGTTGACATATTTCTTCTACTCTAAGTGTCTAGTTACATGTATAAACACATATATTTAACACTGTACCACATGCTTTATTATATATATTTTAAAAATGATAATAATAGAAATAAATAAGAAAGGAATAAAAGTACCATCAAATATATGAGAACATTTTATTATTATTTGTATTAAAACTAATTGATTAATAAATAATAAAACAAATTAATTAATAGTAAACAAAGCAAATATCGTTATGACTTGAATGCTTTTCCAACAAATTGGAAAATACATCATTGTCTATAAAAAATGTTACATTGTAATTAATAAGAAGATAATAAAAATAAAATTATAGGCAAATGTTGTTAAAAAGATGTTTGAATTATAAATGATAGAGAAAGAAATAGATGATTTTGAACCAATAGTCAATGATAAACAAATATAACAATTCTATATGCTTTTCCTACAATTTTGAAAACTATGTCCTCCTTCATAAAAGAGAAATGCTATGCTTAGATACAGAGTAAAATCCTTCATGCCAATGTATATGTAATTTAGCAAATACAATGAATCAGATGTTGTTAATATAATAATTAATAATAATTCCCAGCAAGAAAATTTTTTACACATTAAACCTGCTAAACAACACTTAAAACAATCAATGCACACCACGACTTATCTTAAAAATAAACAAATATATATTAAGAGTTTATAAATGCATAAAAATATAACAAAAATTAAAATCTGTCTATATCTCTGAGATGCAGTATTATGATCACTTGCATTATTTACATTACTCGGAATGTTATCCTCATCTTCATTGTCATATTCTCAACGTTTCGGCCATTGTATGCTCCAGCCTTCTTCAGGTGATTCAAGTTGTCCAGTGGATAAAATGTTGGTTAGATCCAATGACTAGATCCAAAGAGATGTGAGTTCAATACAAGGCCACAGCAGTAGTGAACCAAAACTTGGAGAGTTGAGTTAAAGGGAAATAACTGAGACATCTAGAAGATGCACGGCACGTGGAACTAGAACAATCTACCCCAGTGGACGAAATAAAGGGTTTGGTTCGAAATTTCAATCACCTAAAGAAGGCTGGAGCATACAGCAGCCAAAACATTGTAAATATGGCAATGAAGATGAGGATAACAGTGCGAGTAATAATGCAAATAATAAATAAAATATAGGAATAAATGGATCAAGAATTTTCTTTTTTTTATTTTTAAATATGATATTGCTTTCTTTGAGCAATGAAAAAAAAATGTCCATTCACCTCAACATCAGCATTCAAAGATTATTCCAACCATACCCCTTAATAAAAATGTTCCCTCCCCCACTTATGTGACTTTGAAAAACATTTTTCACCACCCCCTTATTCTTGATATTAAATTTTTATTAAAGACCCAATGAAAATGATTCTGCTGATAAACTACTTGTCAGGCTATAAACTTATTGATCCACCAACATATAAACAGCCTCAGGTAAAATTCACTGGTTTATCAAGTCTTGTTTATCGTGTTGCATACTGTTATCTTACCTTGCTCTTTCAAAAGGTAAGTGTGTAATATAGAAATTGATTCACCTGAGAGAATCTTGTTGATTTATTTTCTCTTTTATAAAGAACATCATATATGCCAGGTGTTGTTTAGCAATTAATGGTTTTAAGTATCACTTAGGTTCTTTGAGAGAAACAGCTGTTTCTTGCCATTGACTTTTCTCTTATCTATTCAAGAATACATATTTTGAATTGTTTGGCATAAGGCCATGTTCATGGAACAAACTCTTTTATTGGTGCAACACGATCTCCCAATAAAAATGCCCTTCTGTCAGACTTGATCTGTCAAGCTATATATAGGTTCAATTGCTATGTTTGAACTTGCACATTTATAAATCTACCATTCGTCTGTGTATTGAATACAACTGCCACATCTGGTCTGGTGCTCCTGCCATATGTCTTTAGATTCTTGACAAAATCCAAAGAAAGGCTTGTAATGTAATCAATCCTGACCTGGCATCTCAACTTCAGTCACTTTTTCACCATCATGACATGTCTTACCTCTGTCTTTTCTTAAAAAAAAAAATTTTCATAGCAATTGTTCTAATGAACTTTTTTTCTTAGTACCTCGGCTGCATGAGTTTAAGTGTGCTAGAGATTGACAGCTAGGTCTCGTGTTTTTACTGGTGAACTAGCTAGATACAACTGTCAGTTTTATTCTGATAGTTTCTTTTCATGCACTTCTTGCATGTGGAACTCTCTTCTGGTTTTTCTTTGTTTCCCCGCCATCTACATTCTTCAAAATTTAAATGTAACATCAATCACCATCTTCTGTCTTCCTGAATCCTATTCTTTTATTGACCTTTCTCCTCACTAAAGTCTTCTGATTCTCTCTGTCATAGTGGTATTATTGCCTTGCTTGGGATGAAATTATTTAAAAAAAAAAATGTCTAATAATTGTTTCTCAATACATTTCATACACAAAATGTATTATGTATTATGGAACAGGTATTTTTCCTATTTAATTCAAAATTTAAATGCAATGTCAATTGCCATCTTTTATCTTCCTGAATACTATTTTTTTTTTTTTGTCTTTTCTTCTCACTGAAGTCTTCTCATTATCTTTCACTCCCAGTACCCCACTGCATCCTAGTGACATTATTGCCTTAAACACCAGACACTTCAGACTTAGATAATAATTATTCACAAGTAGTTTTTTTTTTTTTTTTTTAAATACTCATGTTTCAAGACTGATCAAGTGTGAATTAAATGAAGAGTTTTCAGCTTGCTGAATCATGCTGATTTTTTTTTTTTTTTTTTTAAATAATTTCTCCCAAAGCAAGGTAATAATGCCACTAAGATGCAAAGGGGTTACTGGGAGTGAAAGAGAATGAGAAGAATTTAGAAGGAACGAGAAACCCAATCCTAAAAAGGAAACAAAGGATAAACCTCTACTCCTTTTCTAAAGATGTGGAAGGAGTGTGAACTGGGCGATAGGCAAACCAATCTACTCCAATTGTATGCCAGAAAATAGAGAAAGAATTCATGAGCTCATCCATGAGAATCGTTTATTTAAATAATTTATGAAATGTAGTCATGGTTTATATTTATTAGGTCTTCCGTGGAAATATTTCCAATATTACATTGTATTTGGGGAATTACTGCTCATTCCAGACCCCATAGTTCATCATTTTTAGCTCGGCTAATATGCATTGAGAACAGTGTAACATTTTACATATATTTTATGTTGACCTTTTTTAAATGAAGAATGATGATTATTATTATTATATGCCCTTTCATTCAGACTATTATGCTTATCTTGGTTATTATACTAACAACGTTTCAATTATTGTATCCTTTGGCATTCTTCAAATCTTTTATTTAGTCCGTGAGAGTAGATTGTTCTCATTGGAGATATTTACTATGTGGGTCCCCTGATCACAGCCAGGTACCATAATATCTTATTAATATCAAATTTTACTGTGGTTATTAAGAGGTGAATGAGATTTTGGAATCTTTATTGATTTTGCCAAATTTTCAATGTTTAGAATCAGTTACCCAGAGCAGTGGAGACTTTTGTAAATTTTGGATCACTCTCAATCTCCTTTAGTTTTTAAATAATTTCACTACTTCATTCCAAAGTGGCTGATATCACTCTGAATAATCAAATTTTCTTAGTTCTGGAAAATGTTTACAGAGTAATGAAATTAATAATGTCAGAAGCATTTTGGATTAAGGGAAGCTCATTAAATTTTATTTTCAGTAATTAATTTACTTTCAAGTCAAGTATGTATTGTCCATCGTTTTCTTCGATTTTTGATTAACTAATTTATAAATGCAAATACTGTATGTACTTTCATATCATGCGACTTTTGAAGACCTAATTTTGGAAAGCTAATATTAAGGATGTCGCATAATACACAAGATATAAAATTAGCATATGTACTATGCCACTGACCAAATTATATATCCATTTACTGCAGTCAAATTAACTTCAAAATTAAGTCTTCAAAGATTGCATGATATGCATGTATATCTGGTATACAGTTTTCTTCTTCAATATAACCTGTAAGCAGCTTTCAAATGACTCTTGACTCAATTAGTAAAGATTTAATGCTTTGAAATGACTCTTGACTCTGTAAAGATTTAATGCTTTGAAATGACTCTTGACTCTGTAAAGATTTAATGCTTTGAAATGACTCTTGACTCAGTAAAGATTTAATGTTTTCAGATGACTCTTGACTCAATTAGTAAATATTTAATGCTTTCAAATAACTCTTGACTCAATTAGTAAAGATTTAATGCTTTCAAATGACTCTTGACTCTGTAAAGATTTAATGCTTTCAAATGACTCTTGACACAATTAGTAAAAATTTAATGTTCAAATCTTTCATTACAAAATATATTTCAAAGCCAACAAAAATTAATAAAAAGAGTTATTGGATATCATCCAACACAGTTCCACTTTGATGGTTTCTTCCTAAGTCTAGGGTTAACTGTTATCTTTCCCACATAACTTCATGCTTTCTTGCTTTCTCTTACGCTCATATAGCACCATAAAGTAACCTTCTATATTGTGCTGTCAGGAGGGCCCAACTCACCTAGCTGTGCCCACCACCCATACTCCTCTGAGATTCCTGCTCATGACTGTTCAGGTGTAGGCTGAGCCTTTACAGCCATCTCCACCACCACCAACAGAGGGGAGAATGGGAATAAGGAGAGAGGAGTATGATCCCAATGCTCAGATGCCAACTACCTTGAGTGGCTCTTGTGCCTTGTATTTAGTGAACTTTAGTATATAAAAAAAATTAACTAACAAGTATCTGCATGCATACACATTTTTAAAATTTTTAATTATCTCTCCACAAATATGGCATATTGATTTATTATGGATTAAGGTAAACATTGACTTTTTTACAGGCCAATTCTAAATTACAATTAATAATTAATGAAATTTTATTAGGATCTTGAATAAGTTCTCATTGATTTTTCGTGGAGAGTAATGTTTTATTTACAAAAATTAGTAAGAAATATGTCATTGATAGTATCGTCCATCACTAGCCACTACTATTTCCTATCTCTCTGGCAGTATTTGAAATCCATGTCAGAAAAACAACACATCTTTTGAGGCTAGCCACGAGTCAACCCATTTTTTTTTTATTTTTTTTTTGCATCTTCATAATAATGAAAGTGCTGCTCAGCCAGGCCATGTGCCAATGATTGGAACTAGTCATAATCAGACGGGGTGATGTTTGTTGAAAATGGCGGGTGGAGTAGGACTTCCCATTTAAGCATTTCCAAGTAGGTTTTCACCTGTTTGGCAACATGTGACCAGGCATTGTCATGTTGCAAAATTACTTTGTCATGTCTCTGCTCATATAGCAGCCATTTTTTCTTCAATGCTCGGTTCAAATGCATCAATTGTAGTCGATAACAATCTCCCGTGATGGTTCTGGTCAGTTTGAGCAGCTCGTAATAAACTACGCTCAGCTGATCCCACCAAATGCAGAGAAGCTTCAAACCATTGATATTTGGCTTTGCCGCCAATGTTGATGCATGGCTGTGTGTAGTCCATGATCTTCTAGTGTATCCATTTTTCATCGTCGGTCATGATACAATGATACAATTTAAATAAACCTTCCTTTTTTTTTTTTTTTACCATTAAAGCAGCCGTTCGACATCTCTTGGCTTCAACTTGTACGACACCCAATGTCCTTGCTTTTAAATAATTCCTAATGCTTTCAAACATTTCGAAATTGTTATGTGATCAACTCCTAATGATTCTGCAAGTTCAGCTTATGCCTGACATGAGTCTTCATGAAGTAATGCCTCCAATTTTTCATCTTCAAACATTTTCGGTACACCAGAGCATTCTTTATCTTCAACATCAAAATCATTATTTTTGAAGCATCTAAACCAATCTCTGCATGTTGTTTCCGACAGAGCATGGTTGCCGTAAGTCTCAACAAGACTTCTGTGTGCTTCAGCTGCGAATGTCTTTTGTATAAAGTAGTGCAGTAGAATTCCTTGCAAATACACTATCTTTGGCACAAAATGAAAGAGATGTTTAACGCTATGAAAAACAAAGTTGTTTACACTTTGGCAAAATGACATACACTGAATTTCAAGCTTGCTTATAGTACTTTCTTATAAATGTGTTACCATCTGAAACTACATGCAGTTCTGGAAACATCATCTGTTGGAAACAGCGAGAACTTATTCAAAGTCCTAATAAGTAAATAAATATATATATATAATTTTATAGATTACAATTGTTTTCCTAATGAAAGTTTTTGAATATTTCTACATGTTTCACTATTGTGTATGGATTTCACAATCCTTGGGAGCATAATGGATCCTATCTATCACCAGTAATAATAGGGGGGTGAATTGTATATATATCATATATATATATATATATATATATATATATATATATATATATATATATATATATATGGGGTATATAACTTGTAGTTAATAGTGTTTATTATAAAAAGAGTATTTACTTAAATAATTGTATCAATAAAAATAATGTATAAACAGAAAATATATTAAAATAATTGTCGGACTTAGTCCATTTCATAATATATATATATATATACACACACAAGATATTGATCTGACAACTTGATTCAGTTATGAAATTTTGTGCGATAATCTTAAGTGGCACTTCAGACCCGCTAATAATTTACAAAGGAGGCCGCATATGGAGCAAGAGTAAGGATTGTGGGATGAGATCACTGTTGGATTGGCTGACCTTTTAGATCTTGCTCTCGCTTCTTGATGATTCAGGCAAGCTAATTGAAAACTGCTGAGTCCACTAAAACATGTTGATCTCCATTCTACTTGCTCTAAGGCTAAGCACTGAAGGATGTTATGAGGTATATTGACAGCTGACAAGTTGCTTTTCAGCTTGTCTTTGTATCTTAGCCATGGGCGTCCTACATTCCTGTGGCCCTGATCTAACTGGCTGTACGTTAGGACCTTGAGTATCCTGTCATCAGACATGACCAGTCCACCATAACTGAGACTGTATGAGAAAAGTCTCTGTTCCTCCAATATTACACCTGTTAAACAGGTCTATGTTAGATGTCCTATCTTGGAGGTTAACTCCACAGAAGGCATGCAGACATCTTTTATGGAAAACATCCAGCTGGCATATATGGTACCTGTATGGAGTCCACAACCCTGAGCTGTACAAAAGGATGGCAAGGACAACAGCTCTGTGAACCAGAATTTTCGTATCCAGTTCCACAAGTGATGGCAAAGTTTGCCGAAAGCACTGGTAGCCTTAGTAATCTGATGTATGATTTCATCATCTAAAGTTCCAATGTAGTTGACTTTGCTACCAAGAGAAGTGAAAGACTTTACACAGTTCAGGGCTTTGTCTTCTGTTTTCAATGATCTCTCTGGAAATTTGTAGATTGGTGGTTTTTGTTTCTCACAACAGAATTGCTTCAGAGTAGGACAAGGTTGGTGCACTACTTCAGTTTTCTTTATACTAAGTGTAAGACCAAAGGCTTTACATGCAGCAGAGAAATGATTTATTAGATGTTGGGCCTCCTCAAAGGATGTCACTACAAGAGCATCAGCAAACAACAAATCACAAATAATTTGCGTACGAATGCGGGTCTTGGCTTTGAAGCACTGATGATTGAAGTGACTATCAGTTGTTCGAAACTGAAACTTGACGCTGCTCTCTGTGTCTACAAATGCATATTTCAGCATCACCGAGAAGAAAAGGTAAAAAAGGACGGGCCATGACACCCGCTTGCTTGGTGCTGTTTCTGATATCAAAGGATTTTGACATCATACCATCAGACACGATATTAGCTTTCATTCCTTCATGAAAGGAGATGATGACCTTTAGCATGTTTTCTGGGATGCCAAGTTTCCTCAAGACTTGCCAAAGAGCCTCTCGATTCACAGTGTCAAAGGCCTTTGTCAAGTCCACAAACACCATGTACAACTCCTTGATGAAGAGAAAATATCATGTCAGTAGTGCCTGACTGAAAACCACACTGCAATTCAGGATAGATGCCATCAACAAGGTGTATAATGATTCTGTTTAGAATCAGTTTAGCTAGGGTTTTGCCTGCAATTGAAAGTAGTGATATCCCCCGATGATTATCACAGACACACCTAGAACCCTTGTTTTTGTAGAGGTGTTTGATAGAGGTGTCTTTATAATCCTGTGGGCCACAGCCTGCCTTCCATATCTCCATGAAAAGGAGATGTGACTTTTCTACCAACTTTTGGCCACCATGCTTGTACACTTCAGGTGGAATATGATCCTTAGGAGTAGTTGATTTTCCAGCGATTTGCTCGATGGAGTCACTTACCTCTTCATGATTAGGTTCAAAAGACAACTCCAGAATTTCAGGATTTTGCTCAATTAATGTGATGGCTTCCACATCAGTAACCGAAGTGGTGTTTAACACAGTTTCGAAATGCTCTTTCACTATATTCTATATTTATATATAGGATTGATGTGAGTTTGTGACCCTGGGTTTTACGCATTTAAACTCACATCAATCCAACTAAATATGTTAGTTCTATCACTGATATTGTGTGTTTTCCAGTAAGTACCACGCATATATATATATGTGTGTGTCCTTTTGTATATCATGTGGATAGAAATCATTGTGAGAATTAGTTGTACTCATTTCTTTCTTAGACAAATTATACATAAGAGGTTCTCATTAGAGCTCAAGTGACAGCATCTCTCTTCACTCCCATCAACCTCTCCTCAGTTTTCTAGCTGATCTTATAAATGCTGTCATCTGTATGGTTTTAATATCGTAATAATAATAATAATAATAATAGAAAAGGCTGAATTGTTATTCAATATTTATTGAAATTTTCTTTGTACTTCTGTGCATAAAGCTCAAGTGTTTTTTTCCTTCTTTGAATTGAATAAAGGGATAAATTCTAGTAGCAGGTGCTGGGAAATTAAATATTGAACGAAAATTCATTTTCATTGAATCTCCACATGCTTTCATTTCTCTCATGTATAATGCAATGACCTAAAAATATCAAATGCTGTAAGTTTGATTCCTATTACAGTCAGAATTATTATTTGTGGGGTTTTGAAGGCTGTAGAGAAACTAGGTAGGAACATAGATTGAAACTTATGCATGGATATATATTGTTTATACTTCGTTTATATCTGCAAATGTGTGCATAGATGCCAGTGTACACAGATATCTTTACATGCTGGTGTAGAAAATTTTGTCATCCAGGTTTTAAAAATTCAAATGTCCAAATTCCAAACAATAATAAAATAAAACTAAAGAAAACATTGTTTCATACCTGTTAAATAAACCATTTATATTTACAAACTTATGTACATGAATTCAAAAGTCAAAAATGATTAAGAATAGACTTTAGTTGAGTTAAAGTCTTTGGTAATTGGTACACAGAAAAATATGTAGTTTAGAAAAGAGTTTTAAATAGTTGGTCCACGGAAAAAAACCTGTGGTTGAAAAACCTTACCATTAACAAAGATTCACTGACTGTTTTTTGTTGTTGTTGTTGGAGAGGATTCGTTTGAAGTTACTGACTGGCTAGTCATGCTGCTGTTAATGATTTGGTAGGAGTCATTGACATGAGTTTTTTTTTTTCGGGAGTGGGGATATATAGTCACATCTTCTCTTCAGCTTCAAAACAGCCACATCTCTCTCTTTGAAAGTCAAAATCTGTGGGTTTTTATAAGAAATTTTTCCCAGAAGACGGCTTGAGAAAAATAAGTTTTTAGTTTTCTCTGATTGGTCAAATATTTTACATGATGATTTTAATTTCTAACCAATGGACACTTTGATTGAAACAGTGTGTGTTGTATTGGAATCTTTTAGGCATGTTTATAATATTTACCTTTTATTAGTTAGGGTGTGTTTTAATATGGTATGTATGTGGGTATGTAATTTTGTTAGAAATTGGGTCTATTCCCTCTACTAGTATACATGCATGCATGCATATGTAAATATATATACATACATACATACATATATATATATATATATATATATATATATATATATATATATATATATATATATATATATAGCTAAGAATATATATTCTCAGATAAGTCTTTCACTCCAACACACACCAAACAATTCCCAATACACTCAAAAATCATTAATAGTAAAAGGATTTATAATAGAATTAAACCAATAGACACTGACATAGTTCAAATTTCCCAACACACATTTTTTGCCTCAACCAT
The DNA here is from genome assembly GCA_903632075.3 of Acanthosepion pharaonis. Lineage (NCBI taxonomy): Eukaryota > Metazoa > Mollusca > Cephalopoda > Sepiida > Sepiidae > Acanthosepion > Acanthosepion pharaonis. The sequence continues at coordinate 1,682,940 of CAHIKZ030000791.1, forward strand.
GGAATTTACCCAAACACCTGTAACGTACATCTAATCAATAATCAACATATGTACTGGTACAACAACTCCTGCAAAACAAACTAGAAATATGATACACAAAATTACAGGCACGTCATCCTTCCACTGCCATCTTCAGATATTAAATGCATGGACAGACATAACAATAACCACTACCATACAGACATAGCAATAACCACTACCATACAGACATAGCAATAACCACTACCATACAGACATAACAATAACCACTACCATACAGACATAACAATAACCACTACCATACAGACATAAAAATAACCACTAGAATCCAAACATATATACATACATAGACACAGCAAGACAAAAATATATGAGGTCGAATGAAAAATAAACAATACAGAACTCCAGGACTTTCTCTTCTATAACTCATTTACAAAAATTTCTGATGAAGCTTAAATAAAGTGAAACATGTTATATTTATAAAGGTTTCATATTTTTCCCTTATTCTATCATATATATATATATATATATATATATATATATATATATATATATATATATATATATATATATATATATATTAATTGATTTAAAATATGGTTTTTTTTTTTCCACTACACAGTTCTAACCATGTTTCAAAAATGGAAGCTAAAAGCCCCGAATTTAATTTTGCAGTTAAATTAAAGACATTAGTTCCATTTCATCCTCAAGCGAATTTTGGAGTAACTTTTAAAATTACTGGGTTTTAAAGACACAGCTAAAATCATGTTTCCATGGGTACAGATAAATCTACTTCAATTGGACAAGGGTTGTCTGGGTTTTCCTTATGTCTGTATCATTGTATCGGTTATTAGCTACATTTTGGTAAGGGGTGGGGATGTATTTTTCAATGAGAACTGACATCCGTTGAATGCATGTCGTCTGGATTAAAACCATATTTTAAATCAATTAATTTATAATATTAATGCTCTGTAAATTTACATTGAGCACTATTTTGTAAAAATAAAAATATCTATAAGAACACCGGATTATATATCTTACTGTTCTTTCTTTTTATTTTATTATATAATATATATATATATATATATATATATATATTATATATATATATGTGTGTGTTTGATTAAATAATATAGACAAGTTTTGTCTTTATTTTATGTAAATTCTTTTCATATTGTCTGATAAGCTCAATTATATTATCATTAAAGGATGAAAGAAAATCACAATATTGATACATGTTTTTAATCCTATCTAAGCTTTCGGCTTACATAAGCCATTATCAAAGATGACAATTACATCACTTCAGCACTTGGAATTATAAATGTAACTTTGTGAAAAGGCAAATTGAAATAGCCGAAGATATAATTGTCATCTTTGATAATGGCTTATGTAAGCCGAAAGCTTAGATAGGATTAAAAAATATGTATCAACATTGTGATTTTCTTTCATCTTTTAATGATAATGTTATTAAGTTAATCAGACATTATGAAAAGAATTTACATAAAATAAATAGACAAAACTTGTCTACATTATTTAATGAAACATGCATCAATGAAAAAATGCTGCCTAAATACACACAATATATCTCCAAATAAACAGAAAGAACAGACAGATTAGTAATCCACAATTCCTTAGCATTTATTTATTTATTTTTAAAAAAGTGCTCAATATAATGTAGAACAAAATATTATAATATTTTTATTTAAAAAAATATTTTACGTTGCTACATAAAAATTTCTGTTTTGGAACTTAAAATTGTTCCATCATTAGGCAATGTTAGGTAACTTATGATGAAAATAATTTACTTTTGAAAACAGAAAACAATACAGTAGCCTATTTAAGAATGTAAAAGAGCTGGTGCAGGTGGGGGGGACAAGATTTCAAAATTTTGTGGATATGTCTAGGTTAACCAATCAAAAGACAGGTCATGGCTGAAGCAGAAAAGTGAGAACTATAGGTTGGAAGTTAGGGATAGGTATGTTATTCATTCATGTCTAGATGAAGTGACATTTTTAAGATGCATCCTCATTTGCTGACATCCGGTTGTGAATTTAAATTTAAGATACATTGAAATAGAGAAATATATTTAACAGACAATTAATTTTAAAGAATTTCAAGATTTTTAAAAATAATTTTTTTTGTACATGCTTGAGAACTATCTTAAAGGGGACTCCAGTATGATTAAATCATTTTCATATATATTATTTTTTTTGGACCCAAAATACAATACTTATGTTGAATGGGCAATAAAACATGTCAATATTAAAGTTAAAAAAATGAAGGAATTAAATAAATATTATATGTACCATTATATATTAATGAAATAATGGATGTCTAATTGTAAAACATGGTGTTTTTTTTGTTTTTTTTAAATTCTATTAGGTATATTTTAAAGTAAACATTATACAATGCCTACAAAGTACGGTCAACTCATTACACTGATTTACGAGATCATTATTTTTAGGAAATTTAATAATATGCAGCTTTTCATGTAGACACGGGTGACATGGGTCATTTAAGGACTTAACAAATTCCCTTTTTTCTTTTTTTCTTTTTTTAATATTTTCCATTTTACTGTAGGGGTTTTGTTGATTTCTTTTAAATACCAAAAATATTTAGAGAGGGATGTTCTGTTATTGTGCACATTGTTGTTAAAAGAAGAAATATGTTGTTTAAAAGGGATTTTTGTGCTACCAATATAAAATTTCTTAACATCTGGGTTTTCAGTAGATGAAAATAGATTGGTAAACAATTCATTCAGTAAGACATCTATTTTGCAATGGACAATTTATGGGATTTCTACAATTACATAATTAATTGCCAATACTATTGATTTCTGCTTTGGAATTAATAATTAGGTTTAAGTGTTTATTTGAAATTTTATTGTTTTTTTAAAAAAATTTTTTTTTTTTTTTTTTTTTTGTCTTTTGATTGATTAACTTAGGAATACCAATAAAATTTTGAAATCATGTTTCCCCCATCTTTTTTAACTCTTAAATAAGCTATCGTATTGTTTTTTGTCTTCAGAAATAAATCATTTTCATCATAAGTTACCTAACATCGCCTTATGATGGAACAATTTTTTGTCCTGAAACATAGAAATTTTTATGTAGTGATGTAAAATATTTTTAAAAAAAAATATATATATAATATATATATTATATATATATATATATATATATATATATATATATAATACCAATTGGTAATTGTTAGGGATAATTCCAAGGAGAACATTAATCCAAAGAGAGCTCATTGTAAGTAACAAAGCAATATAATAAGTCAAGAAAATCATTAAAAATCCATCTCAGTTATAATTTATTTCATGAATATATTTAAATATTCATCTCTTCCGAAGGTTTTTTAAAAATGAAATCAATTTGTCCAGACATAAGGAAAGAAAAGAAAAAGGAAAAAATTTTATAAGAAAAAAGGAAGAAAGAAAGATAAAAATTTCAATATAATTTTTTGTTTTAAATTTAGGTAAGAAAGAAAGAGAGAGAATGAGGGAGAGAAAGAAAAGGAAGTATGAGCCAATAGGTTGATCTTGAAACAAATTTTTCCTTAAAGGGCTGAACAAGTTAATGTAGTTGATAGGGGAAGGGGTGATCAAAATTAAGAGTTACAGTAATATGTCTAATAGTCATGTCATTTCAGACAGCAAAAACTCATCATCACAAATTCAAATTAATAATAATAATATCTAACATCAATAAAATAAAGTAAAAAAAATAAAAAATTTAAATAATATAAAAAATTAAATAATTAAAAAAATCATGAGATGAATAAAAAACAAATTTAAAGGATTTAAATATATATATATATATATATATATATATATATATAATATATATATATATATATATATATATATATAGAGAGAGAGAGAGATAAAGATAATACTATCAATAATATTAATATAAAAATAATACTAATTAATAATTTAAAATTATAAATCATGTCGGCAAGACAATCACATAAATAACCATATATAAAAATGTGAATACGCACATATAAAAAAAAAAAAGAATCAACACTTCAAGTATATATCCTCCAAAGTCATTGTTTTTAGGGAATTTTAAATCTGTTCTTATGTGTACGCTTGAAAATAAGTCCATTATGAAATTATTTTATTTTATATATATATATATATATAACATTTTCTTCTGCATAAAAGTCATTAGAAAATTTTAGATACTAGGGTCATTTTTTTTTTTTAGGGGAGCAAGCCCAACTTTTGAGGTTGATACACTATATTGACTTGATCCAGTCATCTTGGCAATTTGTTGCTTATTCATACAACTGGTTTTGATTACAAAATATAAATAAAATATGAAAAAGTAATCATTGATAGTTAATATTATTTTTTTTTTTTTTTTTTTTTTTTTTTTTTCAATTTAAATTTGTTTACAATAGTGAAGCACTGAAGATGATACAATTATTAATCCAGAATTGCTGTGTGACGGAAAGCTTAGACAAGCAGAATGATATTTTTGGACAATTTTTTTCTTTATTTCTAAATTGTATGGTAGGCACATGATAGCATTTACTTTTCTTTCAAATTCATAAAACAAGATTACAAGTTGCTTAGAATCTTTTATGTGTGAGGCCTTAAAGGTAATGAATTTGTTAAACTTATTGGTTTGGTCATCATCTCTCTCCTCCCAATTTTGACATCTACTAATGTCTACCTTCCCCATCTCCACTTTAGCAATGGATCTTGGTGGCCACGACTGAGCCGTGACCTTCATCTCATTTGCTACATACAGTTTCTTAGAAAAGTTTAAAAATATTTAAAAATAGACTAGCCAACATATTCCCAGAAAATCGACAACCCTCTTTTCTTTTTTTATGTAAACATTTTTGTTCTTAATTACTTTTAAAGTTTCATAAGGAAAATAATTACAAATATTTGTAGAAACAAATTTTAAAGAAATAACTACGTTATGTTATTGTTATATTTATTAAAATGTTTAACAAAATTGGAGAGACAGTTATTAAGTTTTGAAAGAATTGAAAAAAAAGTCAAATAATTTATCTATTATTGAAAATTAAAATAAAAACCCAGATTCCATTTAAGATTAATGATTCCACCCACGAAATATCTCCTAATCATGGAATGCAGAATAGTGTTCAGTTCAAACACCTAGGTATCTTTGTATGTGGTAATGTTCTTGGAATTTTGAACCAAACCCTTTATTCAGTACACAAGTACAATTCTTCTAATTCTGCTTTCCATGTTTAGGGGATTATTTCATATCTGTTAATACTTGCTATTCTTATTCATGGTTATATCACTTGGCCAAAAATTTTCTACTGAATCAGAAATTTCAGCACGACCAGACCCAGAGATTGAACCTACAACTGCCAGAGAACGAAGTATGTTTTAACCAATATTTTAATCTACTATGCTCTGTTCCTTTTGGTAATAAAAAGGGACCTGAAGAAGATCAGAGTATACATGAAAAAAAAAAGACACACACCTGAAGATGGTTGGAGTATATGGGGAGAAAAGGAAGACACATGGAAAAGGCCTGAATATGTATGGAAAAAAAGTGAGAGACAGTTGAAGAAGATTGGAGAATACATGTTAAAAACATTGTGCATAGAACAAACAAAATGAGCAGCTTAAAAATTCTGTCAAAAAATTACTCTGTCATTATAACTATCTGTGATAGGGCACCTCGGCGTGTTGTAATGGTTAGCAAGCTTGTCTCGGTAAAACAGTTACGACTGAGTAGTGAGTTCGATTCTCACTGGGTGCCTCATACTTTCGGCCTTGTGCCACATCTAAGCTATGCTTGGAAAATCAATATAAATATCTGTGATCTAAATTTTAACTTCGACCCTGATTAAGTGGGTACTTCAGCTAGTATTGGATTATGATTGAATTCTAAGATCAAGTTAAGTGGCCCTTGTATGTCTCTAAACTGTTCAATTTTTCTTTTGCAGAAGTGGATCTTCAGCAGCAGAGTGTGCCAACAGAAGTATTTGGAGGACTTGTTGGAGAAGAGGATGACCAGTAAAACAATCCTTAGACAATTTTATCACATTCAATTATCAACTCAATAAATATATTTTTTATTCACTTTCACTTTCATTATTTATCTTCTAAACTTTGTTTTTCATTAAAGAATATCTGTTTTAGTATCAAATATTTTTTTTGATTCCCTATGATAAAACCAAATATTAAAAAAAAACAATTTGATGAAGACTTTGGTTCATCATGCTCTAATTCTTTGTTTTAAGATCAATTTAAATTCTAAAGTTGAATTTATTATGTAAGCTTTAGTTGAAAATGAATACTCTCTTAATATTGAGCAATATAGTATTCATGTTAAATAATAAACTGAAACACGATGGTCCAGAATATTGTCCTATCTATTAACAATTACTTTGGATTGGGGATGTAAGCACAAGATTTACCAGGCAAATATCTCTTGAAGTGTTATTTTTCTGCTAAACCTTGGTTTATTTTTACTTTCCAATCTATTTTGCAATCTATCCATAAGGATGCCATGACAATATTTTGCGGCACACTTAAGAGAATTGTGTGACACACTAATCTGGCACAGCAGTTGAGAATCACTATAACAATGGAATGAATCCTCATCCCTACAGTCATGTTTTACAACCCCCACCCACTAATAATTCAGAATTCCAGATTATGGAGAAGACAATGTAAAACCACTCTTACTTTTTTTTTAAGGCAATTCACCCCAAGCAAAGACTATGCTTCCCAAGTAGGCATAGCAATTTACAGGCAAGCAAGGCAATAAAGCCACTAAGGTACAAGGTGTTACTGAATATGAAAGAATGAAGAAAAGAAAAACATTAAGGAGAGAAAACAATAAAAGAACAGGAATTAAGAAGATAATGAGTGAGATTGTGTCCAAATTTTTCAAGATCAAAGTTAAATGGAAAGCAAGTGACTGGAAGCAAGATTAGATGTAACAAACTTCTATGCTAATAGATCTTTCTTTCGTACTTCTTGCTTGTGGAATTTTCTTCCAGCTAGCATTGCCCCCAATCCTCCAGACATTGCTTGTCCAGACTTGGTTTGTGGTGCCAACTCTGGCTCCATTGATGAATTGCAAGACAGTCTTCTTCAGACAATGACAACCATAAAATTCATTTCAGTAAGGAAAATTTACTTAGAATCAAAGAAAAGAGTGTAATATCTAATCTCCTATATGGAAGTGAATACGTGTGTGTGTGTGTGTGTGTATATACACACACACACACACTACAGTTCAAAAGTTTGAAACCACCCCTAGAATTAGCATCAGATGAATGTGACAGAAGAGTGAAACATGTCCATCCCAAAAATGGAAAAAAGCTCTTTGAGTCATTGAAAAAAGAATGGAATCAATTATCAAACTTATACTTTGAAAAACTTTTGCAACAAATGCCAAAAATTTGTGCTGCAGTAATCAAGGCAAAAGAAGGATATTTTCACGAGAGGAAAATTTAATCGTAAAATGCTTCATTTTTTTTTTTTTTTTTTTTTTTTTTTTTTAAACCATATATAAAAATTTTCTCTTATTTAAAGTAAAAATAACTACTTTTGGAGCCAATTTAAAAAATTATCATGGGCGATCTCAAACTTTTGAACTGTAGTGTGTGTGTGTGCATGTGCACATTGCATCAAAAAATCAAACATTCAAAGGGAACACTATCACCATGCATCTTTGGAATTGGTCACAATCACCGACTTCCAGTGTCCCCATTGCTTCAGACAGCACAGCCACCTCCAGATCCGCTGATGTATTGCAAGATGTATTTCTGAACTGAAGAAAAACTGCGAACAAGGGAGTTTTATCAATACTTTTAACTCTATTGTTACATGTAAGAAAGTATTGTTTTCGAAATTATTAAAGTAGAAACTAAATCTAAAGAAAACTAAAATGATCTGTACCATCAGAAAATGATTGCTGGATTTAAGTCATTTTGCTGATGTATTGATTATATTATGGTTATTTCAATTTGGGCTTTTTACCAAAAAGTCTTCTTCATTTGTCATGGAATTATTTTTTGACAACAACGTACTGCAACATTTCTCCTACTCGGCTTCTAAACATACATTTCAATGTCTCATGACATAACTACAGTCACAAATCCTTTTGTTCAATTACAAAAAAATCATATGACGGTTTATTTATGTGCCAAAAAGAATGTATTTAATTTTTAAAACAAAGCAAGATTGAGCGATAGCTTAATGGTTAAATACTTGGATGAAAGCTGTGACAACAAAGTCTCTGGTTCAATCTTCATTACTAACTCTGAAAAAAAAAAAAAAATTCTCTTGAGCATTTTTGCATGCATTTCTAACTGAATAATTAATTTGTTATCTGTACCCAATAAGTTATCCTTTTTTTCTTATTTTTTTTTATCAACACAAGTAAGGCAATAATGCCACTAAGACACAAGAGGTTATGAGTAAAAGAGAAGACTTCTTTAGGTGTTAGCCCTGATGAACTCCCCCCCTCCCCCCACATTAATGTTATCTAGAAGCATGACCATTCAACATGATCTTCATTACCTGATATGTTAAGAACGATTGGATTAAACCAAATATCCAGCCAGAGAAAAGATCTTCCCGATAACCTTGTTACAGATCCTCTATTGTAGTACATAAAAAAAGAAAAATTCTGCTTGTCTCTCCCTTAGCATGATCGTTATGCCATGCCAATACCTTATAAATAATGGACTATTCTATTTTGATAGCATGAAAAGACTGAGTCATACCAGAGACACTACTTGGTTTCAATGGGGAAAATGAAAGAAGTGTTTAACATCTGCCAATACCTCATAAATAATGAACTATTCCATTGTGAATGTGTGGAAAGACAGAAAAGACTTATCAGAGACACTACTTGGTTTCAATGGGGAAAAAGAACAAAGACAAGAAGTGTTTAACATCTGTTTAAGTGAAATGGAAAAAGTTGTCAATTTCAAACCTTTTTCATTTGCACCTACTTACTTCATAAAATAATGACCAGCATCCATATTTATATGATTGTTATTGCAATATTTTGTTAGTTGTTAAGCTCAAATATTTAACAATGTGATTAGTGGAATTTCTATGGATATTTAATTGTTGTAGAACTTACCATGAGCTTATTCAATCATTAACTTAAGAATTAAGATTCATCAAAAAATGAAAATAAGAAATATGTGAAATTTTTACAAATATATCTCATGAATAAGAATTGACAAGGCTTCATCTAATAATAAAATTCAAGATAATATTACTGCTAATACTACTAGTGGAAATAAAGCAATTGAAATGAAGACGAAAGAAATACTAGTGAAAAATGAATAAGATTTGACAAGGCTTCATCTAATAATAAAAAATTCAAGATAAGCAAGTCTCTATAATTACAAATTTTATTTTCAAGATGATTTCTTAATGTTAAATCTATAATAATTTCCTTTTCTTTACTGTGTTATGCATTTTGTAATAACCTAAGAAGCTATTCTGCATGTTTAAGTGAGAAAACAAAAAATTAATTGATAGAATAAATAGAATAGTTATGTGATTTCTTCTCTTACACTTCTCTCATGTGGAACTTCCTTCTGTCTTCTTGCTTTCCAGTCTGGTCTTCAAAAATTTAAATGCAATGTCAATTGTTGTTGTCTTAATTCCTGTTACTTTATTTTTCTCACCCCTTAATGTTTTTCCTTTTCTCATATGCTTTACACTCAGTAACCTCCCCCTTTACATCTTAGTGACTCTATTGCCTTACTTGGAGTGAAATGAATAAAAACAAAACGGCTATAAATAACATTACACTTTATTTGTTCAATTAGAGATAGAATGAGTTAATAACAAATTACAATGGGTACCATATGATAATTGTTATTTCCTTAATTTCATTTAAATTTTTGAAGATCAGTGACTACAGTGTAACCCGGATATAAGAGAGTTGTCGGGACCAGAGAAGAAGTCTCTTATATCCGGGTTTGGTCTATTATATATACATTAACACAGGCTCTAATTTAGGACCAGAGAAAATATCTCTTATATCCGGGTTTCTCTTATATCTGGGTTTCTTATATCCGGGTTACACTGTATATGAATTTCAAATTTTGATAATCAAAGACTTTATGAATTTCAAATTTTGAAGATCAAAGACTTTATGAATTTCAAATTTTGAAGATCAAAGACATGAATTAAAGCCCAGTACTAGATTGGTGACAAGATCTTATTTTACAGTTGAAATGACTATAGATATAACCATAACTTTTATACTAACAGTTTCTTCTCTCACACGTTTGTGAAAGTCTCTTCTGGGTTCTTGCTTTCCAGTCAACTTTGAACTTCAAAAATTTTAATCCAATATCAATCGTTATCCTCTGTCTTTTTAATTCCTGTTCCTTATTTTTTTTTCTCTCATTAATAATGTTTTTTGTTTTCTCATATTCTTTTACACTCAGTAACCTCTTGTGTCTTAGTGGCTTTATTGCCTTGCTTGGTATGAAATGATTAAAAAAATATGCTTCTGTGCTCATTTATTTGGATTAAATATTTCAACATATTGTTTAAATTGCTTGATGAATTATTCTCATTACTATTAAGATTTGACTATATTTTTGTTGTTTACTCTTTGTAGCCTTAAGTTATCTGAATATTTTACATGAAGCATTGTCATTATTATTCATTTTTGGCTAGTCTTTTTTTCTTATTTCTCTTGCTTCTTTACACCTAGTAGTAGTAGTTGTGTGAATTTGTTAGATGAAACATTGTCATTACTATTAATTTTCTACTCTTCATTCTTTCATTTTATTTCTCTTGCGACTTTATGAATAGTAATGGTAATATTAGCCATTTCTTTATTTGTTAGTTTTACGGCATATCAACGTCCTTATGGGTTATTTAATGCCAAAATTTAATTTTCTTGGGAGCATTAGTAATTTCTTTTACAAAAAATGTATTGCTGGTATTTTTTCTTTTTTGTTACAAAAATGTGTGTAATTGCTTTACTATGAAAACATATTGCTGGTATTTTTACTATAAAATTTTTTATACTTTATAGTGTTTCAACCTCAGTTTGGAGGTTAACTATTTGCCCATAGCTGGGGCCTTAACAGGTGCTACCACCCCAAGTCAGGGTGGACCTGAGAACAACAGCAATTAAGAGGTGGTTCCATACCCCTCAAAACCTCCAGATCAAAGGCTTTGCTGCCAGGACAGCCATTTTTAAGAAAATATTTGGCATTCATTAATCAATGCTACTTTTGGTTGAAATTTATAAAAGCATTCTCTTAAAACAATTTTTAAGGAAAATAGGTTTCTCAAGTTCAATAACTGTTATTGCTCTTTCCAGAATTGATGGGGGTTTCCTTCCTAACCTTTTGTTTGAAATTGTGTGGAATGTCAACATTTTGATTATGTCATTATTTTCTCTTTAATTTACATATGCTATCCATTTTCACTTTTGGATGTCTTCAACTGATATGGTTTCTGTTATTTCATACAGTTCCTTGTTTGTGATTCTATAACACCAGTCCATAAGGTTGGAAGAAGAGTGGCCCTCAGACTTATGAGGTGTGCCAGAAAAGAATCAGGACTGAAGTCACAAAAATTATGTCAAATCCAAACTACAAGTTTTCCCCTTTGAAATTAGCCCCCTCAAGTCTAACACACTTTTCCCATACTTCTCTGTCACACCTCCATGCACTCCTGGAAAGATTCTCCTGGGATTATCCACAGCTACATCATGATGGTCCCCTTGATGAACATCGCCCTACTGGTTCCATCTGATATTTCCTTTTCCCCAAGCTCAGGGGACCTGTTTCACCAGTTTCATCATCAAGGCTGACTTGATGGCTTCTAGACAAGCTCCCCTTAATGAGCCCCTTGAACCTAATGTTAAGTTGAGAATTTTTTATTTTTTATTCCTGAAGTTCTGAACGGCACCAAGAATACTCTCACACAAATACCCACACTTTCATCTTGTTTGGGATATTTTTACATTCTCCTATTGTTAAATTGTCAGCATGGATAACAACCACAGAAAATGGCCTCTAAATTCACATTCTTTCTTCTACAACTGGTTGTAAACAATATAGCAATTTCACAGCTTTATTCACCAATAGGTGCTTCATGAATATGATACTGTTTCAAAATTGAGACAGTCCAACAAATATTTGCGTGTTCAAAGTGAATGAATTTCCTTTCAAAATTTGCTCATTGTAAAGTTTTAAATTCAACTGTAATATTTAACTCAGATTTGCCTAACCTAAAAATAAAATTTGAAAAGGCAGTGAAAAGTTGCAGCTTGTTTGTTCCCATTTTGTTAGCATTAAACCATGACCTTTGCTTTTCAAGACCAACATTTAGATCATATTTAAAATGAATCTGCCTCTTGGAGTTTGGGCTGTGGCTCATTTAGTAATACCGCTGGTTGTTGATGTAGTCTGTCTATAACAATCAGCAGGTTCTTGAGAAAACAAAAGATGCAGCCTCTCATGCTCAAAACTTTTATTACATTTATTTATATAGAGGAGGTGGTGCTGAAAACTTCTCAGCTTGATCCACTTTTAAAAATCTTTTTTTTAATCCTTTTTTTATTTGTGTAAAGAACTTTTCAGCACCTTTCTATATATAAAGCACAATATGTATCTCTACATACACAGACACATGAAACTTTGTTAAACAGAAGAGGCAAATTATGTTCATTTAATTTTTAAAATATTTTTTAAATAAATAAAATATATATATTAGGTGAATATATATATATATATATACCAATTATATATATATATATATATATATATATATATATATATATATATACACACACACACAGACAAAAATTTTGGTTAAATGGAACCAACAAGGTCTGTCTGTTTAATTTTTATTGTATTTTTCCAATTTTCAGAATAAGGTGTTGAGTATTGTGCTCTCAAAGTTATGGATAAATGTTGATTATATCATTTCAAATGTCCAGTTTGCCAAAGCCTACATCAATCAACCCAAAAACTGTAAACTCTGTCTGGAGTAAAAAATAGCCATAATTACCTTCCCAGACTGAAACAAAATACAAAATAAACAATTGGAACTCATCTCAAAATCCATATTTCCTTATTTTCCATGATATTTTTTGGTGTGATTGTTTTTAATCTTCCAGATATGTTTAGAAAGCATTGTGCTCTTTGCATGTTTTGTAAAGGATGTTTTGTGTGCATAGTTTCTTTTTTTTCAGGGTTCTTCAGTTAATCCTATTTATATTTTTACTTCATTATCTGCTGATTTTACAGTGGCTTGGTATATTACCTTGTTCTGCAAGCAATTGCCATTTAAGAGACATACATTCTTTATTCTGCAGTTACACATGGGTTTGATTTGTTCAGGTGATTTGTTGATTGTTTTCTTGTTATGCTTTTTTATTATTTGCATCATGTTCTCAATGCAACTGTAGCTGATTTTTACTGTGTTTTTGTTGAATATCTTGTGGAGAGTGCTTGATGCTGGGAAGTGTTTGTGGATGAGTTTGAAGAATATTTTTCCTAGACTTGTTTTTGTTTTTTGTTGTACGGTGGGTTGAACCATATAATGTTTCTCTTCCTGTTGACTTTTTTTATACTATGTGGTGTGTATTTTTTTTTTTTTTTAAAGCATTTCACCCCAAGCAAGGCAGGAAGCCACTAGCACACAAGGGGTTACAGAGAGTTAGAGCAAAGAGGAATGATAGAGGAAAAGATGAAAAGAAGGATAGGGGATAGATGAAGGCATCTGGAGACGTCAATTGGCATTATATTTGAATAGTTGGAGATTGTAGCTATCAGGGAAGCAGGAAAAGGGAAGGGAGTTCCACAAGTGAGAAGTGCAAGACATCAAGCTATTGGAGTAGAAGAGACAGCTATATTTAACAGTTTTGACAGTGAAAGGGTGAGAGCGAGATGACAGCCTAGTTGAACACTTAATTTCATGAAGTCTGGGAACCAGCGAAAGCAGCTCACCAGAGCAGTTACCATAAAAGTATTTGTAAAAAAGTCAGAGGGAGGCGACGACATGTCAGTGAGAGAGCAACTGCAGACGAGATGCCAGATCAGGGCCAATTACATTGCATATATGTGAGTGCTGCTGAGATTCACTATCTTTTACGGCTGTTTCATAGTCTTTCTTAGCATAGTTGAGTATGGTTTCATTGGAAGAATCATCAAAAAGCCTGTGGTTAATTGATTGTGGTATCTGCTTGATTATTGATGGTGGGTGGTTGGAAGATGTGTATATATACAGTGGTTTATCATTGGATTTTCTGTAAGGTTTATATGTACCTTTTCTTAAGTTGAAGGTGACATCTATAAAATTTACTTCGTTTAGTTTTTATGTCTATGTCGAATCCCATATTTTTTAAACTTTTTATGATTGTTTTTCTAGTTTTGTCTGTATTTCATTTGTTACGGTTCCTTAAGATTATGAGACCGTTGTCCCTGTAGAGTCCTGTATCATTTCTATCGATTATTCTACTTAGTTCATGTGGTAAATATATACCTATGAATTTGAAGGACCTGCACCATCAAAACTTCCCATTGTAGTGTCAAATGTCCGTTTTTCTTTATCCATGCATCTTCATTGTCGAATAGTAGTGATTTCTGGGAGTGTTTAAACTTTTATAAAGTCCATACTTAAAAATCTAAGATTAATCTACCTAAAACCACAACTAGTGTTACCTAAATTCTTTCACTTCCATATAAAACATCCCCCCCTAACAACATGGATTTTACCAAACAGAAATTAAAATGACTGCTAGAGGTATAAATGCACAGATGTGCACAAATTATCAATCAATTATACTGCAACTATTCTGAGTGAACATACATTACAGTTTCTGGGAGAGAGCAAATAATCTGGCATGATCAGTATTTTGCACAAAGCCAGTATGCTCAAACCCTCAGTCACAATGACTTGTAATTTTGTGTTAGCAAAAGATTTGACAGCTTCCAAACTGTTTTGTCTGTCCAGTTCATTCACCAGCTTTGGGTCAACCATGGTATTGTTTTCAGGCCATTTCCAGTGATGCCACATGCTGGGATCATCTTCCCATTCCAATAATGTAAAGAAGTCACCTCCTGAACAAATCAATCATGATGAGATTCAAATCCAGGTGTTGTGTTGCAGCTCAGTCCAGACACCAGGTTCGTTGACAGGGTGCAGTTTCTTTCAGTCAAACACTTGTGGCTTAAAAATTACCCTTCATCTGGATCGTTACCCATGAGTAAAAAAACAAAATTTCTAGCAGTAACCATTTCTTATACTTGGGCTACTTGTTATGGAGTGGTTTCACAGTGGAGGCTTGTATTTGTACTAAGTCGGTCCTAAAATAGGTTTGACATGCAAAATGTTAGGAACTTGATATAATAGGTAATGACGCAGAGAAATCTAGTTGTGGCCGCTGATACTTTAGTATCCGACTAACGGTCGTCCGGCATCAACTGACTGCCCGACCCACTGAGCGACCCCCGTTACTCTTACTACTCCTACTTATTATAGGTGGGAGAGTCTATTAACTATAGAATAGGTGTGTTCCACTATAACACTACTTCTATAAATGAGCAAAGTAGAGACAAGACGTAGGTGAGGTGCACAGTTCAGTGACAGTCTTTCCTGTTCGTTCATCAAGGCCTACTTCATTCTTCTGCGTGCCTTTTTGCAGGATGGTTAATTTTATAGATAACAGTTTTCTTTGTCTTGTCATCTTCATCTAAAAAAGTAATTTATCTTCCTTCTGTGACTTCCTCTGTCTGATCCTCTTGCTCTGTACTTTGAAGTTGACTTCACTTACTTATAACCATTAGTCAAAAATAAATGTTCTGCATCCATTTTTGTGACAGGTCCCACTGTTTTCAATTTAACAAGACCTCACTTGACTCATATTGCTACACAGTTTTCATGGCCAAAATGCTAACACTCACACCATTTGACCATTCAAATGAAATCAAATGCATAAATATTAGTCATTTATCTCACTGAAATATATAAATTATATTATGTATATTTATATTACTTCAAACATTACTTTTAGTGGATACCTGTATTTGAGTAGATGTTCCATTTCTTTTAAACAGTATTTATTTTATCTACTGGTCTACATACTTGAGAAAGCTTAAAGAAAATGTAGCCTCTAGCAGGATTCAGACTGGTACCCACCTTTTTAGGAAGAACCAGTCTGGTCTGTTGTGCAAAAGGCATTGTGTGTAGACTATCTTTAAAAGGGCCACACCTTCAATGGAGAGTACGATGCCAACTTGCTGAGGCTGTTACAAAAGCTTATCAAGACAGAACACCCAAGAAAACTGATGAATCACATCATGGTTGATTTGTTTGGGAGGTGACTTCTTTACATTATCAGAATGGGAAGATGATCCCAGCATCACTGGAAAGGGCCTGAAAACAATGCCATGGTTGACCCAAAGCTGGTGAATGAAATTGGATAGACAAAACTGTTTGGAAGCTGTCAAATCTTTTGCTAACACAAAATTACAAGTCATCATGACTGAGGGTTTGAGCATACTGGCTTTGTTTCATCAAGACAATGCTCCTGCACCAAGTCTCTGGTTTCAATGGCTGCTGTGCTTGACTCTGGTTTTGAACTGGTCAATCACCTTCTCTATTCTCCTGATTTGATTATCATTTGTTCCCCAACATGAAAAAACACTTGGCTGGGAACCAGTATTGCAGTGATGATGTCATATCTGCTGTTGATGATAACAAGATGAACAATCTTCTTTGAACAGTCAGGTGTGAATTTACCTGAAAATAAATAAGGTTACTTATTAATAAGAAGAGTTGAAATCATTGCATGCAAAATTTCACAGCTCTAGCATGAATCCTTCATAGTCAGCTCAACCTCATATATTTATATTACTGCAAACATTATTTTTAGTGGATACCTGTATTTGAGTAGACACCGGTTTATTTTAAACAGTATTTATTTTGTCTACTGGCCTGCATACTTGAGAAAATTTAATAAAGAAAATGTGGCCTCCAGCAAGATTTGAACCTGCATCTCCATTTTCAGGAGGAAACACTGTTTGATTTGGAGGGCTTTGATAGTACAGCTACAAAGAACATTACAATGTTCAAAGTAATAAAAATATGTCAGATTAACATTTAGCACTCTGTAGGTGACTATTTTCACTAAGCAAAATATTAGTGCTGCTGATGCAAGTTGAATTTGAACTTCTTGGTGGTGTTGTCATATCCTTCTATGGCAACATCTAAAACAATCTTGACTGAAATTTGGAACCAGTCTACTGCAATTTCAAATATATACAACTAATATATAAAATGCTATATTTTGAGGGGATTCCATATACAGTAAAAGGGGGAAGTAATATTTATAAACGATGCAGAATGCTAAATGTTAAAAAATAAAATTCTTCAGAAATTGCTTTGCTTATGTTTCAGTTACAAGAAAATCTGAACAAGTGAGTGTGCTTTAAGGTAAATAGAACCATACTTGATTGTGAAGCTCTTGTTCGCCAAGCAGTCAAAGCATGCTGAATCAGCTGGTGGTTTCTCCTGCAAAGGGGGTTACAGGTTCAAATCCTGCTGAAGGCCACATTTTCTTTATTAAGTTTTCTCAAGTATGCAGATCAGTAGATGAAATTAAATATTGTCTAAAATAGAATCTATTCAAATATGAGTATCTACTAAAAATAATGCTTAAAGTTTCTGTTTGAATTTTTGAAATGAAGAGTTATCATTATTTACACTATTTATATTTGGTCTATTATCCTTATCTTAGTTGTTGTTATCACAACATTTCAGTCAGTAGATGAAATAAATAAATAAATCAGAATACAACAGCTGGGATATTTGCATATCTTTTAGTTTTGATGTGTTTACTTACATTTATATCTTGGTCAGCCTGGGCACCTCAGCGTGGTGTAACGGTTAGCAAGCTTGTCTTGCTAGGTCAGTTACGATTGAAAAGTGAGTTCGATCCTCACTAGATGCCCCATACTTTCGGCCTTGTGCCACATCTAAGTTACACTTAGAAAGTCAATATATCTTGGTCAGCCTATGAACTTTCCAGTTGACCCTTGTGTGTGTGTGTACGTGTGTGTGTGTGTGTGTGTGTGTGTACATATATATATATATGTGTGTGTGTGTGTGTGCATTTAGGTAGCAATCTATTCTTAATACATATTTCATTAAAAATGTCTGACAAGTTACTTCTGTTATGTTTTTTATTGCTTTTTTTTCTTTTGTGCAAACAAGAAAATCTGGGGGGGGGGATTTCTGTATAGAAATTGTCAAAATGTTTGTTTGTTCTGAGTACTTCCAGCTAATCTGTAAAACATTTTCAAGGATTTTGGTTGTGCTATTGTCAAAGGTGTGTAAGTTGCTGAAAAGCAGACATATTTTTAATTCCTGACTCATCATTTACGGAACTCATTATCAAAAGATTGAGGTGCTTATCAATATACTGCCAGTATATTGTGGGTATGTTCATAGTTGATGTTGAAGATTGTTTTTTTGTTTTGTTTTCTGATGAAGGTCTCTGTTATGAATTACTCAATTGATAACTTTCACAGCTTACGTTTTAGAGTTATATATACATATTGCTGTACCCCTTGACGAGTGAATCGAGTGATTTGTCTATGAAACTCTGAAGCCAGGATGCTGAAGTTTACAACAATCAAGTGACAATTCTTTTACTTGTATTAATTATATATATATATATATATAATATATTAAGCAATATTGATAATATCTTGCATTAATTGCACAACTCAGTTTCATGCTGAAGCAATTTTCAAATACTGGAATTATTTATTTCTATTTATATGTTGAGTCAACACTTTTTTTTTTTTAAATTTTCAACATTATTTTCAACCTTAAAAGTTAATCCAAGCTTAAATTCAAATTAAGATTTAAACTAAAATTTTATTTAATTTTTTAACTCCAATAATATTCCATTAATACATCTTGTGCTATCCAGAAAAAAAACAGTGTTGACCCAACATATAAATAAAAATAAATATTATAATTCCAGTACTTGCTTCATCATGAAACTGAGTTGTTCAATTAATGTAAGATATTATGTATATTGCTTACTATATATATATATATTAAATAGCTCTGTTACTTTACATTGAGCACTATTTTTCATACACTATAGTATTAGGTTGTCCCAAAAGTTTGTAAATACTTGCGAAAAATTGAATTTTTATGCAATTTTTAATTGTTTTTTTACTTTACTGTTAATTTTGAAAAAATTTTATTTCATTAAAATTTTTATTTAATTGTTTTTTGCGTTTATATTGTTATAGTGATCTTCATCTTTGTATTCCAGATGGCAATTGATAAAATTGAGCTGCAAGTTTTGATTCGTTACTGCTGGAAGCGAGGTCTTTCAACCAGAAAAGCTGTAGAAGAGATTTGTGCTGCCGAAGGTGAAGGAACAATTGCATATGCGGCGATCTCAAAGTGGTATAAGCGTTTCGATTCTGGCGACATGAATCTTGAAGATAAGCCTCGTTGTGGACGGCTGTTAAAGTTGGATAATGGAGACTTGCAAACTAGGTTGGACATTGCGCCTTCATTGAGCACTCAAGAATTGGCTGATGAGCTTAGAGTTGGCAAATCGACAATTCACCAACACTTGAAGCAACTTGATTTTGTTCACAAAAAGCTGCACGAACTCACCGAAGCACAAGCCAACAGACTAGTTGAAATTTGCCGTCAATTGCTCAGCAATCCATTGGACGAGCGTTTTTGGAAGCGCATTGTGACATCGGACAAGAAATGGGTCTATCTGGTCCAGCACAATCGAGACAAGCGATGGGTTCAGAAAGGGCAAGAGACACCGTCGGTTCCAAAACAAGATCAATTCGGCAAGAAAGTCATGTTGTGCGTTTGGTGGAACTTTGAAGGAATCGTACATTTTGAGTTGGTTCCGAATGGTCGTGCCATCAGTGCCGAACTTTACTGTCAGCAACTGGAGCGGGTCTATTGAAGCAAAAGTACCCAGCTCTGATCAACCGAAAACGCGCTTTGATGCAGCAGGACAATGCCAAGCCACACACCACCTGGAAGACCAAAGACAAGTTTGAAGAGCTGGACGGCGTTGAGGTTCTGCCACATCCAGCCTACAGTCCTGGCTGTGCTCCATCAGATTACGGCCTTTACCGCTCAATGCAACACTTTCTGAAGGGTCGCTGATTCGACTTGTTTGACGAAGTCGAGGAAGCGTGTCAAGAATTCTTTGATTGAAGCGGCTGAATGGCACTTTCACCAGATCCAAAAGCTTGCAGATCGATGGCAGAAAGTCTTGGAAAATGATGGTCTTTATTTTGAGGAATAATTTTTGTTGTTTTTGTTATTACTTGGCGAGTAAAATTTCAATTTTTTGTAAGTGTTTACGAACTTTTGGGACAACCTAATATTTATACAGTGTAACCCGGATATAAGAGAGATTTTCTCTGGTCCCAAATTAGAGCCTGTGTTAACCTAAACAAAATAGACCAAACCCCGATATAAGAGAAACCCGGATATAAGAGACTTCTTCTCCGGTCCCGACAACTCTCTTATATCCGGGTTACACTGTATGTATTTGTATACAATTGTTCACTCGTATACATACGTATATTTACCCATTCATTTATATATATATATATATATATATATATATATCAGTGTGTCATATATATATATTGTCAGTGTGGCTAGACATCCAATTGCCTCAAGCCAGGATTGAAACCTGAATTATTAAGCATAAGTTGGAGATTTTTCCCCTAAGCTGTCTTCTCTCGGCAGAGAGGAAGATAATTTTTAATGTATTTATTTTGAATAAACACGCCAGTGACTCAGAGTGCTCAATTCATAGAAGAGCTTTGCATTATCAGCAGTAGCAATCATTGTTTACAAATTTGTGCTTTCTCCCTAAAGTTCTCGACTGAAATTTATTTTTTCAGGGGTGTATATATATATTGTCATTCACAGACAAACTGTTTCACTGTATCATAGCTCATAAGTGAGGCTAGACATCTGATTGCCTCAAGCCAGGATTGAAACCCAACTGATTTGGCATCAGTTGAAGATTTTTCCCCTAAGTTATCAGCTTTTGGTAGTGAGGAAGGTGAATTTTTACATATTTATTTTGAATAAACATGCCAGTGACTCAGAGTGCTAGGTTCATAGAAGAGCTTTTTATATATATATATATATATATAGTCATCCACAGACAGGCTATTTCATTGTATCACAACTCATCATGTGGCTAGATATGTGTTTATTTCAAGCCAGGTTCAAAACTCAACCGGTTTGACATCAATCGGACACTCTCACCCTTAGGCCATCAGCACACTCTAGGAAGAAAGGGAATTTTTAATGCATTATATACAAGATATAAGCATTATTGGCTGTCAGAGGACTCAATTCAGAGTGAAACACACCTGCTCCAGAATTATTATTGTTATGGATATTTTTGGTTCTGATCATATCCATAATAGTTTGGAATGTGGTTGTAATTATTTTGAAATTGTTGAGATTGAATAAATCATTTTGGATTTTAAGGAGTTAGTAAGTAGTTGTATATGTTTGTTTTTATCTAATTTATTGTTATTGTTGTTAATAACATTATCTTTTTTGCAGTTGTATATTTTGTATGCCTTTCTCTTAACTACTAATACTTACATGAAGAAGAAATATACATAGAAAAGACTTTCAAAAACCTCCAATATCCTTATTATTTCATCTACAATGCCAAGAGAAAAGCATCCATAAAAAACATACATACATACATACACACACACATATATATATATATATATATATATACACACATAGAAAACACTTTTAAAAACCTTCAATATCCTTATTATTTCATCCACAATGCCAATACTTGTGGTCTTGCATTAAAATTAAGCTCATCCTTGAAGTTAAAATAATGTATAAGAGGTTGTTCCCCCAAGCTGTATCTCACTTATTAGAGAGGGCTAAGTTTAATATTTGACATCTGAGGCATTCACTAAAAGGTAAGTGCCAAGAAGGCTGAAATAATTTTTGTCTTTAGTCCCCCAGTTATAGGTTAAATAGTAAGACAGATCAGCCTCTTAAACCTCGGAGATTGGAGATTGAATTCAAAACCAGTTGAAAAATCTGGCTTTGGAGTTCTTTGGACAGATTGGACAGACAGTGGATCATTTTGATGATGTGGTGAAGGGGGACTGACTGCATGAATGACTTTATCCTCTATCTGTATCTATCCAGGCCTTGTGTGCTGGAAAAATCGTTCCAACTCTTATAGTCTTCCCATACTGACAGATGTCTGAGACGGTCTCAGTATTTACCAGAGTGCCCCCACTAGATTAAGTTGTGACACAAGGTCGGTTGTTTTATAGTGTTGGAGGGGAGTGGATTCGTTGTTACTTGTTGCTTTATCAGAAGGTAGGTAGTAGTAGCAGTCCTTCGGGACAGCCGCTAGTTTGGCCTAAAGGTTCAACAAGCAATCAATTTGAGGTCACCATACATAAACAAAATAACATCTGAAAAGAGAAGGGTATATCAGAACAATTTGTATTAAAATACAACATCAATGAATAGTACAATTTTCTTGATTCACACGCACAAAAGTCCGTTATAAAAATGTTCATTCATTATAAGAGAAATTGGATTATTAAAGGAATATAAGAGTCACTTTGTTAATACTTAAGTTTAAGGCGTGCTGGTCACAGGAGATGAAAGGTGAGGTCAATGTGTTGGTAGGAGTCATTCGGTATCTCGGTGGTGAAGGAAGGCTGGGCGTCTGGTGATGGGTGAGGAAAGCGTGGCGACATTCTCTGACAGTACTTCAAAGCTTTCTCTACAGAAGTGAATTTATCGCTCTATTTATTTGTGCCCATCGGCTCAGAGTCAGTCTGCTGAAGCAAACTGTTGGGTATGGCGTGAGCCGTTTTATTAGTGGAAATTGCTTATTATTCTTTTATTTCTTTTTATTTTCCACGGAAATTCTGCGTGGAGCAGTGCGCAAAGACCAGTATTGGTCATTTGCTATTTAGATCTCTGAGGGTTAACATCCGGTCCTTCGCTTGCTCCGTGCCACCACAGTTTAACGTGGGAAACCCTACCACAAACACTCGGGCCATTGGACAAAATTTACCCAGCCCACATGGGATCAGGCACAAAGCTTGTCTTAGCAGGACATAGCTGGTCAGATACTACAATTTGATCATGGTCTCCGGAACGCTGGCCTGATAGTATCTCATGTACAAGTGTTGTTCCCAACTTAAATTTTACTTTCTCTTTGTGCAATATTCTGTTTGAGTGGGTGTGCGAATTCATAAAAAAATACCTTTATCTTTAAAATAATAGTTAAAAACTTAGCATGTCTTATTTTAATTTTTTTCTTCTCATTTTTAGACCTTTTGTGTAACATCTTGGGAAACAATTTCTGTCACACATTGACGTTTTTTTGTTTTTTTTACACCCTCCATGAATTTTCAAAACTTTTCTTTAACTATTCAGTAATCACTATTAGCAACATTAATAAACAAAAGAAAACAGTGAGGGAGGTTTGTCTCTACTAACTGATTAGCCCCTCCACCACCTCACATAACTTGCCTTCGGGACAAACGTAACCACCTTTCATAGCTTGAAGTAAATATATCGACGCCTACACCATCACACCCACCAAATACGTCGCCTCTGCACACCCACAAAGACGACAACAGTCAATGCTATTTCAGTCATATATCTTTTACTTTCAATTGTGTAGTCTAAGTAAGTAAACCAATTGCTCTGGACGCACTGATAGTAAGTAAGGAGTGGATAAATTCTTTTTTTTTTTTACTGCTACTTTCATTACTAGTTTTACTTCACTCAGTGCGGAAATTTGTCGTTCGACGTTTTTCGGATTTTTGTACAAGGAATTACTTCTGTTTTTCTTTAGTTCCACTTCCACAATAATGGAGTTTTAATTTGAAAACAACTAGCATTACTCAACTCAACTGGAATTAGGTAAGTAAAAAAGAAATGTAAATTTCAGTTATTCTTTTTAGTTTTAAAAGTTTGTGAATAGAATATTGAATGAATACTTAGGGACTAGGGAGTTAATGTTTTTACTTTTAAACTTCAAAGGAAAAGTTTGGACTTTGTTTTTTATTTGGTGCCGTTGTACAATACTGCGACCAGAAACAATACAGTTTATTTTTTTTTCTTTTCATTAATTACTATATTAAGAAACTAAGCACTTCGCGTCATGGATATAAAAAGAAAAGACAAATTTTATAAAAGTTAATTTGGGGGTCCAGTTTGCCATAAATTGATTAGAAATTGATCCCCTGTGAGCTCATACGAATGATGTAACTTTATTAAAAAAAAAAATCTTTAAGTTAAAGTTCTTTCGAAGCAATCCAGATTACGAAGTTTTTGTTGTTGTTGTTGTTTTTTTTTTTTAAATTAATCTTTGTCATTTAATAATTAAATTGAATTTTAATTAAGTTTTTCTCTCTCAATCTCTTATGATTTCAGGTGAAATGTCTTTTTTACTTTAAACTTTAATCAAAGTTTATGCTAAGAAGCGTTACGGAAAAGTGAAAATAAAAAATTAAGTCATTAAAATTTTTATAACTTTAAAAAGAATTTTTAATTATCCGACTTTTTCAGTAACGTCTCTTAAACTTTAATTAAAGTTTTTAAACTCAAAGAAAAAATACAAAAATTCAATGGCTTTTTTTAGCCGTTCGTAATTTTAAAATATTTAGAAAATAAGTTTGGGATTAAAGTTTTTTTTGTTTTTTTTTATTAAAAGTTTTCCTTTTAATTTTATTTTATAAAAAATGAAATAAACAGAGCCACCTTGTGCGTGTAAGAAAATAAAATTAAACTTTGAGATTATATTCAGAGAATTTCTTTTTCTAACCAAAACAGTGGCGACTGGGAAATAAATTATTCAGAATTCACTGACTTTTTTTCTGAAATCATTTAAAAAAGATTTCAGTTCAAAAAGACATTTTAATCGCTTTTTATGTCATTTGCTTGTGCAAAAATTTAAAACATTATTAATTTATAAAAAAACATTTTGAAAGTAGTAAGTGAACTGAAACCGAAAACGTTATTGATTATTATGTTTTTTTTATTCTTGTTAATGTTCAAGATCGCATATTATCTTTTTTGACATTTATAGACTTAAAGTTGTAGTTTGTAAGTAAATATTGTTTAGTTTACTGACAAAATACGTCACGACTATAAAGAGGACTTAGAGGTGGAAGATAGTGTTGCGTCATTCCTTACAATAGGGAGAATTCGTCTTACTCTTCTTCTTGTACTAAAGATGCGTTTGACTACGTGACTATTTTATTGAGATGTCTACAGATAAAATAACTCTTTTTTTTCTTGAAAGTTTTCAGAGTATAACTAAGATAAGAAACTAACATCTTTTTTTTTTTTCATCAATCTATTTTTTTTTTTTATCTGCTGTTTCCATCGTTTATTAATATTCAGTTATATTTTAGTTTTATAATTTTAACTTTAATGACAACCCAAGGACTTTAAAATGTTGCTTAGGGGGTATTATTCTTATTTTCATGAGACGTCTTTCTTAGATCGAACTGTTGGTACTGTTTTTTTAGTTTTCTTAGTAAAAAAAATGAAGAAACAAGAATTAGATTATCAACTTCTTAACAAATTAAAACTGGCATTATTCCAAGACATGTTAATTTAAAACAGCCAGAGAAATAGTTTTAAAAAAAAATACATTTCTCAAGTGATTTAAAAAAAACCTAAAAAAAAAAAAAAAAAAATGAAATATTTTCTAGGAAACCCGGAAACAATTTTTAGAGAAGTTATTCTTTGTGAAATGTTGGGAAAATGACACTCAAAAACTCGTGCAGATTTTTTTTTTTTTTTTTTGACTAAAAAAGAAAATGTCAATTCACTCCAAAATCCAAATTCTACTATACAGCCTGCAAAATGTATTTTCATATCAACAGTGGGAGAAAAAAACACAAAAAACTGAATTCTGCCAGCTCACTACTATTGCTTCCTGAAATAATAATTCTTTACCAATGTTCCCATCGAGAATAAAAAATGGTTGATTATGGTTAAAAAAAATGGTTAGTTAAGAAGTAAGTGCAAAACTTAATTTAATAATTAGCTCGTAGAGATTTTAGTGACATGTCCTAAAACAAGAAACCCATATGCATCAAAACGGAAATATTTACTTAAAAAGCGCATGACAAGGGAAAGGTGTTGGTTTTTACACTCATATCAACTTAGTCGCATTTTTTTACTGACCCAACCCTAATTGTTACTATCGTCATAAAATCGCATTTATTTTTAAAATTCCTCAGTTCAAGTAAGTCACATTTTCTAATGAACTCTAAAGTTTAAAACGCATACAATTTCAGATTTCATGTGTTGAGTTGACATAATTGCCGGTGAATGAAATGAAACAAAACAAAAGAATAAAAAAATTCCCCTTTATTGAAATGTAAACACACCGTAGGTGTCTAACAGAACGTGGGGGAGGTTTATTTTTATTTATTTATTAAGAAATTTCGAAAAAAATACTGAGCTATTATGCAATATCGGTCCATACATGGTAGGTTAATGCTGGACAGATGAAGAGACTTGAGGCAACAGAAATGTGGCACTATAAGACACATGGCCCAAAGAGTTGTGAGTTCAATACCCGGCTACTGCAGAGGTGAACAAAAATTTGGAGAGTTGAGTTAAAGGAAAATAAGTGAGATATCCGGAAGAGGCATGGCACGTAGAACTAGAACAATCTATCCCAGTGGACGAATTAAAAGGTTTGGTTCAAAATATCACCTGAAGAAAGCTGGAGTGTATGACTGCCGAAACCTTGATTAAAGGGAGATAACTGAGATATCCGGATGAGGCATGGCATGTAGAACTAGAACAATCTACCCCAGCAGATGAAATAAAGGATTCAGTTTGGTATTCCAATCACCTGAAGAAGGCCAGAACATACAACAGCCGAAATGTCGTGAAAATGGCAACAAAGATGAGGACAATAATCTGAACAATGTAAATAGTGTAAATAATCCTGATCCTTTGTAGCCCTAAACGATATTTACCCCCTTATTGTACCCCCTCTTTCAGTCTTTGCTCTATCATCCATTTACACAAGTTCGTTAGGCTGGTTGCTTGCCATTTCCCTTCGCCCCTCAATATGTCCTGTGTCTGTCAAATTCTTCAATCCCTCTTTCTTCATTGTGCCCCAGAAATTTCAAGTATCTCTTTTTGCTTCCATTTTCCTTAAAACATTCTCATTGCTTACATTCCAGGGTATCCTCAGCATCCTTCTGTAGAACCACATCTTTTGTTTCTCAAGTTTCCTTTTCAACTGTGAGGAAATTGTTGAGAATTTTCTGCTATATAG
The DNA here is from genome assembly GCA_903632075.3 of Acanthosepion pharaonis. Taxonomy (NCBI): domain Eukaryota; kingdom Metazoa; phylum Mollusca; class Cephalopoda; order Sepiida; family Sepiidae; genus Acanthosepion; species Acanthosepion pharaonis. Next base: position 1,710,284 of record CAHIKZ030000791.1, read on the forward strand.
GACATTTGATTTGACATAGCAGTTGAGCACTCTTTTCTTTGTTTATGATTAAATTTTCTTGTTCCTTGTTTATTTAGCTTTTGGAAGGTATCTCTCACAATATGTATTCAAATATCTGTCACAATTTCTGTCATCTGTCATAACACTTTCACTTTCCAGGTAATTACTTTTCTTTACTTGCTTGGTTCTGATTCTTCACTTCATAGTTCACATCTTGGATTGTCCCTCTTGATAACAATCATACATTGTTGTTTTTACAATAGATTGGTTTTCTCTCTCTCTCTCTCTCTCTCGCACTCTCACTTGTCCCTACAGTTTTTTTGTTTTTTTTTGTATTTACCATCAGTCATCTTCATAACTTATATTAAGATTTTGACCACCAATAATAATTCCTGATAGGACTTCTAGTTCTCTTAGGATCGCCTTGCTGTACAGGTTAAATAAATCCATGGAGAAGACACATCCTTGTCTTATGTCCTTGTATTTTTGTTTATTGGTCCAATTCATTTTCTGCTCATATGCCAGTGGTTTTCTCCCAGTAAATGTTCTGAATTATTTCAATATCTTCCTCAAATAAATTGAGTTTTCCTAGCAGTTCAAATAGAACTTTGTGCTGTATTTTATCAAATGTTTTTGAATAATGCATGAAACATTGGTGTATGTTTTTCTGCATTAGTATACTTCTCAAAACTGGAAAGACCCTTTTGTTACTTTTCCAAAATTTACTGTTATCACTTGGAAATGTCGCTGTAAGGTATGATGACAGATTTCGATATTTGACGTCTTGAGATTGCACTGAAAGAAAAAAAGAAAAGTAACGGACATTGTGATGCATCTAAGGAGTTAAAATATAAATTTTCCAAAATTTACTGTTATCACTTGGAAATGTCGCTGTAAGGTATGATGACAGATTTCGATATTTGACGTCTTGAGATTGCACTGAAAGAAAAAGAATGGAAGTAACGGACATTGTGATGCATCTAAGGAGTTAAAAATATAAATTTTCCAAAATTTACTGTTATCACTTGAAATGTCGCCGTAAGGTATGATGACAGATTTCGATATTTGACGTCTTGAGATTGCACTGAAAGAAAAAAGAATGGAAGTAACGGACATTGTGATGCATCTAAGGAGTTAAAATATAAATTTTCCAAAATTTACTGTTATCACTTGGAAATGTCGCTGTAAGGTATGATGACAGATTTCGATATTTGACGTCTTGAGATTGCACTGAAAGAAAAGAATGAAGTAACGGACATTGTGATGCATCTAAGGAGTTAAAAATATAAATTTTCCAAAATTTACTGTTATCACTTGGAAATGTCGCTGTAAGGTATGATGACAGATTTCGATATTTGACGTCTTGAGATTGCACTGAAAGAAAAAGAATGGAAGTAACGGACATTGTGATGCATCTAAGGAGTTAAAAATATAAATTTTCCAAAATTTACTGTTATCACTTGGAAATGTCGCTGTAAGGTATGATGACAGATTTCGATATTTGACGTCTTGAGATTGCACTGAAAGAAAAGAATGGAAGTAACGGACATTGTGATGCATCTAAGGAGTTAAAATATAAATTTTCCAAAATTTACTGTTATCACTTGGAAATGTCGCCGTAAGGTATGATGACAGATTTCGATATTTGACGTCTTGAGATTGCACTGAAAAGAAAAGAATGGAAGTAACGGACATTGTGATGCATCTAAGGAGTTAAAATATAAATTTTCCAAAATTTACTGTTATCACTTGGAAATGTCGCTGTAAGGTATGATGACAGATTTCGATATTTGACGTCTTGAGATTGCACTGAAAGAAAAAATGGAAGTAACGGACATTGTGATGCATCTAGGAGTTAAAATATAAATTTTCCAAAATTTACTGTTATCACTTGGAAATGTCGCTGTAAGGTATGATGACAGATTTCGATATTTGACGTCTTGAGATTGCACTGAAAGAAAAGAATGGAAGTAACGGACATTGTGATGCATCTAAGGAGTTAAAATATAAATTTTAAAATTTACTGTTATCACTTGAAATGTCGCTGTAAGGTATGATGACAGATTTCGATATTTGACGTCTTGAGATTGCACTGAAAGAAAAGAATGGAAGTAACGGACATTGTGATGCATCTAAGGAGTTAAAAATATAAATTTTCCAAAATTTACTGTTATCACTTGGAAATGTCGCTGTAAGGTATGATGACAGATTTCGATATTTGACGTCTTGAGATTGCACTGAAAGAAAAGAATGGAAGTAACGGACATTGTGATGCATCTAAGGAGTTAAAAATATAAATTTTCCAAAATTTACTGTTATCACTTGAAATGTCGCTGTAAGGTATGATGACAGATTTCGATATTTGACGTCTTGAGATTGCACTGAAAAAAAAAGAATTAACGGACAATGCATCTAAGGAGTTAAAATATAAATTTTCCAAAATTTACTGTTATCACTTGGAAATGTCGCCGTAAGGTATGATGACAGATTTCGATATTTGACGTCTTGAGATTGCACTGAAAGAAAAAGAATGGAAGTAACGGACATTGTGATGCATCTAAGGAGTTAAAAATTTAACTAAGGAGTTAAAAATATAAATTTTCCAAAATTTACTGTTATCACTTGGAAATGTCGCTGTAAGGTATGATGACAGATTTCGATATTTGACGTCTTGAGATTGCACTGAAAGAAAAAGAATGGAAGTAACGGACATTGTCATGCATCTAAGGAGTTAAAAATTTAACTAAGGAGTTAAAAATCTAAATTTTCCAAAATTTACTGTTATCACTTGGAAATGTCGCTGTAAGGTATGATGACAGATCTCTATATTTGACGTCTTGAGATTGCCCTGAAAAGAATGGAAGTAACATTGTGATACATCTAAGGAGTTAAAAACAGGGCTCTCTTTTTTCTTTTTTTTTTCTTGGCTAGTTTGTTGCACTTGAGTTGCATTCAACAAGCATAACTAGGTGAAAAAGTCCAGCTTCAATTTAGCCATGGACAAAACAACCTCAAAAAAAAAATGGTTAACACTGTCAAAAACCATGGTAATCTTTCTATTTGTAACATATTTGTGTCACAAGGCCAAAAGTATGGGGGCACCCAGTGAGGATCGAACTTGCTCTTCAGTTGTAATTGATCTAGCGAGATAATCTTGCTAAACATTACATCAGGATCTCAGCAATATTCTAAGCATGGACGAATGGTAGACTTATAGATATGCAAGACAGATTCTGGAAAGAAAAATTGTCTAGCACGACATGTTTAACTAACTTTCTTAGCAGCTGACCTAGCAATAGATTCAATATAGTCTTTCCACTTCATGTCAGCAGAAAATGTTAAATCTAGAATGTAAGTTCATTATTTACATTATTTGGACTATTGTCTTCATCTTTGTCGCCATGTTTCTTACAAGGTTTCAGCCGTTGTACACTCCGAGCTTCTTCAGGTGGTTGGAATGTTGAACTGAACCATTTATTTTGCTCACTGGGGTAGACTGTTCTAGTTCCACATGCCATGTTTAATGGATGTCGGTTATCTCCTGCTAATTTCCCTCTGAAAGTTCTCCACTGCCTTAACTGGGTATTGAACTCACACTCTTTGAGTCCTGTCACTGGATCTAACCAACACCTTTATCCACTGTGCCATGTGTCCTGAAGAAGGCCAGTGCGTACAACAGCCAAAACATTGTAATAAATATGGCGACAAAGATGAGGACAATAGTTCGAATAATGTAAATAATGTACATAATACCTCATCTCAGAAATAGACAGATACTGAAGAATCTAAGTTGTTAGTTTGCTAGGGCATTTTTTTGTATCTCTGCTGTAGCATTTCCTTTGCTTTGCTTTGCTTGCCAGAGAATTATCATGACCAGAAGAATTTTTTGGAGAGTCTTCCATTGTCATCAAATCGTCTGGTTGTTACAAATAGAGTAAGTCCTGGGTATGACGATAAGCTACCTCTGGAAAGAAGTCCTTTGATCAGGAGATTGGAAGTTTTTTTTTTTTTTTTTTTTTTTTTTTTTTAAATTGCTGTTGTTCCCAGGTCAAACCCTGACCCAGGGTAGTAACACTTGTTAGGGTCCCAGTTGTGGACAAATAGTGAACACTATAAAAGTATAAAAAATCCCAGCAATCAATTTTTATATAAAAATAATTACCAACAAAATTTATAGTAAAATTACCAACAATATATCAACCAACATGAAAGAACTCTTTCATGACATTAATCCATAAAATATCCTACAATTTCTTAAATCAAACTATATTCCAAAATATAGCTTCAACAAAATTACAATATGAAACACAATTTGCCACCTCTAATAATTACGTTCACACAAACATTTATATGCATGAAAGATGAGTATCAACTACCATGTGCCCAATTGATGACTTTCTAAGTATAGTGTAGATATGGCACAAGACAGAAAGTATGGGGCACTTAACGAAGATCAAACTCACTATTCAGTCATAATTGATCTAGTGAGACAAGCTTGCTAACCATTACATCATATTGAGGTGCCTACCTTGTCAAAAGCCATAAATAAAGGTGATCTTGGATAGTCCTACCTTTCATAGGGCAACTCCATTTGGGGTTTTAGATGATCCAGCACAGCTTGCATTTGGTCTAAGATTTTAACCCAAATCTTTTTGCTCCATATTTAAGGTCAAGGGCCAAAAACTTCAAATTCTCTCTCTCTCTCTATCCTACTTGTTCTTTCATAGTAACTTCACTGCAATTTAAATATCTGGGAAGTGTTCTAACAAATGACAGGAAGAGCAACACTGAGATCTGAAGACACATTTGGATGGCCAAAGATCCAAAAGCTAAGAGTATTAAGAGACAGAAAAACAAAGAAAAGTCAGTCCTTCTATATGGCAATGAATACAGGACAATCTCCTCAAAGATGAAGAAGAGACTTGAAGCAACAGAAATATGTTTCTACAGAAAGATGCTGAGGATACCATTGATCAAACATGTGAGCTCCAACGAGGTTTTAAAGAAAATGGGAACAAAAAGAAAACTTATAATTAACATCAGGAAGTGGCAGTTGAAATTTCTAGGGCACGTAATGAGGAAGGAGGACTTAGAAAATCTGATACTCACAGGACTTTTTGAGGAACAGTGGAAATGGCAAATAGTATACTTGATGGGCTTGAATAAATGTATGGTAGAACAGGGGTTGGGAGTAATAGCAAAAAGGCAACTTATTAAGAGCTACAAGTGGTTGGAAGATGTGGAGAGCCATAATTGCCTACATCCTAAATGAAGCAGTTTTTTCTTTTTAATTATTTTAATAAAATAAATATAATGCAATTTATTTTTTAATAAAGTAAATCAAAATTATAAAATAGTTGTCAACAAAATAATTTCATTATTTACATTATTCTGACTATTGTCCTCATCTTTGTTGTCATATGATTTACTTTATTAAAAACTAGCAGCATGGCCCGGCATTGCCCGCGCTTGATTCAAAAATTGTACAACTCATACAGCAATCGCTATCACTTGACTTAAAATATTTTTGCCCTTCCTTGCCTTTAAAGGAGTGCCCTTTGCTGTGCTGATGTTGCTACATGCCTTACTTATTGCTTATCTCACACTGCGAAGTTTTTCTAAGCTCTATACTAAACATTAAATCTGTTACGAAAAAAGAACTAAACAAAATGAAGACAAAATGATCAGCTTTAAAAAAAGGACTCGTAACTGGAAAAATCGAATGAAAAAGAATGTTAACAAATTTTTTTCACACCCAACCCAGTTCTATGGAATCAGAATCAACGTTGAGTTTAAGTGTTGAAAGTGCCATGCAGATTTAAATTTTTCCTACTTGTGACGAATGCAGCTATCAATTTTTTTTTTTTTTTTTTTTGCATGCTAGTTAACATTCGTGTCAGTGAGCTGTTGGCTCTCACGCTGGCCAATAGAATCTTCCTGCCTATTCCATGGCAGCCAGCTATTGGCTCTCACTCTGGCCAGTACAAAATGACTGCAAACTACATGAAAACTGCCATAGAAGCATGAAAAAATTGATTATTTCCACTATTGATAGGAGTTGGGAAATGCAAAGTCAGTCTTGGCCTTCCTGCTAACTTTGTGCATGTAAATTTTGGTGCAAATCCGTCAAATTGCTGCCGTGCATTCGTTACACATGCACACACATCCTGCCTTTTATAGATAGAGAGGCTAGCAATCAGAACCCTACAGAGGAATAAAAACATCATCATACTATCAGCTGACAATGGCAATGTGACTATAGTGATGGATAAATTGGAATGTACAGAAAAACTGGAAGTCCTCAGTAAATGATCACCTCCAACTTGAAGAGATATGGCATATAAAGGACTTCACTGGAATATATTCTCCAGCTTCAGTTAATAATGGTGGGGTGCAAACAAGAGGACAAATATACACGACTGCCTCAAGTATAATTTGTAAGGGTGGGGGCCCAACAATCCTCTGGGTATTGTTCATTCTGATCGTCTTTAATTGCTTCTGGAGTCTCATACTCTATGATGTGCATACTAAGTTCAGGTTAGTAAAATAATAACAGTTCAGTGTTGGACACTTAGACCATATTGTTTCTTTTACTATCTCAAGTTGACTTTTCTTAACAAAGAGTGGCAGCTGTAGTCTGAGCTGTCATGCATTCTTTGAAACCTAAACATTGTACTTTTGAAATATTAAAATTACAGTTCATGTTTTATTTATTTGAATCCATTAACACCCAATGTAAAATCTGGTATTAATTACAAACTAGTTTTAACCCATGAAAATTTCACTGTTTTCCTATTTCTATATTCTGATGAATCTTAATTCTGAAGTTAATGATTGTGTAAGCTCATACTGAGTTCAATGACAATAAAATATCCGTAAAAATTCCCCTATCACATTGTTATTTGATCTTAACAACTTTAACAAAACATTGCAATAACAATCAAAAATGAATGCTGAAGAAGTAAGGAGGTACAAATGAAAAGAATGAAATTGACAATTTTTTTCTATTCACACTGAAACAACCATTAAGTACTTGTATCTCCTCTTTTTTTTCTTTCTTTCATTTTCTCACTGAAAACAAGTCGTCTTTTCCCCTCTTTCCATGAGATCAAAACAAAATAGTCCATTATTTATGAGATATTGGCAGATGTTAAACATTTCTATCTTCCCTTTCTTTCATTTCTCACTGAAACCAAGTAGTGTCTTTCCCCCTCTTTCCATGCAATCAAAATGGAATAGTCCATTATTTATGAGGTTTTGGCAGGGCGTAATGGTTGTGTGAACTAACAAGGAGAAGAACAAGCATTATTGTATTATAAAGATTAAAATAAAAGTTCAGTATTATGTGTTTGTAAAATAAAATCTGGTATTATAGGTTTCTATCTATGACCCATTAATATCCACCCTTCCAAAAATGGTATGGTCAGCATTAATATGTTAAGCCACTGTAGATTAAGAATAATATTGGATTTGAACTCTTGGCTCAATAGAATACCACGTCTTATTTACTTGACCTGTGTATTTTGAGCTAAAGGAGAAATGCATAATGTCACCCTCTGCCTTCCCTCACCTTCCAATTAATCATTTCATCACTTGCATTTTTTTTTATTATTTATCTAAGCCTTTGATTTTCAAAAGGTGTTTTTGTTGTTGTTTTTTTTTTTTTTTTTTTTTTTTTTTAAGAAACCAAGATAATTTGAATTTTCGAAAATTTCAAATTGTGGGTGCAGTTCATATAAATAAAATTAAGACTTCACAATGTTCCAGATCCTTTTTTGTACATTGTGCATGATATAATTTAGAGGGAATTGTTTTTGGATAAGGGGGAAGGTAGTGGGACTTAGAAAGTATGCACCTTTTTTTTTCTTTTCAAAAATTAAATCAAAATAACCATAGCTCAAGCACGGTAAGAATCATTCCAACTCATGGGAATTTCATTGTTTTCTTGATGAAATTGAAGAGGCCATTTTTTTCTTTTTTCTTTTCTTTTTCTGTCTCTTTCTTCTTTTTTTTTTTCTGTCTCTCTTTCTCTTTCAAGTAGATCTAAATTATAAAATAGTTGTCAGCCAAATAATTTCAATAATTCACAACATTCAATGTTATATTTTATAAAAATATTTTAGAATTTCGATTTATTTCATTAAAAAATAAATTTCTTTACAATTTACCTTTTATAGAAAATAATTAAAAACATGAAACTGGAGAGGCTGGCAATCAGAACCCTACAGAATAATGAAAGCATCATCATATATATGGTCTCCCCAAGATTCACAAAGATGGTATTCCACTCAGGCCAATTGTTAGCTGCCAAGGCTCTGTATGCCACCCTCTGAGTTGCTTCCTTGTTGATATAATTAACCCATTAATAGGAAAGTCACCCCCATATGTCTGAAACTGTGTGGAAATAATCAGATGCTCCAATTCAATCCAACCAGATGGTGAACCTAGACATGGTGAGTTTGTTCACCAAGGTGCCCATGGAGGAGACACTATTGGTCCTGATGCGGCATTCACCCTGGGCGGATTGAGCCGGCTTCTTCCTGTTGTGAGAAGAAGATTCTTGGGATAAATTACAGAAGTAGGGTACCCAGGCCTACTCAGACACCAGTCTGTCCCTGACTATTGGTAGTCAGGGACAGACTGGCCTCAGACTCCTGTATAGGAGAATGGACCAGTATACTAATAGATAACCTGATGGAGATGCTGGCTTTCTGTACACAAACAGCACTCTTTGGAATGGGATCAGACATATTCAACAGCAGTAGCAGACATATACATAGAATATTTCAAAGAAATGTTATTAGAATCCACACCACTAAAGCCAACCCTATGGCTGAGATATGTAGATGACACCTTCATACTCTGGCCATACCAGGAAGAGGTCCAGCTACTACTGGACCATATGAACTCCATAAGATCATTGATACAGTTCACAATGGAGAGAGAAAGCAACAAAAAACTTGCATTCCTCTTGAACAGAACATGATTTTAAGATATCTGTATACTGCAAGACAACATTCACTAGACAATACTTCAACTCCCACCACCTACACAGTGTAAAGAAAAGGATTGTTTGCTGCTTACAATATTGAGCAAAAGTCATAAGTGGCAGCCCAGAGACATATGAACAAGACTACAATGTAACAACTACCCTGAGTACATAGGAGCCGACCTGACCCGACAAACTGGGACAGAAGGATACAAGAGGATAACAACACTCAAAAAATATCTTCACTTTATCTACCCTATGTGAAGGGATTATCAGAATAAATACAAAAGATCTGTGGCCCACATAACATCAGGATGACCTTCAAAAGTGCTTCAACACTTTAGTCATCTCTTCCAAGTAACCCCCCCCCAGAGGAGAACATAACTAAGGACTGTGTAGACGCCATCCCGTGCAGTTGTAGTAAGAAATATAAAGGAGAAACAGGCCGTCGCCTTAAGGTAAGACTGCAAGAACATCATAAAGCGATAACGTGAGGAAAAATAGAAACATCAGGCATAGCTGATGGCGTATGGAGGGAAAAGAGAAGTCACCACACCCTGTAGGAAGAGGTTGAAATAATAGACAGAACTTCACTGGCAAATATGAAAACTTAAGGAATTGGTACATATGCTAGGCCACAAAAATCTTCTAAGCCGGCCAAGCATAGAAATGAATACAATATGGTAACCAGTAAAGCAGAGTGCTGGAGAAAAGCAATAATAGCAACAAAAATTGTATTAAGTTTATAAATTTCGAAGATTCATATATTGATGTCCTCAAGGACACATGGCCTAGTGGATAAGTGTTGGTTGGATCCAGTGACGTGATCCAAAGATTTTTGAGTTCAATACCTACAAAAAATCTTAGTGAGTTGAGTTAAAGGAAGATAACCAAGTCATCCAAAAGAGGCATGTCACATGGGACTATCTACCCTGGTGGACAAAATAAAGGGTTCAGTTTGAAATTCCAACCATCTGAAGAAGGCTGGAGTTTACAATGGAACATCATAAATATGGCAATAAAGATGAAGGCAACGCTCCAAACAATGTAAATAAGAATCTGGAATTTGATTAATACGGAGCCTAGTTAAAAAAAAAATATGTATTGATAAAATCCAATAATCAGCAATATTATTTGTCTTGATCTGGTATCTCAGCTTCAGTCACTTTCTTACCACCATAAAAGTTGCCTCCCTGTGCCTTTTCTATAAATACTTTCATAGCAACTGCTCTTCACCATGGTACCTAGACATTTTGAATTCAAGTGCAGTACTAGACTGTTGATGTGGTCTCACCAATTTACAGTTGAGTTGGCTAGATATAACCATAAGTTTTATGCTAACAGTTTTTCTGCCATGTATTCAATTACTTCCAAGTGTGGAGAAATTGACAGTTCAGGCAAGGGAAGGAGTAATGTACTTACCTGGGTTGTTGATTCTTGTTGACTAAATGCATTTTACTAATTTTTTTTATAGTTACAATTAGAATTTTTTAATAGTTGCATTAAATGACCCATAAGGAGTTGATATGCTGTTAAACAGACAAATCAATCAGTCACAATGATTGGGGATAGATCTAAATTAAATTACTACTAAATAAAAATTACTGAGAGCATTTTTAGTAAGGACTATGTTAGTAATCTCCAGTAATTATTTATATTGCAATTCTACCTATTATTCATTACCTACTTTACAACTCTTAACAATTGATTTATTTTCATAAATACAAATGTACAAAAGAATGTACTGACCTCTTTTAATGAGTAAATTCATAAAAATTATTTAATTCCTTCACAAATCAGGTGATATTGCAGAAATAATGAGCCAATTTGTTTATGGTAATTGAATAAAAGCATAGAAAATATAATTATATAACACAATCAGAAAGCAATTTCAACATTTTCCAAAAATCATGTATCAACAAATTGGTCTCACATTGCATTGAACTCTATTAACTCTAGAACATTAACCATCAATTAAAGTTACACTACTACTAAGCATGGGTATATCATACCCAATTTTGAAAATATCAAAAAAAAATTATTAAATATAAATCTTTATTTGAAATATTTTACATGCAGGGACTTCAAACTTTGTATTTTGAGCTAACATTAATAGGAACTGAAAAACATTATTTAGGTAAGAAAATCAGGTACTGAAAATTGTAATTAAAATAGGAAAATTTGTGCTGGGTACTATATACCCATGGGTAGTGTTATAGGGTTAAGGCAGGAAGGTGATGATTGGCCTTTTTCTTTATTTTGAATTTAATAGTTTTTTTTTTTTTTTTTTGTGGGGGAGGGATATTAACTTTTTGAAAATGATGAGCAGTATAGTCTGGTCACTACCAAGAACTTACCATTTGGGAACGGTAACCAGATGCTATAAACTCAGATGTGCTGTTTGTATAATATATAACGGCTCAGAATGAGAAATCAGAGCTGAGTTTTAAGTCCAGTCAAATTCACTTATGAGCAAATACCTTTGAGGAAAGGTATGAATCTACAACTTCTTCTCCATATATGGATTATATAGTAAGTCTTGTATCTGGAAATTATTATCTCCAAATAATTAATACAATATTCATTCATTAAAAAAAAAAAAGGAAAAATTATTACAATCTAAAAATCTCTTCAGCTTTAAATAATCTCCAAAATAATTCATGAACCAATGAATTCAGCTGTTGTCCATTGGACAACCCTGAACCCTGAACTTGGAGTCTTATGCTTAAGCTTCTTCTTTCCTGCCTGCTGCTGATACACTTGACTGTATTCACTGCTGCTTCTCTTTTCTTACTTCCTTGCTGTCATTTCTCTTTCTTTGCTTTCATGGTCCTTCTTTTTCTTTTTTATTTGCTAATGTTCATCTGGTACAATGCACGAGATCCAATCAAGGTAGATGGTTACTGCGTGGAGTTGTATTAGTGCAGGAAAGGGGCAAGAAGTGAAGTTCTTGGAGCTATACAGGAAAGACAACAGCTAACTCTAGACGTGTTTCAGAATTAATTAGTGGATAACATTTCAGAGTTGGATATGTAAAAGTAGATTTCAGAAGGAACCAGAAACCAAATCCTAAACAGGACATAAGGGATAAACCTCTACTCCTGTTCAAAAACTGGAGAGGAGATAAACCTATTTAGATTAACTATATTGACCCTCTGTCTGAATGAATTTTTTTTGTTTTTTCTGCTACTAGCACTACCTAGGAAATAAGGTTAGAAGATTATGTTGCACCAAGCAAACACACTTAGTCTGCATGCATTGAATACCAGCTTTCAAAATTTTTTACTACCAGTGTAATGTAGAGATAGTCATTAATGTAAAAAGTACACAAATTTTAAAATAATAATAGGATAGTGGTACATAGTATCTTCTCTTTGGCCAAATGACATGCCAGTGATGACACTTATTTCAAGGCATCTTGAGTTAGGATGGAGCGAAAGTATGATTGGAATGCAATCTCCCAGTTCTGCTTTCTGCTCTGCTAACCATAATGACACTGTTCTTTTTTGTCTTTTCAAAATGTATGTATTTATTTATTTTAAAATTTGTGTACTTTGACATTTTACATATGACTAAATGCTACAGGTGATTCTTTTCTTTTCTTTTTTTTTTCTCACACTGATGCAAAGGCTAAAACTGAAATAATTTTTTCATTTTTTTCTTTTGTTTTTATTTTCATTAATTTTTTCTCTTTCTGTATTCTGCCCTTTTGCTTTCTCCCTGCATTTTTTTTTTTTTTTTTTTGGGGAGGGGCTTGCCACTTTCTCCCTGAAGAAAGAAAAAAAAAAACCTCAGATATTTCAATGTGAATTTATGGATAAAAAAGTTAAATAAGATAGATATGATCACATGCAAAAAGTTTTGTATATTAGGGTTTTTTTATATGGTTGGGATGATTGACTATTAATCCTCCCCTTAATGACTATCTCTACATTACACTGGTAGTAAAAAATTTTGGAAGCTGGTATTCAATGCATGCAGACTAAGTGTGTTTGCTTGGTGCAACATAATCTTCTTAACCTTATTTCCTCTTCATTCTGACTTGTGCCAGGATTAAGCTAAATGTATCTTTTGCCTTTTACATGTATGTAAGCATACCTTCCTATGTACACTTGCTTGTATGTACAAGGGATGCTGACAATTTTTTTTTTTTTTTTTTTTTTCAAATTTTAGTTGGACCAAAAATTTTACAGCACCCCTTTCTGAGGGTGTGCATGCAATTATTTTTTTTTTTTTTTTAAGAATAATCCCAAATTACATACATTAGCTCTTAATGACAATATTAGAACTGCTTTTTACCATAATTCCCCGTGTATAATACACCTTCATCCATAATATGCACACCTAAAATTGTGCTGAAAGTGTGGGGAAAATGCTTCATGCATAATTTGGTAATCGAACCCTATAAATTGTACCTTTCCAATTTCATTACGACCAGCATTTCCTACTCTTATTTAAAAAAATGGTTTTAAACATAAAACTAAATTAGAATAATATTATTCTATGATAATTCTTATTTTATTTAATGGCAACTTTTTAAAAGTTTTTTTGTAGCTGTGCATAATACGCACCCCTGATTTTGCTTATTATTTTTGGGGAAAAAATACATGGGAATTATGGTAATTCTTTTGTGACTGTTTCAACTTTTGTTTTATTAGAATACAATCCTATTATAATTGTGCTTGTTCCTCCCTTCATTAATTAATCATATATATATATATATATATATATATATATATATATATATATATATATATATATATATAAATAATCATCATTAGTGTTGTGTGTCCATCTAGGACTCTAATACTCGGATATCGTTATATATCGGCTTATACTTTTTTGTAGAGCTGAAAGGCAGAAAAATTACCAGAGTCAAGACAGTTGCAGAGATTTTTCACTCAGGTTGGGAACGATGGTGGTTAGAACAAGTGTAGGTGTAAGTGATGTATAAGATCACTTTGGTAGGTAGATGGGATTGTCGAGGAATGTGAAACTTGACTCCAAGGAAAATCAGCATAGTAATGTCTGTTTACAAATCTCAACAATTGCTATGGTGACCAACAAAATCTCACCTTGTTTGTGTAGCTATTCAAATACATGTACATCATAAACATATGCCAACGTGTATGTTTGTATATTTATGTTTATATATTTATATATATATATATATATATATATATATATATATATATATAATATACTCCAAGTATAGGATTGGTGTATATGAAATGAATTCCAATCACCAAAAAATGCTATTCTTAAAAGAGTGCTCAATACAAAGTAGAGCAAATATAATTTATTCGAAAATTATAACATAAATGTTATAAAATCACAACAAAAATAGCTATTGTTTCAACACTTCTGGTGTCTTATCAAGTGATGTTGAATGTAGAATAAAGGGTTACATTCAACACCATCATTTGATAATACACCAGAAGTGTTGAAACAAAATGGCTATTTTGTAGTGATTTTATAACATATTTATGTTATAAATTTTTTTTTTTTTTAAATAATATATATATATATATATATATATATATATATATATATATATATATATATATATATATATATATATATATATATATAGTGTGTGTATGCATATATATTTGAGGTGCATTTCTTCATTCAAACATGTTTCATTGAATAATATAGACATATTATGTCTATTTATCTTTATACTGATCCTTTCCAATTCTCTAATCAGTTTCTTGATGTTAAGATGAAATTCATCAAAGGTGCTGTAGTTTTTTCCTAGCCAAGTACTTTTGATCTCTTCCAAGATCGTCCTCAGGGGTAAGTTACAAGGAAAAACTTATTGTAACTGTGATAAAATCTGCATTTCATTGTGATTTTTTTTTTTTTTTTTTTTTTTTTTTTTTTTTTTAAAAGAAAGTGTGAACAGGCTCTATTATAGTTATTTAAAAACTTTTTAATTTACCCCTGAGGATGATCTCTGAGAAGATGTAAAGTACTTGGGTAGGAACAAACTATGGCACTTTTCTTGATGAATTTCGTCTTAACATCAAGAAACTGATTAGAGGATTGGAAAGGATCATTATAAAATAGACATAATGTTTAATTATACAAAAGAAAAAAACACACACGAGTCAAAGATCAAATGTAGATAGGAATCCAACAAGATGATAAAATGAAATAAAGATCAGTTGCAAACGAATCTCAATCTAATGTTTCACCTTTTATTAAGGCTTTGTCAGAGATTGAGAATGAATGAAATATATTCTTACTGTCCTGGACATTGAGTTCTACCTGGATTCTATCCTCTTTGAAATATTTTATATATATATATATATATATATATATATATATATATATATATATATATATATTATAAACTTTCAAAAATGGGTGAGTTTCACACAAAAACAAGGACAAAAGTCCATATAAACATGTCTGCTTATCCTTCATTTTAACTTAAAGAAAGTTTATGGTAGATGGCCCTGAGTTGCCATTTTGACTTGGTTTCATTTGTTATTAGGCTATCTTCAACATTTAATGTGTGTAGTAGTGAGTTAACTGAGAAGTGTCCTGTTTAACAATGGCAGGATATTCATATTGTGAGCAGGCAGATATGATTTTTACATATGGCTCTGTGGCTGTATCAGATTGTGCTTACAGGCCAAAGACAGCCAAGTCATCCAACCTTTGCTGCTGTTTATCACTGTGTTGCTGAGACAGGATCCATGGCACCATAAACTATGGATTGAGAAAGACCAAACTCCACTTGCTTGCCTGACCATGAAAAATACATTCTTCTGGCTATCAGCAACAATCCGGGTATCGGCATATATCCAGTAATCCTGGCATGTACCTCTCATAGTACTGCATGGATGGTATCTCAGGGGAAGTTTCTGTGTCCATATCATTTTAGAGAGTCTTTCACTCTCTGATCACTTATTGCAGGAGAACTTTTTCCAGTTGTTTATGGCACAAACTGCCAATCTGTTGCTTGTCTCATCAGACTTGTTTACGAATGAGGCAACATTTGGAAGAAATGTAATAAAAAATTTACACAACCAACATTTATGGGTGGAATCCATGGTTCAATGCAGGCTAGACACCAGCATCCATTTATGATTAATGTGTGGACTAGAATTGTAGGTGACTGTCTGGTAGGTCCATATGTTCTCTCAGCATGTCTTACAAGAGCTGTCTACAGGGACTTTTTCAAACACACATCCAAACCTGCTTGATGATGTATCTGTGTTAATACAAAGATGCATGTGGATCATGTATGACGGGGCGCCAGCACATTTTAATCACATTGTTCACGATGCACAAGTTTGCATCCACCATGAAAGATGAATAGGTAGGGGAGGACCCGTTCCATAACAAGCACATTCCCCTGACATCAATCCTTTGTTTTCCTTTTTTCCTCGTTACCTCTTTTTTCCTCGTTACCTCTTTTTTCCTCGTTACCTCTTTTTTTTACCCTTTTTTTCCTTTTACCTTTTTTTCCTCTTTACCTTGCTGTGCCTCTTTACTTCTTTTTTCCTCTTTACCTTGCTGTGCATCTTCTTTTCACTTTGCCTATTTTTTATTTATCTCTTTACTGCTTTTTCTTTTTTTCTTACCTCTTTCTTTTTTGCTTTACTGCTTTCTTTTTTCCTCTTTATCTCTTTCACTACTCTTTCTTTTTTCTCTTTACCTCTTTTTTTTCTCTTTACCTCTTTTTTCTCTTTACCTCTCTCACCTTTTTTCCTCTGTACCCCTTCCTCTTTACTTTCTTTTTTCTCCTCTTTACCTCTATTTTTTTTCTCTTTACATATTTAATAATTTCCAATACTTATAATACTGAATGCCAGTCCATTACACTGACCACTGAATTTTTATTGGCAGAGCTCTCTTTGATCGAATTATTAAATCCTGCTGCTGACTAATAATTGGAATTGTAGAAAAAAATGGTTAATTAGCTGAAAAGAATATTTTTATCTAAATAACCTTTCTTTTGTCTGCATTAAAAGACTGACAAATACAATAATTGGACGTCTTTTTTCAAATTTGAATACCCTTCTTTGTTTAGTATCCTCATAGTCACTGAAATGAGTGGTGCTCATTTATGTCAAAATTACACGTACACATTTATTAATTATTACTATAAACATTATATTTAGTGGGTGTGCCTGTTTGAATAGACATGCATGTTATTTTAAACAGTGAAATTAATGTTCACCTTCTGAAAGACTGAGATATCATACTAAAGAAAAAGATGTCTCTTGTCAAGAATTTGAAACTATATCTTTTTCCTATTACAGAAACCACTTTCAAGTCAAGTGTGCCTTACCAATTAGTCCTTGTTGGAACCTCTCAAGTCTATATTTGCTAACTTTATTCTTCTTTATGTGTTGTTTCATCAGGACATAGGCAGTCATGGCTCTCCACAATTTCTTGTCCTTCATAGTTCTTAATAAATTTTCTCTTTTTGTTATTTATCCTAAACCTTTTTATTTCTTTGAACCTTTTTATATATATTTTTTTCTTATTAGCCTTTTTATATATTTTTTCTCATTTCTTATTAAAAAATAAAATTATTACAGTTCTAAACACACACATTTTTTTTTTCTACCTTCTTTCTCCAAATCTTGTTAAGACGGAAGTAGATAATAAACAGGTGAAATTCAATTCAACTCTAAACTTCTTTAACATTTACCTACTGTGACTGATTCACCCTCACCCAGTCATCAATCATGCCCTAGACTGGATTTGCTTAATCATATTGAGGTTACACGGGCTGATACCCTTCTCTAGTTGCAAAGTAGTCCAGTTGGATTCTTTCAGTGGATCTTGGTAGTCAGGTTCACATATGTTGAATAAAATCAGTTCATTTGTCTGTTCAATCCCTTCTTGAGACCAAGGGTTGGTGAAAGAGTCTGACAGTAACAATATGGGGTCTTCTAGACTTTATTTTGCTTTGGACAAAACCTATGTACTTTTTCTTTCTGTCAGCTTACTTAGTCAAGATGATAAATGGAATGGTTGTTACATCTCAATACCCAAGATGAAGTTGAAAATGACAAAACCCAATGATGAGGGCTGTTTTGTATGCAGCTTATATGGTCCAACGTCCCAGCTATTTACCTTGAGCTCCTTGATAAAATCCAAAGAATCAGCAATATTTTTGGTCCTGATCTGGCAGCTCAGCTTCAGTCACTTACCCACCACCATAAGGTTGTCTCTCTGTGCCTTTTGTAAAAAAATATTCTCATGGTAATTGTTTGGATAAGCTCTTCATTATGGTACCTAGACTCTTTGAATTTAAGTGCAATACTAGACTGGTGTCAAGATCTCAATTTACAGTTGATCTGGCTAGATGTCACCATAAGATATATGCTAACATAGGTACCTCCACGAAATCGCTAAAAAAAGAGCATAGCTTGATGAAAAAGATGCCAAACTTGCCGAAAACAAAATTTTATTGTCTAAATGCTTATGTTATTATTAAGAGGAAAGACCAAAGTTTTTTTTAATTATTTTTAAAAAATTTTCCTTCTTTTTAGAAAATTCTAAATTTTGATTAAAAAAACCTTGTTTCTATTTGTATCAGCGGAACTAGTAAATAACATAGACAATTTTAGCACGTTTTTTGGTATGACATGCATTAATTTGAAAATCGTGCAAAAATAGAAATAATTATCGGATGTTAATGAAACTTTCAGGAACTATTCACAGATGATCGAAATTATTATAAATATGTTTTTTTATGAAAGTCATGGTAGAAATATTTTTAAAAATATTTATTACCCCCATAACTAATTTTATGAAAACGCTAGAAATTCAATCGCATCGGTTTTAGTGATTACAATAATTAAAAGCACAGGGCTTTGAGAAATCAAATCATGTTTTTTTTTTTTTTTGTTTTTAATTGGATACGCAGTACCTGAAAATCAGCTCTGAATTGTAACATACAAAATTCAATAAAACAAAGATATTATTTAATTTCAAATGCTTTTATTTGCTTTTAGTTGTTTTTATGAATATGGACAATATTTTCTGAAAGCAAAAAAATTTTTTCGATGAAAAATGAATTTTTAATACAATTATTTGTTATTTCATTAATTATAATAGATTTTACATTTAAGTTGTTAAAATATTATAAAATTAGTTAAAAGCTGCATCGGCTTTCATAAGTGTCCTTATGAGATAGATCTTTTTTTAGCGTTGTAAATTGTATCATTTTGACTAATCAGAAGATACCCAGTAATTAAGAAATGTAATTTTGTGCTTATAATCGAGCTGTAATTATAAAATATGGAAGACCAACCAGAATATAATTAAGTTGTGTTATTTGAGTTAAGCATTGTTCTCCGCTGTTAATGCCTTTACTTTTTGTAAAACACGTGTGGAGAAGTTAATTTGATTTTTTCAATTTCAACTGAGAAGGGTACCTACAAGTATCAGTATCATCTTATGAAATTTATATGATCTTATTTTTATATTAATCTCAGTTACGACATTTTTCCATAAATGAAATATCAAAATTAATAATAAAATGAATGCAAATACAAATAACAGTAGAATGTAATAAATGTACATAAAATTATAGTATTTTATGTACAATTCTGATAAAATTTCATAAGAAAGGTACCTATAAATTAATTAGATACCTTTCTTAAGAAATATGAAATTTAATGTCACTCTTAACAGTTTTATTTTAATTTCTTTACAATATATTTCCCATAAAGCATCATAAACGTAAAGGTGAAAGCTAAGTACAAAAAAAAAAAAAAAATTAGACCGCTGAAAGTTTTCGTTAAAAATAACGGGGTAAATAATTTGTTCACGTAAATGTAAATTATTTCACTTTTCTCCTTCCGTAGAACAAATTAGCCTCATGGAATTCAGAATATATCATTCATCACATGTCAAGAGACGCGAAAGTTTATGACCTGCTTTGTTTTATTTTTAAATTACATCTTTTGGCACAAAAGCTAAGTTAAGTTTGGTTCAAAATATTTTAAATAAACATTATAATTTCTGATTTTCTTAAAATAAGTTTTGAAAAATGATAATTGATATTTAAAAAATTTCAAAGTCAGATTTCCATTTTTTTTTTTTTTAAATGGAAAAAAATGGTCAATTTTGTTTACTCAAAAAAAAAACTAGATTTTTAACGAAAATTTCGGACGTGCTAGGAACGATTAAAAATGGAAAAAAAATACCCCAAAAATACTTTGACCTTTCCTCTTAATAATAACAAACATTTAGATGATAAAATTTTGTTTTCGTCAAGTTTGGCGTCTTTTTCATCATGCTATGTCTTTTTTTTTTTTTTTTTTTTTAGCGATCTCGTGGAGGTACCTATGCTAACAGTTTCTTTTCTCACACTTCTCGCTTGTGGAAATCCCTTCCATCTCCATGCTTTACAGCCAACTTTAATCTACAAAAGTTTAAATGGAATGTCAATCACTGTCTACTATCCTCCTGATTACTTTTTTCTCTTTCTGCTCATTATCAATGTTTCTGTTCCTAATTCTTTCACACCCTGGAATTGTGTCTGCATGGGGTGATATAATTTAAAAAAAAAAAAAAAGGTAATAACTGTTTGAAACCACAAGCAAGGTTCATTATATTAGGTTTCAGATAAAACCTATAAAGAATTCTTCTGGTTATATTTAATTTCATTATTAGGTAGGATCATTTGTCTAGTCTGAATACTTTCTGGATTAATTTTCAGTTTTTAACCATATCACTGCATTTACAAACATGGTCACTTTACTGCTTCTACATATGGTCAAGTTCAGCTATGTGGCCACTTCATATTTGGGGTGAGGTCATACATTGGCCATAGCACAAATTCTTTCTTTTATTTGTCTCTCTCTTCTCTTTGCTTCTTTCCTCTTTTCTCCCCTTTTGCTTCTCGTTTCTTCTCCCCTTTTGCTTCTCGTTTCTTCTCCCCTTTTGCTTCTCGTTTCTTCTCCCCTTTTGCTTCTCGTTTCTTCTCCCCTTTTGCTTCTCGTTTCTTCTCCCCTTTTGCTTCTCGTTTCTTCTCCCCTTTTGCTTCTAATTTTCTTCTCCTTTTGCTTTCGTTTCTTCTAATTTTTGCTTTCGTTTCTTCTCCCCTTAACTTCTCGTTTCTTCTCCTTTTTCGTTTCTTCTCCCCTTTTGCTTCTCGTTCTTCTCCCCTTTGCTTTGTTTCTTCTCCCCTTTTGCTTCTCGTTTCTTCTCCTTTTGCTTCTCGTTTCTTCTCCCCTTTTGCTTCGTTTCTTCTCCCTTTAAATTCTCGCTTTTCTCCCTTTTGTAAGTTTCTTCTTTTCTCCTCCCTTAAATTCCTGGTAAGTGAAGAAAAAGATTCAAGTGTTACTTTTGAGCAAATTTTAAAAAAATTGTCACTCAACCACTTCCTTGTAAAAAGCTTACTAGTACTATAGATTGGTTTTATCTTTTTACATATAAACATGGTCACTTTCCTGCGTGGTACCCATGTATATACCTGTGGGCAAGAGTCACAAATTGTCTAGTTCCAACAATTAGTATTAACCAGGTGTTGGTATACTCCCCATTTGGTAGGTAAGTGTAACCACAAAATTGAAACACCTGGCTCATCTCATCTTTATATAGGTAAGATTAAGAATTAGGAAGTGAAACTACATCCCAATTGCAGCATGAAGACTACACAGTGTTGCTTCTCATTCTAATCTTCTTGTACACCATCGTATATTTTTCTCCCCCCACTGGGATTTGAATTAATCCAAAGGGATATAAGTAAATGGCGTTTTCAGATTTTTTTTTTTTTTTTTTTTTTTTAAGTCACTCATTTTCTTTCTCCTTTTAGTCTCAAGCAATGCTGGTTTGGGAAAAATAATAAAAGATTTAATTATTTTGCACACACACACACACATTTTTCATTATCCATCTGAAGAAGCCATGTAGGGGAAATGCATTATTGGATCTTATTTCCTAAACATACTTTTCATGAATTTTTTCCAAATGACTTATAACTCTGTTGGGATTACATACCCAAATTTATTACATATTAGTTCTATATATTTGATATTATAATATCCTGAATCTCAATTTCAGTCAAGATTGTTTTAGGTGTTGCCATAGAAGGATATAACGACACCACCAAGAAATTCAAATTGCATTGGCTGGACAAACATTTTGCTTGATGAAAATATTCGCCTACAGAGTGCTAAATTTTAAACATACACACAAATACACATACACAAATTTCTTTCTTTTTGGTTCCGATGAAGTCTAGAATGGCAAAACACATAATCAAATCTAGTTTCATTAAAACGTTTTCTATTTGTCAAATTTCTTAAAAACTTTGTTAGGAATCTGTGTGTGTATGTATGTATGTGTGTGTGTGTATATATATATATATATATATATATATATATATGTGTGTGTGTGTTAATTATTTAATACACACTTAAAGATATTGTCTCCTGTGATGAAAGATATTCTATTTAATGAGTGGTTTCTTTTCTATAGCTTATATGAAATATTTTAACTTAATTAAATGCAGTGTTTGGTTAGTGTTATATACCGTACCTATGAACACTAATGGGTATGTCCTAATCCTCATAAATATGTTGGACACTATTGTAAGTGGCGGGAGGAGTAATATGCTGTCTAAGTAGTCTACCACTAGCAGTGATTTACTTACTTCCTGTCACTAGTGAGTATTGTATTTTGTTGATGTTTATAAAAATTACCATTTCATTTCCATCCTCCATTTTGGTTATTCCTCATTCATTAACCCTTTCTAGGTTACAACAGTTAATGATTTTAAACATTTTTTACACATTAATTTGGGCTATGGATATAACTTTGGTCATAATGTTCCGAATATGGTGACACACATGGCAAGAAAATTTAATGTTTCATTCTTGTTTATAATATGCACCATCAGTCTATATATATATACATATGGCAGAGAATGTTGGACAATTTCCCCATAGATGAAGAAGAAACTTGAGGCCACAAAAGAGTGGTTCTACAGAAGCATACTGAGAATTCTATAGAATAAACATGTTATTGAACTATTATGAAATATCTGTCTATATGGCAGAGAATGTTGCACAATCTCCTGACAGATGAAGAAATTTGAGGTCACAGAAAAGTGGTTGTACAGAAGGATGCTAAGAACTGATCATGTAAGCAATAAGGAAACATTGAGGAAACTGGAATCCATGAAATATTCATAGATACTACTAATATATATCATGATATTTATTTTGTGAACTTGTGCAATCCAATTCCAGAGGAAGGTGTGGTTGGTTAACTGAAATGTCAACTTTTTTTTTTTTTTTTTTTTTTTTAGATGGTATAAACCAGAGATTTCCAAACTGTAACTTGCAAGCCACCTGCACCTCTTTGACCTTTAATTTAATATGTGATTCATGGAAATATGTTAGCTGAGCTCCTTTTTTTTATCACAGTAAATAAAAAAAATTTCAAGCTTTATAATTATTTACTAGGTATGAATTGAGATCCCATTGGATTAAAACGTAAGTTTAATGTTCATGGTTAGTAAAAATATTTCAAAATTTAAATCTTAATTTCATGTCTTGTGACTCTCAAACACCTGTACTTTATCATATCTGGCTCTTACATTAAGCAAATTTGTCCACTCCTGGTATAAACCATAACAAATAGCAAAGAAACACAAGATATTTGGTTTTAAGAAATGAAAACAGATTCACCCAAAGATCTTGTTTCCATGTGGGTAACATTGTTGTTAGCAACTTCCTCATCAAAATTTCAACTGGTGAGTGAATATTTTGATAAGTTAAGACAAAGAAATTATTTTTGTGGATTATTATATTTGTCTCGTGCTTTATTCATTTTGTTTATTATAACCAAACCAGACTGAAGTCGTCCTGGGTATGACGATAAACTACATCCGCATCCAGGGTAAGACGATAAACTACATCCAACAGCAAGGACTCTGATCAGGAGGTTTTGAGGAGCGTGGGACCACCTCTTAATTGCTGGTGTTCCCAGGTCCACCCTGATCTGGGATGGTAGCACTTGTTAGGGTCCCAGCTATAGGCAAATAGTTAACCTCGAAACTGAGGTAAAAAAGCATTATAAAAAAAAAAAAAAATAGGTTTTAATACCAGAAATACTTAAAAAAAATTATTACCAGAAATAAATTTTTGAAGAAAAAAAAATATTACCAGCAATACGTTTTTGAAATAATATTACCATCTATATGTTTTTGAAAAAAAAATATTACCGTCTATACATTTTTGAAAAAAAATGATATTACCATCTATACGTTTTTGAAAAAAAATGATATTGCCATCTATACGTTTTTGAAAAAAAATAATATTACCATCTATACGTTTTTGAAAAAAATATTACCATCTATACGTTTTTGAGGAAAAAAATATTATCAGCTATACATTTTGAGGAAAAAAATATTAACAGAAATAGATTTTTGATAAAACAAAAATATTAACAGGAAAAAAAAAGTTGTTGGCATTAAATGACCCATTGAGGTTGATATGCCATAAAACAAAACAGACCAAACCAGCCTGAAGATCCAAATGGTCAAACTGCAGTAGTGAATGAATCTCTTTAAAAAGAAACAGTCCGAGAATTGCTCTACAGTTGTTCACATTTTTTTTTAAGTTGACTTGAGCTGGTAAATTTCAGAAGGTTTTGTGCCATTAATATTTTTTTTTTTTTTTTTTTTTTTTAATCAACTTACCCCAAGCAGGGTGATAGTAACACAAAGAGCTACATAGGCTACATATCCATTATTATACCTAGTTAGTCTTATGTGTTATAATCTTCCTAAACCAGATCTTCTGATTTTAAAATTTCCACCACTGGCTGGATGTGAACGCTCCAAAACCCAAGACCAAACTAAAAATTCCATCAAACACATCAGCTTTGCACACACCTTCCGCTTTCTTCACACACCCCCCAAAAAACATACAATCCAATTTTTAACCCAATAGCACCTACTCCTGCCTAAAGAAGTGAAATAGAAATTGGAGCCTATCTGAGCCTACAAAAGGACTTGAAAACCCATCAAAGAGACATCTTGGCAGTCAGTCAGCACAACAGCCAGGGTTCACATGCACACCAGGACGCCATCTCTACACCCAAAAACATTTGGCCTCCTATCTCCAAGGATAACTCACCAAAGCTGGTCGCTGCAGTAAGTCACAACTCACCCTCCCTCTACTACTGTTAAGCCACTGTGGACGGCTTTACTTATCTCTTTCTTTCAACCACTTCATACCACTTCATCATTCGTTGTATTTTTTGTAAATACAATTATTTATTTCTTAAACCTCTGTCGTTTTTTGTTTCTGCCACCCTACGCTTAATATAACACTAGCTTAGGTGTGGCTCACAAGTGTATATTCTTAGTCACAAACTGTAACTGTATCTCAAGCCCTTCTGTTGAAATCTTTTGGTTTCCAGTCTCACATCCCAAAATACCTGCATTATGTCTAAAGTACAGGTATTTACATTGTTTTCTCTTGCAACTAAAAAGAAAAGGAATCTGGAGGCTGCTAAATATATTTATTTTGTTGATCATATCAAAGATAAACTGAGGTGATGATAAATGAGCCCATATAGAAAACTATAACTGTACAGTAAATATAATCCTCTGATTGAGCATGTACCTGTGTTAGACTAAACCCTCACTTAGTTATTTCAGATAGCTTCATTTTAGGTAATGGTTCATTAGCAATCAAGTTTCATTGTGCATGGCATGCCAGTGACAAGACTTCTCTATCATCTGTGGCTTATGGCCACATCATGTTGAAACATTGGCTCCTGTACGATCTCTGAAGTTAAGCAAGATCAAGTGTGGTCAGTACATAGATGTGCTGTAAGTTCGGATGTGTGGGTGCTGTAATGGATAACGGCTTGTAATTGTTTATCGGAGAGCCAAGTTCCAATTCCTGTTGAGTTTGTTATATTTACTTACACACAAATACTTTTGGGGAAAGGTATAAATCCACTTCTTATCCCCCCCGCAGCCATGGATTAATTGATTTAGTGTATAACTAAACCATTATAATCTCAAAAAGAAAAAAGAATTCTAAAGATATTTTCTGGCTTTAAATAACCTGCAAGAGTTTAATAAGCTCTAGAAAACAATCATTAATTCATCATCTGTGAATTGCCATGGCTTCTTGGAAAATACAGTGGAATGATTTCTCATTGTCTTCTCCATGTTTGAAAATTCAAAATTATCTTGGAATGGTTGGGGGGGTGCAAGATATGATAGTAAGGGTTAGGATTTGTACTATTTCCACATGTACAGTGGGGTACATAAAAAAAATTGTGATACCTGAGGTTTAAAATGATTTTTAAAAACGAAAAGCCTTTCATGAAGCTTTTATTTTAGCTTTAATTTCAAGCTAATAGACTAAATATATTTCCAATAGACAAAATGCTTTGGTTTATTTCAAAACTAATTTAGATTGGCTAGAATGTGTTTTCATTTTGAAATTATCATCCCGATGTAATTCTCTTGATTAAAAAAAATCTTTCAAAAATATATTTTTCTGAAACTTTATTTGAAGAATACTAGCTGAATTGAAACATTTAAAATTTAAAATATCACAGAATGCATATTTTTTTTTTTTTTTTTTCTTTAACACTGCAGTAGCTGTTTAAGGTGTTGAAAGTTTGATTGACAGATGGAAGTTTATTTAATTTTTTTCTGCAGTGGATATGTCTATAAAAATTACTTGAATTTAACACAAACGTCTTTTTTTTTTTTTTTTTTTTTATAATTAACTATCCAGCAATCCATAAAAATGTAGGAAATATTCTCCATAATCTAATGTTTTATTAAATTTTAGGTACTTTGGCTTTAAATTTACTATAGTTATTGCTTTATTTTCTGATAATGTCATGTATAGATATCTGTATTTACAAAAATCTGCATGTTTGTACACACAAAAAAAAAAAATCTTTTTAAAATATTGTTTGATATATGCTTTTCCATTTATGATTAGTAAATACAGTTTTACTTAATAACAATATCAGCTAACCGCTACAAATTAATACAGAATTTTAAGATTTAAAACTTTATAAATTATTCTAATTAAAATTTTAAATAATGAAAATAATTCTTGTAAAAATTCATTATTCATCACAACACAATTGTTTTCTTAACATAATAGTGTCCATAATATCTTGTTCATATAAACAATTAAAAGCTTTTCTAATTAAATAATGTCTTAGCTTTATTGCAATTTTTATTTTTCAATTCCGAGCAGATTTTCTGTAACTAGGTGTCCTGTTTTACAAAGAAAAAAATAAAGAATGGTTTAAATTCTAAAAGGAGTCCTGTATATAACTAATATGAACATTAAGTAATACAAAAATTTAATTTCTCAAAATTTCACAAAATTAAATTACTGGGGGTAACAGATGTTGAAAAAAATCCCTTTTTACCAAGATATTCTAAAAAAGAAACCTTTCTAAAATAATTTAATTTGTTTATGAATAAATTATTTAATGAATATCCAATAATTATTTGATTTTTGCAAGAATTTCCAAATGTGTTTTTCATATACTTATCTTAGGTCCCCCTGATGATGCAAGAAAATATTTTTAACCAAAAATTTCAAACCTTCTAAAAAAAAAAAAAAAAAAAAAAAACAAACTGGGTCTTTCCTCTTAATAGTAACAAAGATTTTGATGATAAAACTTTTACTAAGTTTGGGACATTTTTTTCATTATGACATGCTAATATTTTAGCGAATCTGTGGAGGTTCCTATAAAAAAGCCTTTTGTTTTATAAAAAGAATCCTTTTCTCCTAAAATTCTGATTGTTGATAATTTGTCAGATTTTGGGAACTGAGTGAGACGGAAATTTTCACCTCCTTTCTATTTGCACTAAGTGGACACAAATAGCTTCATTTAGAATTCAAATTGTCATTTTTGTTTTCATGCTAAGATTAAAAGGTGTATAACAACAACATGTACACAAGTAAAAGTTTAAAGAATCCTACAAGTTTGCTTTTTTTAGTTTTTTTTTTTGTTGTTTTTTTTTAGTTTAGTTTTTTTTTTTTTTTTGTATTTCTTATCTCTTTGCCAGACTCTAAGGATAGTGAGGTGTTTTTTCATGCATGACTGACTAACATGTTCTTCTATATTTTCTGGAAAGGTTGTTATATCACTTCCCTTTCACTCCCCTACCCCAGTCTCTTGAACAGGAATAGAGGTTTAATATTGGGTTTCTGGTTTCTTCTAAATTCTACTTCAGCACTAGGCTTCTAACATCTCCTAAACTCTGAAATTTATACTATTATTGTTTCCAGTTACTTCTAAAGTGTTTTTCTTTTTCAATTCCAGTAGCCCTTTGCATCTTAGTGCCATTATCACCTTGCTTGGAGTGAATGGATTAAAAGAAATGAAAATCTAGTTCTTACAACAAATATACATACATACACACATGGTAGAAAATGATGTGTAATTTTTTTATATACAGGGAAAATGTAAGGAAAATTAATGAGAAATTGAGGAAAAACAAAAAAATATCATGTGACACACATTTTGTATATATATATATATATATATATATATATATATATATATATATATATATATGGAGGCATGGTGCAGTAATGGATAGCGCCTCCAATTGAGGAATTGGAGAGCCAAGTACAAATTCCAGTTGAATCCATTACATTCACTTATGTGCTAATGCCTGTGAGAAGGGTATGAATTCTATCTAAAGCAATGGGTAAATAGCAAGACAGACTGGGTTCTATAGCCTTGGATGGCAACTGGTCTGGGAGAAGGACAACTCTGAATTCAAAATCTGCAGAGGGTTGTTTGGGGACCTTATGGTGCACCAGGTTTCTGTATTTGGCTCTTCAAGAAGTGTAGTTGGTTCTGTACAAAACGTTCACCACTATAATCAAATCATATGTGCAGGTTGTCTGGCTATTGGTTCCTAGAAATTGAGTTGCCTGACCCTCATATGTCCTAAAAGAGTCCTGGTAGGCACAGGTCAACAGCCTGCATTGATCAACGATTGGAGAGTCCATGATATATATATATATATATATATTGCTCAAAAGCTGCCCGATAGGGAGGCATTTAAGTTATCCCCTGTGGAGGGCTCTTGATTGGTCCTTCATTACAGTAGGTAGGGAGGAGTAGATGTGATTGGCAATGATAAACTACAGAAGAACTCAAAATTGATTGCTGCATTTAAGTATTGCATTAATATTTAAGCTTAACCTTTAAAAGTTCAGCAATAATTCTTCTGCCGCCACTTAATTTAAAGACAATTTCATATACATAGGTCCCTACTTTCCATACAAACAATTAATTTTATTTAATGGGTGACTCTCATTGGATTTTGCAAATGATTCTGACTATACCCAAATTTATTTCCAAGTTATAAAAAAACTTGGGAATCCAAAATTTCAGGATTGCAGGTCTGGATCCAGCCCAGAATGTTTTTAATTTGCTCATAGTCGACTTGATTCCAAAATGGTATATTTTAGGCTACTGCCTCTAGGAGTAAAGTTGAAGAATTGTGACACACTGACATTCACATTTATTACTTACATTTATATATATATATATATATATATCTCTAACGTAGACCTGTTTAACAGGTGTAATATTGGTGGAATTGAGACTTTTATCATACAGTCTCAGTTACAGTGGACTGATCATGTCTGATGACAGGATACCCAAGATCCTAATGTATAGCCAGTTAGATCAGGGCTACAGGAATGTAGGACACCCATGGCTAAGATACAAAGACAAGCTGAAAAGCAACTTGTCAGCAGTCAATATACCACATAACACCCTTGAGCGCTTAGCTTTGGAGCGGGTAGAATGGAGATCAACATGTTTTAGTGGACTTAGCAATTTTCAATCTTCTTGTCTGAATCATCTTCAAGAAGCAAGAGCAAGATCTAAAAGGTCAGACAATCTAAACGTGATCTTATCTCACAATCCTCACACTTGCTCCATATGTCGCCTCCTTTGTAAATCACTAGCGGGTCTTAAATGCCACTTAAGATTATTGCACAAACTTTCATAACTGAATCAATAAGCTGTCAGATCCTCATACGTCAAAACCAACAGGAGAGTCCATTATTAATATATATATATATATATATATATATATATATATATGAGAGAGTAATGATTTAGTTTATTTAAATGTATTATTTACAATAAGAGTATGGATTTCAAATGAGAAATGTACATTACCACTCAGTTCTTAATGCAGTTAGTGTCTGTAATCATCTTATCAATATTTCAATTTTCATTGGATACTTGATAAAACTGCCTTGAAAATAAAGATGTGTTTTATATTCAAAAATTACTCTATCTTTATGTATAAGTGTGTTTGTTGAAACACCACTTCTTGTATGATTTCCAAAGTTAAGCAATGTCAAGACTGGTTAAGTACCTAGACAAGTGACTGCTTTGGTATACAAATTGGTATAATGGATGTCTCAGAATTGAAATTAGGAGAGCTGAGTTCCAATTGTATTTGTCATATTTCTCTTACGCACAAATACCCTTGGGAAATGTATGAATCCACCTCTTCTTCCCCCCAGCTATGGATTAATTAGTAGGACTTGCATCAGTAAATCATTGTTATATCAAAAAAAATACTTACAATCTAGAAATATTTTCTGGTTTCAAATAACCTGCAAAAGGTTAAGCTGTAAAAAAAAAACCAAACAAACAAACAAATCCTTCAATTAATAAGTGTCCAAGTCAGACAAGAAAGATAATTGTTAATACAGTTCTTAATCAGAATAGCCACCTATTTCATTTCCATCGAAGTTAGTGCTTCTCATGTTTAAAGATAATTAGTGAAATTGTCATTCAGGACAATTTCATTAGGTATATTAATTATGTTGGGCGTACCTCACAGCTGAATTAGTTGGGTGTGTTTATATATATATATATATATATATATATATATATATATAATATATGAAGAAATATACATAATATCTTACATTAATTGCACAACTCAGTTTCATGCTGAAGCTTCAGCATGAAACTAGTTGTGCAATTAATGTAAGATATATACATTTCTTATATATGCAACTCATTTGCAAGCCAACTCTCACTGTTAGGAGGGTGCCAATGCCATTAATGTACAGAGCAGTTTCAATATAGCAATATAAGATATACCAAGACAGAAGTTTCTCGTAAGGCAGTCTCTATAGAGTATTGATTTCTATGGCCACATGCTCTCTTAGATATTTAAACACTCTTCCATTATATATTTAAACTCTGTGTGTGTGTGTGTGTGTATATATATATATATATATATATATATATATAAAATTTATTTATTTTTAGTATATTAAAACAACATATAAAAATTGCTACACAATTGCAGTCATCTTTCCTCTTTTCAAAAAAAGTTATAAGGCTTTTAAATGTACAAACATTGGAATTGTACTTTATTCATTCTAATCTTACATGGATAGATATATACACAGTTGATGGAACATAAGTGGACAGAAAAGTGTGGTGGGTCTCCCAGCCAGTATCCATATAATGGATCAGACAGTGAGTATGTAGGAGTCTGTTTTCCATGGCCAGAACTTAGTGTGAAGTCAGAAGTTTGCTTTCTTGTAGCACTGTAGCAGGAGGATGACACTGCCAATTAAGTGAGAAATCTTTTATTTTATTTATTTTATTTTTGTTGTTGTTGCTATTTCCTGACCCAATAAATGTCTTGAAAAGCAGTTGTCATTATTTCTTTGACTGTGATCACGGCCATAATCAAGACAAATCTGTGGAACATAGTGAGAGCTGCTGTATTCACATACAGCCAAGCTTCGATGTCGTCACAACTTGTGTAGTGACATGGAAAATTGTATCATCATACATGACTGACCACTGGCTTAACACTTTATTTTTTAATGATATTCAAGCTCTGCTGTTAGGCATTCAGCACTATTGTGGGTCTCATCAGAACTCCTTTAGGAGTAATTTTATTTTGTAAAAATGTATATAAATTTCTATAGCAAAATTTAATAACTCCTGTTAAGTCATAGGTTGCATAATCAACTAGTTTATTGATAATGGTAAATTTTGACTTCTATGTAAATAAATGCAAATGTCAGTGTGTCACACTCTTAACTTTACTCCTAGAGGCAGTAGCCCAATATATCATATCGTTTTGGAATTGGGTTGACTCCGTGAGCAAATTAAAAGCATTCTGGTTTGGACCCAGACCCCAAAACCAAAAATTGTTTCTCTCTGTTGGTTGGAGCTGTAAAATATGCTGACTGCACCTCTGCAGGGGTTAAGTCCCTCAAAGAGGCCACCTGTTTGCTGTGGGTCATGACCTGTGATGTCTGAGGACAGACTCCTGATAGCTGAGCAGCTGATGACTATGCAACTAAAAGGCCATTAGCTGCAACACTCAACTTTGGCCCTTACTTGGACTAGACAGGTGGTCCAATCTGATCAATCAGCTGGTTATTCCAAGCTCCATCATATATAATCCATACCAAATCTGTAACTAAGAGCTCATGCTCTCCCCAGCCCTCCCCCACTATCACTAATACTCACTCCCAAATATATGATGGAAAGTGGTGGCTGAGGGTTAATCAGTTTGGAACATAAGGAATTGATATGGCGGCAAAACCCAAAACAATCTGTAGTACTTGGATATGAGGAAATCAAACAACTCCTTACAGATTACAATCTAAACTTAGTTTGCTTACAGGAGATCTTTCTTAAAGAAACTGATAGCATTTCCTTTAAAGGATATGAAACCTATTACAAAATTAATGTATCAACAATAGAGAACAGGCCAAGTAGGGGTACTTTAATATTGGTTAAAAAATCAATACCCCATGAAAAACTAAAATTAAACATAAATCTACAGATCATGACAGTAAAAGCTTCAATTCATTGAACAATAATTATATGTTCTATTTATATTCCTCCAGAATAAGACTGAAATAGTCTAATTAGACAACTCCCCACCCCATTTTTACTACAGGGAGATTTTAATGCACACAGCAAAATATGCAGCTGTAGGGGCCCCAAATCAATCTGGTAAAATTATAGTCTCTCTACTAGATTCATCTGATTTATGCTTCCTTAATAACCAAATGCATATGTATTTTACACCCAGGTACCAGATCAACATCAGCCATTGACCTAAGCATATGCTTCCCATCAATTTTTATAGAATTTCCATGGAAAGTTCATGATGACCAATGTGGTAGTGACCATTTGCCTATTTTCCTAAATATAAGCAAACTTATGCCAGAAGAAAGGAATCCAAAATGGCAACTATATAAAGTGAACTGGCTAAAATTTAATGATCTCTGCTCATCCCAAATCAACTTGGAAATTCTCAATGAATCAGAACCAATAGTTTCCTTTATGAACATAGTAACATGAATAGCAAGACAAACAATACCCAAATCTTCCTTAAAACCGCATAACAAATCAAAACCTTGGTTCACAGCAGAGTGCAGAGAAGCAGTTAGAACCAAGCAAAAAAATGCTAAAGATATTATTACACAACCCAACCACAATCAACTTATAAAAACTACAAGCAAGCAAAAGCTTGCTATATAATAAAAACATCCAAAAGAGAAACTTGGAAAAACTACATCTCCAAATTAAACACCAAAACTCCAATAAATAAAACATGGGAAATAATAAAGAAAATTAATGGAAAAACATCACAAACTGTAACAGTCCATTTAATCAAAACAAATGGAGAAAAATGCTCTGGAAAAAAAGAAATAGCTTACCTAATAGTAACAGAATTTCAAAGAAATTCCTTAACAAATCACTACACTCCCAAATTTCAAAAATATAAAAATATTATGGAACAAGAAAAATTTGTGTTCACCTCAAACAATAAAGAAGAATACAATATTCTCTTTACTATGTGTTGTGGAGTGATTTCACAGTGGAGGCTTGTATTTGTTCTAAGTCGGTCCTAAAATAGGTTCAATGTACAAGACGTTAGGAACTTGATATAGTAGGTATAACGCAGAGTAATCTAGTTGTGGTTGCTGATACTTTAGTATTCGACTAACCATCATCTGACATCAACTGACTCACTGAGCAACCCCCTTGTTACTCTTACTACTCTTACTTATTATAGGTGGGAGAGTCTATTAACTATAGAATAGGTGTGTTCCACTATAACAATATGACAGAACTAAAAGACTCCATAAACAAAAGTAAAAACTCTGCAACTGGTCCAGATGAAATCCATTATCAATTTTTAAAAACCTGCCAGAAGGGTCTCTTTTAATACTAATCAAAATCCTTAATTGTATATGGTGTTGAGACAAATTTCCAGAAATATGGCTTGAGTCTATCATCACTCCAATTCTTAAACCTGGCAAAGACAATTCCAACCCAACAAATTACCAACTCATTGCACTAACAAGTTGTATTTGCAAAACAATGGAGAGAATGGTAAATTCTTGACTGATGTGTTACTTGGAGAGAAACAATATCTTCTCTAGGTACCAAAGTGGATTCCATAAACACCAAGGAACCAATGATCAACTTGTATGGCTAGAGTTTTTTGCTCGTGATGGCCTGGTTTGAGGTTTCCATGTGGTATCAATATTCTTCAATATTGAAAGATCCTATGGCACCACATGGAAGTATGGTATATTAAAAGACATGCACCAGATGTGAATAAAAGAAAGAATGGCTATATTCATCCAAAATTTCCTGTCAAACCAAACATTTAGAGTCTGAAATGGTAACACAATATCAGACACAGGAACAGGAGGCAGGGGTAGCTCAAGGGAGTATTTTATCAGTCACACTATTTATTCTAAAAATAAATAGTATTATTAAAACCATTAATACAGGAATTGAAAAATGCCTATATGCAGATGATTTCTCAATATCATATTCATCACCAACCTGTTCTAATAATTGGCAACTGAACAAAAATTTCTGGTAACTTCTTTAAGGGTGGCCAGACTTGACAACCGAATTTATCTTCAAGTACTGTGGTTTGTACTTTCTAGAATGGCACAAGTTTTATCATCAGAGTCTTTCTTCTTCAGCAGATAATTATTATTATCATTAGGTTGGCAAAACAGTGTTATGGCAGAAATCTCTCAACTCCCTGTTGCCACTTCACTCCGACTGCAACTGCCTTGAACTCTCTCCAAATCCAACTCCAACTAACTTTAGCCCCCATGGGCACTTGTATTTATGGGTGTCTCTTCCAACTGGTGTGGTGCAGGCGAATAAGTGGGTTTTATGCAAATCTCCTAAAATTCAACCAATCTCTTTCTTTCATTTTCTATTTTACACTTCCAATTTTGGAAGATCCCCTCCTCTTTCAGAAGTAGCCATTATATGATGTCAGCCTTCCTGACGTCATCTTCTGACTTTAGAATTGCTCACAATTATAATTTTTTCTCGGGAAATTTTGGCTGACAATTTTCTCAATACGTATACCTCAGACACCTTTTCAACAGACGACTTAACCTCTGGCCCCAGAAACTGCCAGCTGTGTTTCGCTGAATTGCATTGTGTAACTTTTTCAACCTGTTCTCAATATCCTGGGAAAATGAATCCCTTTCTAATAAAAAAAATAAAATCGCTTTCATTAACCATTTTTGTCTGTATGCCATGTTAAATATTGTTACATCTCAATATCATACTAATCACCAAACATGCCTTCCCTTGAAAGATATCTACAAACATGTTTAAACAAGATAGAAAGATGGACAAATGAAAACTGATTCTGTTTCTCCAAAACAAAAACTATGCATTTCTGCAAAACTCACCTCAATCCAGAATTAAAATTGAATGGACACATAATTCCCAAAGTCCAACAAATAAAACATCTAGAAATCTTACTAAATAGCAAACTCGACTTCAAAGCACACATTGATTACCTTAAGCTAAAATGCCAAAAGGCTTTGAAGCATCTAAAGGTACTATCAAAACTTGATTGGGGTGCTGACCAAAAAAAGTAATGCTCAGAATATATAGATCACATATCAGATTTGTTGTGGCCTGTTAGGGGCAAGAAAGAAAGACACAGAAGAAGGTAGGTTGAACGAGTGTATTGAAATAACAGAATATATATACAAAATAAGATTGTTATTAGTCAGCAGATAGAAATGTCTGTCCGAACTGTCAGGTTACACTGCATTCAGACTGCCTCTTTAGGAAGTCTTGCAGGTTAGTATTTATGAAGGAGGAAGAGTTTATTCTAATGAAGATGTCACCATAACGAGATCAAAATTATTTACAGTGCTACATGTAAGTCCTATCTTGAAAAGCTACAAACTAAACAAAATCAAGGCCTGAGATTAAGTCTAGGAGCCTTCCAGACTTCAACCATACATAGTCTCTATATAGAAGCCAATGAACCACTGTTATCTCTGAGAAAGGAAAAATTATCCCTCCAATATGCACTATAACTGCAATCTAACCCAAATAACCCAGCAGGCCAAACAACGTATGAATCTCAATATACCCAGTTCTATAGAACTAAACCAACAGTCATCCCTTCATTTGGTCTTCAAATCAAAGAAGCAGTAGAACAAATAAACTGTTGTGGAGTGATTTCACAGTGGAGGCTTGTATTTGTACTAAGTCGGTCCTAAAATAGGTTTGACGTACAAAACATTAGGAACTTGATATAATAGGTATAACGCGGAGTAATCTAGTTGTGGTCGCTGATACTTTAGTATTCGACTGTCATCCGACATCGACTGATTGACCGACCGACTCACCGACTGCCTCCCTCGTTACTCTTACTACTCCTACTTATTATAGGTGGGAGAGTCTATTAACTATAGAATAGGTGTGTTCTATTATAACATAAACAAAGATCTTTATAATGTTAAACCAATCACAATAAAGAAATCTCTATGGACAATCTCCAAACCTCACATAGACCTTACATTGGCACATAAAAAAAAAAAAGATACAATCAACAAAAGCATGTATGGAGAAATAAGAGACAGGTATTGTGACTATAGACCATTCTACACAGATGGATAAAAAAAATCCAAGATAGAATAGGTGCAGCAGCCACAAACAGGCAAATTCACAAACAAACCAGGCTACCAAATAATGCATCCATTTGTACAGTGGAACTACAAGCCATAAAAATGGCATTTAAAATGGTATAAGATTCAAAAGATAGGGAATCTGATAAGATTATAAATTTCCTATCTAATTTAACAGCAATTAAAGAAAACAACACATCCTTATATTCAAGAAATACTAGAAGCTTAATAAAGCACAAAACAATAATCTTGGCCTTGATTTCTAGTCATATGAGCATTAAAGGAAATCATGAAGCTGACACTCTTGCAAAAGATGCAGTGGAAATCAAACACCCCTATACAGATTATAAAAACAAAATTACTTATCAAGAGAAAATGGCAAGCAATTTGGAACACGTTCCCAAACAATAAACCATATTAACATCAGCTGACAATAAGAAAGGGAAATGTAGAACCATTAGCTGAACTCGGACAAGACATAGTGCTCAACAGAATAAGAATTGGACACACACTTGACACACAAATACATGCTTAAGGCAGAAGCTACACCTCTATGTACTCACTGCAACCAATTTACCACAGACAAACCAATCTTGTTAGAATGTAAGAAATACAAAAAAAAATATGTAGCAACTATTACCAAGCTCAAAATCTTAACATACTCTTCAAAAATGTACCTATTGCCCAAATAATAGGATATCTGAAGAAAATGAAATACTTCCAACTTCTATAAAAAAAAAATAGAGCATGTGTGTTGAATCATAACTTACATTTTAAAATACTCCTGAACTATATAACTTGTGATATTTTGAAAACAATTTAAAAACCTCACAACCACTTGAAATGTTCTGAAATATATTCCTGAATAAAAATCCAGTTTTAGCATTAAATCACTCACAGAGTTTGATATGCTGGTAAAACAAATCAACAATCCACCCATCCATCCATTTTAAAATTGTGGATTCCCAAGTTTTCATTACTGTGATTTTAACATGATTTTTTGCTATAAATTTTTTTTGTACAATAACAATTTTTATAACTTGGAAATAAATTTAGGAATAACTGAAATTAAGTGGGAAATCTAGCAAAAGTCATCCATGAAATAAAAATAATTGTTTGTACGGAAATCAAATTATCTTTAAGTTAAGTGGTGACAGAAGAATTATTGTTGAACTCTTAAAAGGTAAACTTAAATATTAATGTAATTCTTAAATACAGCAATCACTTTTGAGTTCTGTAGTTTATTGTTGCCTATCACATATGGCAGCATTATGCCTTGCAAAAAGCAATCTCCTCCAACAAAGGACCAGATTGCAATCAAAAAAGCCAAGGCTGCAGCAAGGAAAAGAAAGTCTGGTGCAAATGAAAACTCAGATCAAATGGCAGCAAGGAGAGCTTCCAATGCTGAGAATATGCAAAGACGTAGGGACTCTGAAAATCCTGAAAAAGCTGAAGGCCCAATCAAGAGCCATTCACATGAGCTAGCTTAAATTTTAAGCTAGTTTACTTATATACCTTTCACTTACATCTCTTTCACTATCTTCTATATCACTTTATATATAAACAAACTTTAAAAGAGAATGAAAGTTTTGACATACTTGTTCAATAAATCCAACTGCTATATAAAAATTTTCATATATAGTAATAATAATAATAATATTTAATATAATTCTATAGTAAAAATAATATTCTCTCCTGGTCCTTTTGGACAGGAGTAGAGGTTGCTGCCTTGTTTTGGGTTTCTGGTTTCTTCTAAATTCTACTTCTCTATATTTCCAACATCTCCATGTAAACTCTGAAATTTTATTTACGATTTATTCTTTTTCTTCAATAGGAGTAGATAGATTTACACTCCTCCCAAGTCCTTTTGAACAGGAGTAGAGATTTATCGCTTGTTTCCAGTTCCTTCTAAATTCTACTTCAATTTTAATGTCTCTGCCTAAACTCTGAAATTATTTATGACCACTTCACATTCTTTCCTGATCTTTTCTGCATTTGCTGGTTCCCAGACTTCATGAATTCAAGCGCCATACGAGGCTGGCATCCCGCTCTCACCCATTCACTGTTGAAACTACTAAATGTAGCCGTCTCTTTTACTCCAATAGCTTCATGTCTCGCACCTCTCACCTGTGGAACTCCCTTCCCTATGCCAGTTTCCCTGAAAGCTATAATCTCCAACTATTCAAATGTAATGTCACTCGACATCCCCAGTTGCCTTGATCTATCCACTATCCTTCTCCTCGTCCTTTCCTCTATCACTCCTATCTGATCTTGCTCCAAATCTTCTGTAACCCCTTGCGCCCTAGTGGCTTCTCGCCTTGCTTGGGGTGAAACGCTTTAAAAAAAAAAAAAATGGGATTGGTTTATCTCTTGCTTCCTGTTTAGGATTTGGTTTTGGATTCATTCTAAAGTTTTTTCCTTCTCTTTCACTTCCAGTAGCCTCTTGTGTCTTAGTGACATTATCACCTTGCTTACGGTAACATGATTAAAAAAGAAAAAAAATTTCAAAGGAATATATTTGGTATGTGGCATTGAAATCTGAAAGCACATTGGAATAGCAAAAGATGACTTCCAAAAAATAAAAGTATTAAGAAACAGGAAAATTTAATGAGAAACAAAGAAAAGGATGCTGAACTGCTATGTAATATCAATCCTTCTATATGGTAGTAGATACTGAACAGTTTCCTCACAGATGAAGAGAAGAAATGTGGCAACAGAGATTTAATTCTATAGGAGACTGTGAGAATACCATGGACTGAACATGTAATCAATGAGGAGGATAAATTGTCATCCGAATTACACAAAAATGAAAATAACACTGACATCTCATTTTAACAGGTATATTTACCAATCATGGCCTCCAGACAACTTTAGAATCTCCTGTAACTGTTTTGGACATTCTCTTTGTTTAATGGTGAATGCTGCCATAATTCTTATCTTTGGTGTTACAAGGAGTTTTGTTTGTCTCTTGCTCAACTGTGCCCCTACACATAATAATCAAGGGGGTTGCAGTCTGGGGATTTAGGTGTCCAGATGTAAGAGGTGATGTAGTTGCAGAAATCATCTGACAGTCATGATGGGGTTCTCCTACTTGTGTGGCATGGTGCAGAGACCAGTTGCCAGACACAGGATTTTCCAGCAGACACCCTCTTGACACAGGGCAGCACTACCTCCTCAAAGCACTTGATGTAGGCTTCCATGTTGAGTTTGAGGCCCTCATTAACAAATTTGGGACAGAACAATCAGAGTGAGTTTCCTAA
Source organism: Acanthosepion pharaonis (assembly GCA_903632075.3). Classification (NCBI taxonomy): domain Eukaryota; kingdom Metazoa; phylum Mollusca; class Cephalopoda; order Sepiida; family Sepiidae; genus Acanthosepion; species Acanthosepion pharaonis. The sequence goes on from CAHIKZ030000791.1 coordinate 1,750,522, forward strand.
GCTGCCATACCTTTGTAATCATCATTAGACTCATCCAACTCTTTTCTAATCCTCTAAAATGTTTGTATTGGAGCTTCCAATGCAATGCCAAGCAGTACAGCATGCTGTTTCCAAATCTCTGGCAAAGTGAATTGCATCATGGTGCTATTTTCCTCACAGATGGTGCCCAACTGACCCTACTATACGGTGCAGTTGACAAAATCAAAACCCAAACACTGCCCATGGACAAAATTAAAAATATAAAATGGCAATAATTTACTCATTGTACCCTGTATAAATGGCTTTTTAGATTGTAAAATCCCATTCACTTTTTTTTAAACATTTTTTTTTCTAATATCTAAACAAAAAAGAAAAATTAAATTTTATTATTTAAATATTTTTTTTCTTTCTTCCACAGAATGAAAAGAAGAAATTTGAGTGAAACTCCTTGGAGTGGACGTCAAACCTAAGTGACAGTTTCTTTTTCCTAAATCAAATACAATCATCTGGATTTTGATTGGAAAATCGTCATTTCAACTTCTAATCAAAGATGGCTCCAGAGCAACAAAAAACTCGGAAAAATCTCTCCAAGAAACACTTTTGTTACATCAACTCTGCCTTCAGAGTGTGGGGAGCCATTACTCTTATTGGTAACGTATTCTCTTTTTATAATGGTTTCTTTTGATGGTTTTGAAATTCCAATAAACATTTAAGATATTTGTTTAATTAAGGCTCCACCTTTTAACAGATGATATATTTATTGGGGCAAATGCCAAAGGCAGAACAAACAGAATCTACAAGCGGGAGGAGTTGTCTGTTGGGCATTCAAATTGAATTCTTTTTTTCAGCTGTAACAATTTGAAATAAACTGTTACTGGGCAATGTTACAATGATTAGTATTCAATGTAGATATTTTTTATTTTACATTTTTCTTTAGATGAAGCACTGTTTCATTGAAGAGGCACGGTGGAGTAATGGTTAGTGGCTTGGATTGAGGAATCGGAGAGCCGAGTTTGAATTCCAGTTGAATCTATTACATTCATTAAGACCTTCAGGAAAAGTATGAATCCTCTTCTTCTCCCACAGCTATGGTTAAATAGCAAGATAAACCGGAATACATAGCCTTGGATGGCAACTGGTTTATCGCAGAAAGAAATGGCAACCTTTGCAGGAAAAAATCTCTCATCAGTGATGAATCAAAAGATAAATGATAGCCTAAGTGTGTATTACGTATGGCACATAACTGACCTGACTAATTCTTTCTTATTTCTTTTGCTATTTTATACATAATAGTAGTGTGAATTTCTTAGATGAAGCATTGCCATTATTATTAATGTTTAACTCTTTCGTCTTTCTCTTGCTTCTTTTTGTTTAGGAGTAGTAGTAGTAGTAGTATTAGTAGTATTATATTAGATGAAGCATTGCCATTATTATTTTTTGACTCGTCTTTCTTGCATCTTATTTCACTTGCTTCTTTACACCTAGTAGTAGTAAAGTTGAGTAAATTTCTTAGATGAAGCATTGCCATTATTATTAATTTTTGACTAGTCTTTCTTTCATCTTATTTCTCATGCTTCTTTACACCTAGTAGTAAAATTGTTAAGTTGTGTGATTTTCTTAGGTGAAACATTTTCATGATTATTATTTTTTGGCTAATCTTTCACCTTATTTCTCTTGCTTCTTTACACCTAATAATAGCAGAGTTGTGTGAATTTCTTAGACTAAACATTATTATTCTTTGAGTCATATTTATTTCATCTTATTTCTCTTACTTCTTTAACCTTTTTGGAGGTGATTTGTTTGCAAAGCAAAAATTTTATCTTATCACTACAAATGACTCGATGAATGAATGATAGTGTATTTCTATTTTGCAGTTGTGTTGTCATATCCTGCTATGGCAACAGAAAATAAATATGACTGAAATTAAGTAGCCTTGAAAAACAAAGCAGTGAAAAGGAAAGTAGTGAGTAATGTAGTGTGTTAAAAGTTACGGCTTATGGCCATATCTCATTGAAACGCCAGTTCTCAAACAATCACCAATGTTCAGAAATGGCTTGCCTGGTCAGTACATTGATGGGTGACTGCTTGGGAATATGTTCTGTAAACTTGGATGCATGGGTGTTGTAATGGATAACAGTTTGGAATTGGAAATCGGAGAGCCAAGTTCCAATTCCAGTCAGGTTCATTATATTCGCTTAGGAAAGATAGATATGAATCCGTCTCTTCTCCCAGATATGGGTTAATTAGTAAAGCTTCTATCAGTAAATTATTATCTCCCAAAAATTATTGTAATCTAAAAATATTTTCTGGCTTTAAATAACCTCCAAAAGGTTGAAAAAACAAGTCAATTTTTTCTTTTTTATTATCATTAGTAGTCGTCTTAAGTGGTGTGAATTTCTTAGATGAATCATTTTCATTAATTTTTTACTTTTAGCTTATTTCTCTTTGACTACATCTACTCCATGTTATACCAATCTTTTTTAAGTTGAATTTATAAATTGCTTGACTGTTTTTTCTACATTTCAACAATTTGTGTTTGTCTATGCTGGAGGCAAGGTGATATCAAGTACTTCCTTTTCCTTTTACGATCCCAGCTCCACCTTTTTCTTGTTGGTTAGCCAAGCAACATATTGTATATTTTATAAATACAATTTAATTACATAATTTTTTTTTTTTTTTTATAGATGTACAGTGAGTCTTCTCTTCTGTGTGCTCTGTCCCTTCAGGATGTAGGTGTCATGTCTCTACAATTTCCTGTCTTTTGTAACTCTTAGCAAATATTGTCTTTTTGCTATTTCCCCTAAACCCTGTTCTGCCAGCCATTTATACAAGCTGTTTCTTTGACGCTCTTGCCTTCAATATGTCCTGTGAGTGTCAAATTTTCTAAGCCCTCTTTTCTCATGTACCTAAGAAATTTCAACTCCCTCTTTCTGATACTACATATAAGTGTCCTTTTTGTTTCCATTTTCTCTAAAACTTTGTTGTTGCTAATAGGTCAATAGAAATGATGAACGAGAAAGAAACAGGTCTTTGATCTGGAAGGTCAAATAAAGGGATTGCTCAATGTCGAAGGCAAAAAACAAAGATAAACTCTAACTCTCAGAAGTTCATCCAATATAGGGCTCAAGAGCCACTCCTAGTTGACATTTAATGAATGAGGTTTTTAAGAGGTAGGTCTATGAGGATAGATATCGATTAACCCTTGACTTGAAGTGGTTAATATTGTATTTTTCAAAGAAACATCTGTGGGAGTTAGTTTCACAAAGAGACAATTCTTGGATGGGAAGCAAGCAGTCTGAGTGGAAGTTCCTCTTTACAAATGAAAGACAGAGGAGAGGTAGATGATTCAACTTCATGGATATAGCATGGCAAGTTCTAGCTGTAAAGGCCTGAACTGGGGGAAGTAAAGATTGGAGCTCATATGCATCTAAAGGAAGCATTTAAGTATGTACTGTATATACTCATGGATAGGTTGCCCCACCGGATAAGTCGCCCCCCCCCCCATTTTATGGCTTAATAATTGATGATTTACTGTTGACTCGCAGATTGGTTGCACTATAATCTGGGGAGTTACACAACCCTTTTTAAACCTAAGAATTATCAGATATCTACCTTTTATTTCAAAACTTATAATTATTAAGACACCTTTGTAGATTGATTTCCATGTTCTTCTGCATAATTTAGTACTTTTAAATTAAAACCTGCTTCATAACTCTTTCTTTTTACTCATAATTAGGGTTTGTAACAAAAATTATAAACTATAAATTTGGCTACCAACTATATCGTTGCGCAATGCAAAATAGTGCCAATGTTTTGGGTACTAGATTCATGCGCTTTATTTGTAAATAACACTTAAGAATGCCTTTTAATGTTATATGAAACAACCATTAAAGAAAATTATTTTATAAAGAATATTTCATTTCTTTAAGTTATATTTTCAAACGTATTTTTGACAAAATATATATATTTTGCAGAATTAATCATGGAACTATTTTTCTTTGTCAATAAACATCTACACAAGGTTCCTTAACTGATATATGCATGTTCAGGGTTTCTATATCAGTCTAGTGAGAGGGCCCCAACCGAATGGTGACTGATGGATCAATGAATATTTTATAATTTTATTTATTCATTGTGATGGATATTGAATCTAGCAGCATGAAGTTTAAAACAGTGGGTCAGTCTATATGATAGATAAATTGTTTCCAAAAGGAGAAAATCCACAGTTCTAGTTTTATTGGTATCATTTTCGATTTCTCATAAATCATGATGACAAGGTAGTGTTGTTTTACATTGATGTCAAGTGGATAGGTTGCACCCCTAATATTTTGTGAAATTTTGGTAAAAAAGAAAAAAGTATGACATATCCGCGAGTATATATGGTAAGCCATACCCTCCAATAACACAGCTTTGTCTTTTATAACATCTGAAACAAGGAACAGGGAGACAAACCATGGAAATATCAAGTGTAGAGAAACAATAGTAGGAAAAGGATCAATATTTAATTAAATTGATGTGGAGACCAAGAGGTTATGTTAGATTTGAATCTTTCATTTAACATTACGTTTTATTCAACTTCAGACTGTTGTCAATTCTCATCAACATGTGCAGCCTTGTTCCTGCTCATCTAAGACACAGACATTACATTCTCATCTGTGATATCTGATAGACTCTCCTCTTTTAAGTTGTTTCAGGTCTCCACCTTTTCAGTTGTCGTATGTCTCCACCATTTTAGATCTCTGCCATTTTAAGCCTATAATGCAAATTGTTTTCACACTTGCAAAACTTGGTGCATCTGTGAGGCCATATTCTTCTGCATTCAATATCTTGAAGATCACACCTGCACCTGGTTCCCTTGAGGGTCTGGTGTGATATTGAGTGCAAATTCTATTCTAGCATGGAAATGGAAACAATTCAGGGATTGAACTCACAATTTCTATGTCCCTTAGAATAGTCCCACAGGACAATAGTCTAGTAGATTAAACCATTGTTTCATGAATTTGGTGACATAATAATTGTGAGTTCAATCTCTGGGTCAGGCAGTGTGTACTTGAACACAATAGAAACAGGGTACTAAATAAGCAGAATAAGAACAATCTATCCTAGTAAATTAAATAAAGGGTTCAGTTCTAAGTTTCCTGAAGGTTACTCAGATTGTCAAGCATCTGATTATGACCAGAAATGAATTAAAAATGAGAGCTGAGTTTCAATTCCAACCATATTCATTATATTCCCAAATACTCTTGGGAAAGATATGAATCCACCTCTCCTACCTGCTCAGGTAGGATTTAATTAATAGGATTTTCTATCAGTAAATTATTATCTGCCAAAAATTATTATAATTTAAAAATATTTTCTGGCTTTAAATAACTGGCAAAAGGTTAAGCTGTAAAAAAACAAGTCAATCAATCACACATACTTTGTTAAAATTGCTGATATCAAGGTTTATCAATATTTTACACTTAAACTGATAAAAAAGTACCCATCTGTTTTAATCAAGTAAAAGATGAAATTCTTTTGACATCTGTTAATTCTTATCCTAACAGATCTAGAAGTTTTTGTTTTTTTTATTGTTTTGCTTTTTCCTGCTTTAATTGTTACAGTGACAATTACAAGTTTATGTTAATAATCTTGTCAACAGCTGTTCAAGTTGGTCATGATTTCATTTCTTTTTCTTAATCCTGGATCTGCTGCTCTAATGTGAAAAAATAACTCTTATCTCATCTACAACTTTAATGCTTTCACTGTTGCATTATTGCCTGGCTGTGCTGGCCCATTTTGGGGAATATAGGAAATTGTCATTTACTGGAAACAAAATGACTATAAAGATGCTTGATATCAATTTCTCATGGGTACTACCATTTTGGTTTCAATCTTATACTTATGCAGTACAAACTAAGCTAAATGGCTCTCCCCACCAACACAAAATATAATAAACATATATCACTAAACATGTTGTATGTTACTCTACATTTATGCCAGTTTAGAAATGGCACTAGGGGCTAGTATGTTTATAACAAATGCTAGGTACTGACATTACATAATATTTTGAAAAAGTTTACATACATCAACAGCAGGTCATGTAAATTTCATAAAGATGTGTGTGTGTATAATATATATATATATATCTATCATCTATATTTCTGAGATGAGGTATTATGTACATTATTCACACTATTGTCCTCATCTTTGTCACCATATTTATTATATTTATCAGTTGTTGTATGCTCTGGCCTTCTTCAGGTGGTTGGAATGTCGAACTTAACCCTTTATTTCGCTATTTGCCCACTGTGCCCTGTGTCCTCAAGGACACATGGCACAGTGGATAAAGGCGTTGGTTAGATCCAGTGATAGGACCCAAAGAGTGTGAGTTCAATACTTGGTTAAGGCAGTAGAGAACTTTCAGAGGGAAATTAACAGGAGATAACTGATAATTGACATCCATTAAGCATGGCACATGGAACTAGAACAGTCTACCCCAGTCAGCGAAATAAAGGGTTCAGTTTGAAATTCCAACCACCTGAAGAAGGCCGGAACGTACAATGACCAAAACTTTGTAATAAATATGGCAACAAAGATGAGGACAATAGTCCGAATAATGTAAAAATATATAATGTGTGTTTAGGCAGCAATTCAGCTTTTATACAATTGTCATTAAAGACAAATGACAAGGCACTATGATTAACCTTTTAGAGTATTCCATATCAAATCAAGGGTCTGACCATCACTTAGTTCTTTTTTTAAATTTGGTACTCTTATAGACCTTCATGATACAAATTGAATGATGCCTATTTTACATCTCCAGGTCAAAGAGTTCATGAGATTTCACAAAAAGGTGAAATTTGGAAAATTTTGGAAATTTGACCATGGTAATTTTTTTTAAAAATGTATCTTTAATTTTTTTTTTTTATCTGATAAAGATATGGACATAAAATTTTGAACTTTTGACTGTGGCCTGGGCTACAAGGGTTTTACTGAGTTGGGCCAAATTCAAAATGGCAGATTTTGGTAATTGTCACTATATGCTAACATTTACATATATCCCAAACTGGTCAAGTTGTATATCTTTAGAAAAATCTTTTAATGCTGATTACTATTCACATAAGAACTATGGTCATAAAACCAACAGAATTTGTTATTTATGGTCAAATATTGATTAATTCGGTTTAAAATAACCTTATTTTTGGTTTTGTTTACATTTTTTATCATACAACAAATACATTTTTATATAAAAAAAAAGTGACATAATGAAAATAATTATTTAAGAAAAGTATCATGAATTAATGTTAAGATTGCATAAATTGAAAATATGCAGCAATATGGATTGTCAACAAATTTTTGCTGACCTTTGACATGGTACACTAAATATACAAAACAGTCAATTTTTTAGCTTTAAATTTTTTTGATCTGAAAAATGATACATGTCTTCAATGAAACTTGTATAAAAAGGATTTTAATTAGAATAATTTATAGGTTTAAATCTTTTAAAATTCTGTATTAATTCGTAGTGCTTACATTATATTGTTATTAAGTAAAAACTATGTTTACTAATCATAAATAGAAAAGCTTACATTTCTTGTGTATGTATAGATGATAGATTTCATGAGGAAAGATGAATTTGGAAAAACAACAGTTGACATTAATACAACAACTAAAACAGGTTGGTCTCGAGGTGTGGTCACCTTGTTATGGCACTCAATTACAACTGGTTGGGTTGCTGTAACAGATATAACTGGGTGGATTAGGTACTTTGTCAGTATCTGCAAACTACAACAAGGCCAATAGATTTCTTTGTCTGACTTCACTTGACCAGAGTTTAAGTTTTTCCCAGTTCTACCTGTCTGTTTGATGGGGATCGTCAGTAGCTGAACCCAAATCTTGTCATTTCTTGGCACTACTTAAACAGAGCTTAAACCTCTCCTTGTTCTGTTCCACCTGTTTGTTTGATGGAAATTGTCAGTAGTTGAACACAAATTGTCATCGTCCCTGTCAAAAATCAATGAAATTGATCTCCTGCAGAGCATGGTAACCATTCAATTCTGGTTGCTGGCTATGGTTGAATTGTTGGTAGTCAGCTTGTCGGGGATAAAAATTCTTTGATAAACAAACCAAATGCGTTCTGTAAACTGAACAGGATTTGATATAAAGAGAAAGATAAGAGGATAATATATATTGATTTGATGTAAAGAAAAAGATTAATAAGTCTACAGAATTTAACTTTTATGAAACAATGCTTGTGTGTTTTTTCAGTATTCACTGTGTTCGGCAAAATACATTCTTGGTGGAGTTAATTATAGATTCATCGAGTCGATGCAAACAATCCTTTTCTTAGCTGTGCTTCACCAGGGCTACCTACAGTTTTGAATTCAAATTTTTCTTTTTCCTAGACTGGTTACCACCCAAGACTATAGAGCCCAGTCTGTCCGACTATTTATCCATAGCTGGGGGGAGAACAGTTGGATTCATATCTTTCCCAAGGGTATTAGCACATAAATGAATATAATGAACTCAAATGGAATTTGAACTCGGCTCTCCAATTCCTCAACCCAAACCACAATCTATTACTCTACCATGCTTTCCTTGATAACAATGATTAATGACTTCACTTTACCTAGCCAGGCCCCAGAAAATGACAATCTAGGATGCTTACAGTTCACATCTCATTGTCTCCATATTTCCCTAAGTTAACCAGCTGACCCACCCACTGGTGAAATATCCCCCCCCAGTCAGACATCCAAAACAATAATTGTAAAAGTTGCAGATAACTGTTGCAAAAAAGTGATATCTCTATTCCCTACCTTCAAATTAATTTCACCCTTACCCGTTTTCAAACCTTGTACTAACCATTTTCAAACAAACACTGTGACCACCCAGGTAGAGTTCATAAAAAAAAAAAGCACATCTGAGATCTATCAGCACACCAATCCCATTCTGTCTGAAAAGGTATTTTGCACTGATATCTGCATTTGAAAATACATTAATCTTATTTTATCAGCTATCAACATAACTTTTCATTTCCTTTTTCCAATTTCTGGTCCAGGGTTCATGCTCTCCTGATGCCATGTTTTAATTTTCTGTTTAAGTTTTAACCCTCAAATGTCATTTTTACATTATGAAACATTGATTTTAGGGTTGACAACCAGACAAATCCAATTCCCTAACCCCAGCTACTACAATAATTTCTTTTAGTTAAAAGGGGAACAGACCTACAAATTCAGGTCTGATGGATCGTGATTACATTCCAATCTAATAAATTATAATCATGGCAGATTAGTGTTTGAGCCTTTTATATTATAGTCTTGCTCTGTATTGTACATTGAGCTCTAACTGGATTTTATCCTCTTGGATGGAGATAGATATATATAACTTCAAGAACAGTATTGAGGAAATTTTATGACAAAGTGGAAAACTTTTATTTGTGACAATTTTTTCGTTTTGTCATACAATTTTACTCTACGGGTCCTGGAAAAATACAGGACCTTTTCCAAAGCTTAAAAAATCCTGGAATTTTCCAAATTGGATTGCCCAAACATCCTTTTTCTCAATTCAAGAAAGTCAAAATACGAAATCACAGAAATTTGAAACAAAAGGCTTCAGACACTTTCACAGGATCTCCTGGAGAGAACACAAGACAAATGACTTTGTAGAGGGTCAAGTAACAGGAGCCCCTCTTGGCAACAGTAAAGAGCAAAAATCTGTTGTGACTTGGACTTGTCATACGCCACAATATTTTACCCAAGACAGTCTTCAAGGTACCTTGGAAGGGGATAGATGTAGAGGAAAGCAGTCGAAAAGCTGGATGTTCAACAAAGAATGGACCAGGATGATGAACACTTCAATGCTGTTTCAGAAGGCAGTAAACAGATGTGATTGGCAGCAGTTGGCTGCATCATTGTCAGTCATGAGAAAGGGGGAAGGAATAAAACTAGGTTTCTCCACTAATTTGCTAAAATAAGCATACCTCTGATGAAAACGGCCTCAAACTTGATGAAAACAATTTTTTATTGCCTAAATGTTTATTCTATCAGGAAGAGGAAAGACCAAAGTACTTTTTTTGATTGTTTGTTTTTTGTTTGTTTTTTTACATTTTTAATCTTTCGTAATATGTCCAAAATTTTTTTTTGAGTCAGCAAAATTACCGGAAGTTGATATCTGCCATTTTTTTTTTAGAAATTTGTAAACAAAAGTTAAATTCTGTTTAAAAATTTTGTAAAAATCAATTATCTTTTTCAAAAGACTGAAGGACAGAAATGGCAATATTTTCGAATTTTAAGTGAACCAGCTTATTTAACTATACAGTAATTTTTAAAAATTAAATACTTTCAAAAGATTAATATTTTATTGATTTTTTTTTTTTTAAATTTTTTTTTTATTGAAGATAATTGCCAAAGTCTGCACCGTTTCTGTTCCTAAAATCAAATCAGAAACGAAAATAATTAATAATTGCAGTATGATTCTCATTAAAAAAACAAATTAGTTACATTTAAAAAATTAAATTAAAATATTTAGTGAAATAGGATGAAAGAAAGAAAATTAAAAATTTTGAAAATGTGACAATGAGGAAAGCAAAAATATTTTCCGAGGAAAGATTCTTGCTGTTAGGGGAAATAACACTTAAAAACACATAACATTTATGTCTCAAACATCCATCCATATATTTGGAAAAAAAAGTTTTTAAAACTTTTTTTGCATACTCAAAAAATATTTTATGTATATCACAGATTGTAATAAGGTTTCAAATTTATGATCTGTAAAAATAGATCTACTTAATAAGAGTATTCCCTAAAAGCACAGATTGAAACTTAATTTTAAAATTTTTAACACGTTATCACATTTTGTATTTAAAATTGGAAAAAAACAGTTCTTGTAAAAATTCATTTTTCACTGGAAAATTATTTTGGCTTTGCACAATATTGTCCTTAACATATATTATTCATAAAAGCTAGTAAAAGCTTTTCTAATTAAATAATGTCATAGTTTTATTGGATCCCCAAAAAAATACTTTGGTCTTTCCTCTTAATAATAACATAAGCATTTTAATGATAAAACTTCTTTTTTAAGTTTGGGGCCTTTTTTTTTTTTCATCATGCTATACTGTTTTTGCAGTGAATTATTAGATATACCTAAATTAGGTACTTCCACCTTTTTTGCTGAAAAAGCCCCAAACTTAATAAGATGGTTTTATTGTCAAAATATTTATTATTAAGAGGAAAGATGAAAGTATTTTTTGATTATTTTATTAAATTTTTTATCCTTTTTAGCACATTCGAAATTTTGGTTAAAAATCTTTTTTTTTTATTTTTTATTTATTTTTTTTGCATTAATGGTTGACATAATATTTAGTAGTCTTTTTTTGAAAATTTCTGTTTGTAGTTCTATTGATTAAAACCATTACACTTCACAGGAAATGTGCAGCAGTCAAGAATTTTTGTGACATTCACAAACCAGTAGTCTAGATAGCCAAAATGTGTGGCAGTAGGAATTAAAGTGTGTAATTCATAATTTTCAAGTGTAGTAAAACTCCGAACTGTGTAGAATTCTACACAAAATGTGTAACTGTTATGGAGTGGTTTCACAGTGGAGGCTTGTATTTGTACTAAGTTGGTCCTAAAATAGGTTCGACGTACAAAACGTTAGGAACTTGATATAATAGGTAATGACATGGAGAAATCTAGTTGTGGTCGCTGATACTTTAGTATCCGACTAACGGTCGTCCGGCATCGACTGACCGACCAACCCACTGAGCAACTTCCACGTTACTCTTACTACTCCTACTTATTATAGGTGGGAGAGTCTATTAACTATAGAATAGGTGTGTTCCACTATAACAGTAACATAACCAGGTCTGCTTTCAGTTAGGTTTTAGCCTATCAACACTTTGATTTCTTCACTGCTTCCAACTGATCCATGTGACATGAATTATTGGAACCAACTGTAGCTTTTCTTTGAACATCTCATCTGTTAAACTATTAAAAGATTAATCACAAAGTTTGGGTTTTTGAAATTGATGACCATTCACTTTGAAGCGTGTGTGTGCACACACACACACACAGTTTCAGTCCTTGTAATTTCTTAACATTGTCCTGGAAAAATCCTCATTGTGTTCTGTGCCATGTGCAACAAAAGTCATGAGTAGTAGGGCTAGCTAAAATGTGTAGAAAATTTTTGAAAATTTCTATTTGTAGTTCTATTGATTAAAACCATTATACTTCACAATTTGAAATTGATGACCATTCATTTTGTGTGCGTGTGTACCAGTTTCAGTCCTTGAAATTTCTTAACTTTTTTTTTTTTTTTTTTACATGATTCTATGGGAACCCTGTAGAGATCATTAAGATCCTTTCTTTAATATCATTAAGCAGGTCCTTAAGCCCTGCCCTCTCATGAATTGGAGCTTCTTTAAGTCAGTGTTTCATAACGCTCTGCTCTTAGTTTACCCTTCTGAATCTGTCGTCTATTTGGCGGCTTCTCTTCTTTAGTATCCCCTCTTGCAGTTGCCACACCAAACTACTCAAGACAAACCTTGTGCATAAACCTGCAGAAAGATCTGATCTGCTTGCTAATGTGGCCCTTTAGATGATTAGTAAGTATTAATGAGAGTTCCTGATCAAGATTCGACCAAGTAGCTCTCTGATTGCCCCTGGATTCTTGACTTGTTCAGAATTTCTCCAAGTTGGTGAGACTCAGTAATGGGATCCTGAACACTGTGGATGTAATCTGGATCTATAATCCCATCATTTGACTTACATTCTCCAATAGTAATAATATTAGATTTTTATATTTATTTAAAGGAAAAAATCTCTTGTTTTTTGTTTTATAACTAATAATTTATTGTATTTTTAATTTTATTTTAACTTTAATTTGATTTCCCTTCATTTTTTTTTTTTTTTTTCATAACCCCAACCTGGGATGGTGGAATTAAAATCTGGGTCAAGTTTGTGTTAACTCTTTTTTATTCAAGCCAGACCCTTACCATTTTACAGATTTTGTTTGGTTAACTCAATATCTTATTGTCAACAGCTGCATCTTTTTATCTTTTTAAATATTAAATTTTTAAGTTTCTATCTTTGTATCTGAACACCATTTTAGTTGAAAAATACTAGCGTCACACTAGATGAAATAGCTATTTTCATGAGGTAATTTTGGATTTCTCTGCTCTGTTACAATAAATACATTGAGCTCTTTTTGTGGATGAGTTTTAATATTTTATATTATTAGTATCCATATACTATATATTTGTTGAAATGGATAAAGTGTGTGGCTTCAAAAGGGAACTACTTCAAAAGAGATTAAATACTGAATTGATGTGTTGTAATTTTTTTTTTTTTTTTATCAAATCTCATATTATTGCATTCTGCACTAAAAAAATGAGACATATTCAATAATTATAAAAATCAAAACCAAAGGCAAATTTGTTTTGTGCCTTAATTTGATGAATAACAGTTTGAGGCATTTTTTTTCATGTCTGCTCATTTTTTATTGAATCTTTGAAGATACCTGTAATGATAAAATATAATTTATGGTTTATAGGATGAAAGTTGTAAATATCCAGGATAGAGCTTGTGTAAATAAAAGTGGTGTGAAACAGACTGTCGCCACTCGGTGTTAACATCAGTATCCACACTTCTTGTATTACTTCAAATGTTACTTTTAGTGGATATCCATAGTTGAGTTAATGCCCAGTTTATTTATTAAATAGTATTTATTTCATCTACTGGTCTGTATACTCAAGGAGACTTAATAAAAAAATGTGGCCTCCAGCAGGTTTTGAACCTTTGTCCTCCTTTACACATTTTCTTTATTAATTTTTTTCTCAAGCGTGCAGGCAAGTAGACAAAATAAATACTGTTTAAAATAAAATGCAGTGTTTACTCAAATAAGAGTATCCACTAGAAAAAAAAAATCAGGTTGTGTGTGTGTGTGTGTGTGAGACACAATGTAACCCAGGCAAAGTGGGATAATCACACACCTTACCAACAGTGACTAAAGAAAAACAAGAAGAAATGGAAGATAGTAATACATGACAATAACATATTATTAAAAAATGAATGCGCAATTTAAGTACAAGCCTGGTGTGTACTATCCTTCAACACCCTGATTGGGGGCCCCAGGCAGTGCTTTGTGAACTTTGTTACCTTATGAACATTTGCTTTTTTCAGGTGTTTGTAATTCTGTTGTTTAATTTTTTTTTTTCCTTTCAGTTCTTTGGGCTTTGACAATTTTCACTATCCAAAAGCCAAACTACACAAAACATGTCATCACTTGGTATTTATTGTAAGTATTCATATAACAATTGATCTATACAAGTAATTTTAAAACATTGTAGCTATTTAAATCATGTAATTTTATTGGTCAAGTTTAAAATAACAAAATTCTATTTCCACTACGTTATCAGACGAAAGGATGTGCAGGTGGCGCAATGATTATTGGCTCAGAATGAGAAATTGGAGAGCAGAGTTCAAATTCCAGTCAGGTTCTTTACATTCACTTACGCTCAAATACATTTAGGAAAGATATAGATCATCCATCTCTCCCCCCCCCAAGCTATGGGTTGACTAGCAGGGCAGACTGGATCCTATAGCCTTGATTGATAAACAGACTACTGCAGAAATAAATGGCAACCCAATGCGGGAAAAATTTCTGCCTAGTCAGTCATAAATCAAAAGAAAGATTATCACCCTGAGCATGTATTGCATATGATATTTAACTTCTTGCTTTTCCTTATGCTTATCCAACACAACACAGTAACCCTCTACCTTGAGTGGCTCTTTATACATCAGTATAAAAAAAATTCTTTTATTGCTAGTTTATCCTCATACCATAAAATGACAGCAGATACAAAATGTTTTTCCTGTTATTGTACAGATTTCTTTCATGGAGATTTTTAACCATTCCAGCTTGCTCAAGATCTTTGAGCAGTCTACCATTGAGTTATCTCCCTTGTAGATATTTTCTCACCATCTAAAATTATATGAACATTTTTTTTTTTTTTTTTTTTTTTTCTGATAATTATTAACTTGATTTATTTGTTTTTCAGAGTTACATCTATCATTGTGACTATATTTGAACTGTTATGGGTTCTAAACAACTTGTCTTGTTTTAGGTAAGTAAATCAATATCTTCATAAAAACTGAATGCTTACATTTGTTCATGTATCCTTTGTGGAATTACCCCACTTGTCTGCCAAAGAACTTTAGCTGATGACTGGTAAATGATATCATCAATAGCAATATACAGAGTGCAGCAGAAATACCTCTCACATTTTAAAGGTTGACAAAAACACCAAGGTAACTGCTATTAAAATATTATTTCACTGTTGTTTAAACAAAAAGCTACAGTTTTTATTCATTTTGTTTTAACAATAACATCCTTCAAATGCTGGCCTTTATTTGCCATAAACTGTTGTAAAAGATTTTGTTTAAGATCTTTCAGGTAACTTTCTTTTAGACACTGAATCTGTAACCTTGAAATTTTGAACCCATAGCAGTATTCATTTACTATCCAGAATAGCATCATTCTGATGTTATGAAATGATCATGAAAAGCTCCAAGTATTGCAAATACAGATTCACCAGTCTTAAAACAAAAAAAACGTTTTAATAGCAAATGCACAGTGTGCACTTGCCCAAGCCATGATGGTAATTGATGGTATCTGAAAAAGAAAAGAAAAATTGGTAAGACATTAGCTAGATAAAGTCATCATTGTCTAAGTTCATTGTCACCACACAAGTGACAGTTTAAGATGTGGCAGGTATATTTCTGTTGCACTCTGTATAAGAAATTTTTTTATTTTTTTTATTTATTTATTTTTTTTTTTATTTATATTTTTTTTTTTTAAAGCTACTTTTCTCATTTCCTTTCCTGGGCTGAACCCGTTTCCCAGATTGAACATAACAAAGCATACAAATACCCTAATGGGTACTCCAACATGGTTAGCAAGCTTGTCTTGCTAGATCAATTATGACAGGATAGTGAGTTTAATCCTCACTGGGTGCCACATACTCCTGGCCTTGTGTCACATCTAAACTATGCTTATAAAATCACTAAACTTACTTGACTATACACAGACATAACTAATGATTCTACCAAACCAACAAAAAAAAAAATCACTTCTTTAAATGTAAATCTTGTGCCAGTTTATATACATATCTCTACACATGCCTTTTTCATGCCTTTTGTATTCTATTTAGTTTTGCTAAGGCAATAAAATCTGTTCTTGTAAAATTTATGCAGTTATTTGCATATTAATTCTCATTCTCTGATTTGGGGAAACTTTCCTGAATCCACAATTCTATTAACAGACATTGTCGATAGGATGTTTAGTAACATATCATTTCTGCAAATTGCTGATAACCACAATGCCAGCTATTGTTAATAATAACAAAGATTTTGATTTTTTTTTTTTTTTTTTAAGTTTGGGGCATTTTTTCATCATGTCTGCTCATTTTTTATTGAATCTTTGAAGATACCTGTAATGATAAAATATAATTTTATGGTTTATAGGATGAAAGTTCTCAATGTCCAGGATAGAGCTTATATAAATAAGAGTGGTGTGAAACAGACTGTCGCCACTCTGTGTTAACATCAGTATCCACACTTTTTGTATATCATTTGTATTACTTCAAATGTTACTTTTAGTGGATATCCATAGTTGAGTTAATGCCCAGTTTATTTATTAAATAGTATTTATTTCATCTACTGGTCTGTATACTCAAGAAGACTTAATAAAGAAAATGTGGCCTTCAGCAGGATTTGAACCTTTGTCCCCCTTTACACATTTTCTTTATTAATTTTTTTTTTCTCAAGTGTCAGGCAAGTAGACAAAATAAATACTGTTTAAAATAAAATGCAGTGTTTACTCAAATAAGTCTCCACTAAAAAAAATCAGATTAAAACTAACATCCATTAATTTTTTAGAAATATATTGTGTGTGTGACACAATGTAACCCAGGCAAAGTGGGATAATCACACACCTTACCAACAGTGACTAAAGAAAAACAAGAGGAAATGGAAAACTGTAATACATGATAATGACATAAATTGCTCATTCATTTTTTAATATTAAGTACAGACCTGATGCGTATTATCCCTGGACACCCTGATTGGGGGCCCCAGACAGTGCTTTGTGAACCTTGTTATTTTTGTCAACATTTGCTTTTTTTTTTCTACCCACATTTATATACATTATAAATGAAATTAAGCAGAACTGACAATTAAAGAATGAAAAAATTTGGATTTTGGCATCATTTTGGGTTCCTCACCCCACCCTGCCCCCAAATCCGTGAATTTATTTTGCTCATGCTATGTCTTGAAAAAAAAAAAATACAATGTAAAACTCACTATTTTTTATCCATATTGTTGAATGTGTTAACATTATTCAACTTTTTAACAAGAATCTCACGTTGATCAAAATAAATCAATTTTTTGCAGCAATGATCTTTTGACATGTCACTAATTTGTATTTAGATGCATTGTATTTATTTTCAGTTTTTCTAATTGAAATGTTGCATATGATCCATTATTGTTCATAATTAGGTTACAGTAAAATTTGTATTCTATATGAATACTACCTTATGAAAACTAAAATGAAGTATAGTGGGGCACCCCTGTATCATACATGGGGGGTATCATAGATAGTGGGGCCTGTACCAGTCCTGATTAAGTACATTGGATAAATCTTTTGTTTCACTTTATATGAATTTCTGAGTCTTGTTTCACTTTATATGAATTTCTGAGTCTTGTTTCACTTTATATGAATTTCTGAGTCTTAGGTATAAAATCCATATAATCAGGTGAAAGAGTTAAAAGAAAAAAAAATTTATAGATGAAGGAAACCTTGTCATTAATTTTTGAGTAATTTGTTTTCATCCTTTTAAAAAATCTGCATTTAATTAATAAATTTGCATTAGTGCAGGTTTCCCCAAGGGCTCTCTCTTTGGACCTATATTGTTTCTAATTTTCATCAATGACTGTCCCACCATCATCAGTTCTCGACTTTGTATCTATGCTGATGACACTTTTGTCTTCATAAGTGTGATCAGTATGATAACATCAAATTGGCAGCTGATCTCAAAAATGACATACAATCTGTCATTAATTGGAGCAAGAAATGGCTTGTTAATTTTAACGCCTTCAAAATGAAGCTGCATTCTATCAATCATCTGAGAGACTCCTTTATGCCTTCTATCAATCAACATGTCTGATATGTTAACCTCCCAGAGAGTGACTCATTGTGTCTTCTATGGCTAACATGAAGTAGAAAGATTATATTAAATCAATTGCTAGTTTTGCTGCCAGAAAAGTTTGTTCACCATTTTGTTCTAGACAATTTTTCTCACCAGAACCTATCTTAATATATTCATAAGTCTACCATCTATCCATGCATTGAATATTGCCACTGCTATATATTCAGAGATTCTTTATAAAATCCAAAGAACAATCTGCAATGTTATTGATCCTGACCTGGCATCTCTGTTTCATTACTGAAGTGAAAGGACAATAAAAAGAACAGGATTCAAAGAAACAAAAGATGTTGCATTTAAATTTTCAAAGGTCACAGTTGACAAGGAAACACAAATATGGAAGAGAGTTCTATAGGTGAGAAATGCTAAAGAAACTATTAGCATAGAACTGGCAATTTGAAGAATAAAATTGTAAAAATATTTATAGAAGAAACACACGGAAGTTAACAAAAGTGCCTATCTGAGCAAATATATTTATCATAATTGTTAACTTAGTGTAATGAGCTCAATCCTCATTGGGCACTTTATTATAGTCATTCTTTGCAAAATGAAACTAAGGTTGACAAATTATGTACATGAGGATGGGTCAATAAATCTATATTGCTGAACAGTTACAATTTGAATTTTGATTTGAAATTTTCATTGTATTGCGTTTGATCTGTGATTAACTTGTTTATGAAATACATGCACATTTTGAGCATTGCCTCTGACATGTAAATCCACAGAATGGATGCATCTGTGGTAATATTGGCCTTTTCCTGATAAGGAAACATTCAACATTTATTGACTGAGCAGCTGTTTTCAGTTGAAATTTCTAAAATCCTTCTCTTAAACCAATTTTTCAGGAAAACTGTTTTTTCAAGTCCAGTAGCTATTACCACTCTTTCCAGTATTAATGAGGTGTGTGGGAGGGGGGTGTCATTATTTTCTCTCCAAGTTAGATGTGCTATCTATTTTAGTTGTTGCTGCTGTTGAAAGTCCTCAAGTGATGTGGTTTCTGTTTATTCATACAGTTCTTTGTTTGTGATTCTGTAATGCCAGTCTGCAAGGATCAAAGAAGGATGGTCCTCGCTAAGACCTACAGGCTTCATTCAAAGCCATTTTTAACTATTGACCTTAGAAAACAGTTGTCTACAGCTGACAGTTTAGATATTTCTTAACCGATTTGGCACTATGCATGTTACCCATATGAGCGTCTTGATCTGACAAGGTTATTTGACAACATGGCTTGATTTTTCAAATTAACGTTTTGGCTTTGTAGCATTGTGTGGTATTGGGTGAAACTACCTCTAGGACAGTTTATTCTATGTTCAATTTCCTTATCTTCTATACTAAATTTTTTATAACTGATCCGTATGCCGAGGTATTTGTAGTGTTTAGTATTTACTAAATCTACATCCTGAAGTTTTATGATGGATTCAGTGTATATGTGATGAGTACTTTTATTACAATTCTGGATGACAGTTACTGTTTAGTACTGGTTTCAAGCTAGTTTCTTGGAACACTTAGAGGATGTTGATTTTTCTTATCCCAACAATGAATACCTATGTCATCATAATTGGCCTCGGGAGAGTAACAGAATCTTTGTCTTCTATTGGTAGATTTGGTTGGGATATGGTATTGAATGCTTAAATGATCACAGCCCATCTCTTCACATGGGTCTTACTTTGTTTCTAATTGACATTAACAATCTTCCCGATGACATCAGCTCTCAGTTTCGTATCTATGCTGATGACACAACCATTTACTCCTGTCTTAATAGTAGGTCTAATCAGTTTGATAAGGTCAAAAACAGCTTTCAGCCTGTTGTTAACTGGGACAAGGAATAGCATGTTAATTTTAATGCCTCCAAAAGTAAACTGCTCCTTATTAATCATTTGAGAGACCCCTTTCTGCCTTCCATCACCATGGCTGATGCTACCCCCCCACCCCCATGAAAGTGACTTGTTGCACCTTCTCTGGTTAACATGAAGTGAAAAGACTATATCAAAGTCAGCTGCTATGAAAGTAGCTTCACTGTGTCATGCTAGAGAATTTTTCTCTCCAAAATCTATAACTATACATATCTATAAATCTACCATTCGTCTATACTTAGAATATTGCTGCCACATATGGTCTGGCATTCCTGCTATATATTTAAAGATTCTTGATAAAATCCAAAGAATAATCAGCAATATCATTGGTCCTGATCTGGCATCTCAGCTTCAGTCACTTTCCTGCCATTGTAAAGTTGCCTCCCTTTGCTTTTTTTTTTATAAATACTTCAATGGTAACTCTTTGGGCGAGCTCTTTGCTATGTTACCTAGACTTATTTAAGTGCAGTACTAGACTGGCATCGAGGTCTCATCAATTTACAACTGACATGGCTAAATGTAACTAAGTTCTATACTAACAGAAAAATTTAAATCCTATTGTTTTTGCTCCTTAATAATGTTTCTGTTTTCTAATTCTCCCATACCCACTAACCCCTTGTCTCTTAGTGGCTTTACTGCCTTACTTGGGGTGATCTTAATTTTGAAAAAAAAAAAAAAAAAAAAAAAAAAAAGATTTACAGTTACAAATTTTTGGTTGAAACCTTTTTATATAGGTATATGGAATGCTTTATATGAGTTATAGTAATTTAATTGTTTAATTATCTTTTTCCCCCTCCTCCAGAGAAACTGGTTGCTGTTATTGCAAATGTTGGAAATATTTCATGATGGTTTCTAATTGGAGAAAAGGTGTTTTATATATTGTATTGGCTATTCCAACATTTTGGATTGAACAAAATTACATTCAAAGTATTATTATAGGTAAGTACTTATAAAGTTAACTTAAAAAGTAATTTTCTTTTGAGTTTTATTTTCCCTTCTCCACTTTGAACAAGCTGATAAGGATAAATGGTAAAAAAATTTGGAAATTTTTTTTTTTTTCTCCATCTTTTAAAATGACTTTTGTCCAGAACGATTTTTTTTCTTTTTTAAGGGAACTAAATTTGGTGCAGTACATAGAATAGCAAAATACCAATGTTTATTGAGTTTACAGTCATATCATGTTGAAACCCCAGTTATTGTCTGATCACCAAAGTTAAGCAACATTGAGTTTGGTCTGTACCAAAATTGGTGACTGCTTGGGAATAACATGTGGTGTAATGGATAATGGCTCAGAACAAGAAATCAAGGAGCAGAGTTTGAATTCCAGTTGGGTTTTTTTACATTCACTTAAATGCAAATACCCTTGGGAGAGATATGGAGATTTACTAAGTGCAGCTTAGATGTGGCACAAGGCCGAAAGTAAGGAGCACTCAGTGATAGTTGACCTAGCAAGACAAACTTGCTGTTATACCACAATGAAAAATGGGATTAGTTCTCTCCTGATACTGTCCCTTAAGAAGGACAGTAAATACAAAAATAAACTAACCAAAAGACAATGTGAGACTTCCGAAACAGAAAGTTAAAATGAAATATCAGGAAAAAAAACAAAACAATTTCCAACTTTCATAGTTATCGAATCAATGGATGGTTAAATAACAAGTGTCACCTTTTGTGTTGCATAAGGTTATATCGGCTGTGATAGAACCAAAATCTGTATTAAAAAAAAAAAAACGCATTTCTAATTCAGGTAAAAACCAAAAAAAGATGCAGAAAATTTACTAAAAATCAAGTAAATAAACAAGTAAAGGCTTACCCCCACTAATTCCTTAATTTATCTAAGGGAGTAATAAAATGCCCAGAACTGTCACTCTGCTCACCAGAAGAAATTAAAAATGATGACACCCTAAAAAAAAGCAAGGAATGACAGACATCGCAGGAATTCAAATAAAAAGAAATAAACACAAATACATACATTTTGACATTCAACAAACCAAAAGAAATGAAGATAGGATACACAATATCCAAGATAGGGCCATATATTGCTAATCGCTGTAGATGTCAAAAATTTGGTAATCTACAAAATCATAGTACAAGAGCATCAGCCTGTCAAAGACATGGGGAATTTGAGTCTGATCATGAAGAGTCACCCTGTGAAAGGCCTCCTTAATGTCCAAACTGAAGAAAAAAACCAACTCAGCAGATTTTAAAGAGTGTAACATCTGGAACAAGGAAAAGGAAATCATAAGAATAAAATACATGCAAAACATTTCATTCCAAGAAGCCAGAAAACAGGTTGAAACAAATTCACTTCCAACATCCTATGCAAATATTGCTAAAATATCGAATCACCAAAATGACATCCAAGAGAACAATGCAATAAGAAGCCAAGATCTTACAACTCTAATAAATGAATTAAAAAATCTAATGGAACTACTAAAATGTAGTATATCACACACAGACCAAACTTCCATAGTCAAAACAAATCCTATCCCGTCAACCTCAAACAAAAAAGAATCTGTAAGTACAAAACAAATAACTCCAAAAATCTCAATCCAAAGTACAAAAATCTTTCAAGAACCCTCGTAATATTCACAAGAGAATCAAAGAACCAAGAGAAATGGATATAGATGAACAAAATTCTATCCCATCTCAAACAAGAGAATGGTCATCATCCAGATAAAGATTGTCAAAAGAAATATGAAAAAACAAAGGAGACAAGATAGAACAAACAAGCAGAAATAAAAGACCTTGAAAGGACAAAACATGACAAGAAAGAAAGTGCTGTTGGGTTTAGGGTTATATTATAATAAAGAGAAAGAACAGTAAGATATATAATCTCATGTTCTTATTAATATTTTTATTTTTACAAAACAATGCTCAATGCAAATCTACAGAGCATAAATATTAGAAATTTACTAATATACTATTGTATCAAAATATGAGTTACTTTTGAAAGAAGTTAAGTCAAGATAGGGTAAGGGTGCCTTTTCCAACTCAATGATGACATCCGTTAAACGCATGTCATCTGGTCTTTATCGACAACAAAAAGTTTTTCAGCACTTTTTTTTTTTTTCCACCGTTAAATTTGTATTTGTATACATAAAGATTTTCTCTAAAAGGGTTGTTTGTATATGAATACGTCATATTGAACTATTATATTATTTTTAATTACTAATAGACTGTACTTCTTTTAAAGCATATAAATGTAATAATTATTAATTTATACATATTTACAATACTGTCTAAAACTCAAATGCTGCTCATCCCTGTACCTTCGACCCTAAATACAAATTTCTGTTTGATAAAGAAAATGCTATCAAACCTTTTGGCTTTTACATGAAAAAATCTCATCAGTGAAACACAAATCCAAACCTAATTCTTAAAACCACCAACTCAAAAAACCCACCCTGGTTAATGAAATTCCCTATGATTTTGCTAAATTTTACTAAATACCCTAAAATTAATTCTATCTGATTACATGTAAGAAATTCATAATGTTCTACAAGCTCACCCAAATCATAAGCTTATATACATTGATGGCGCTAAAATCTTGGACAGAGTTGGATGCTCTGCTATCCTTAACAACATAACAATGCAGAAACAATTACCTGACAAAGCCTCAGTCTTCAGTGCAGAAGCCTCAGCCATACACTTGGCTTTAAATATTATAGAATCCTGTGGGTCAGATAGATTCATCATCATCTTAGGTTCACTATCCATACTCACAGCTCTGAAAAATAAAATCATGGGAAACCTCTTAATAAATAAGTTATTAAATAGGGTTGACTCTATAAGGAAAAAGATGCTGTAATAGTCCTATACTGGATACCAAGCCATATTGGCATACAAGGAAATGAAAAAGCTGACAAAATGGTAAAGGAATTGCTGAACATTGGTAAAGGTGCCACACACTGACTTCTGACCCAGCATAAACAGGACTATTAAAGAAAAAATGGCAGCAATTATGGAACAACTGTGTAAACAATAAACTTAACAGCATCCAACCAATCATCAATGAAACATGGTCAAGTTCCAGAAAGATAAGAGAGGAGGTGGTTCTAGCTAGAATCTGTATAGGACACACATACATAACCCATCAGCATCTACTAAAAAAAAAAAAAATGAGGAACTGCCAATGTGTGTCCCATGCCAGGAACTATATACCATCAAACACATTCTACTAAATTACTGTAACTTCCAGTAAACCGAAATCAAACTCTACAAATTGGATTATTTAAAGGATCTATTTGAAAATACCGATCCAAGCAACATCATAAATTCTATTGAAGAAATTGGGCTCTACAGGAAAATATAAAAGAAAACTGTTTATCAAATCTGCTTACCTACATTGTAACCAATTTTGGAAGGAAAATTTTTACATTGAATCATTACAGGTGACAAGAAATGGATGCTCTTTGACAACAGTAAGAGTGCAGGCCAGTGGTTAGATGAAAATGAATCACCAAAACAGTACCCCAAAAAGTTAGTGGTTACTGTATGGTGGTCTTTCAGAGAGGTTATTCATTATTGCCTCGTAGGAAAACAATAACATCAACCTTGATTGATGATGAGGGATGGCCCAATTTTGCTGCACAACAACACACAGCTTCTCAATCAACTGTCCAAAAGCTACATGGCCAGAATTATGAAATTTTGCCTCATCCTCCATATTCACTTGATATCTCTTTTACTGATTATCAATTAAGCATTTTGAACTTTTCATATGCAATAAAATAATCAAGGCATTTGAATAGTTTATCACATCGATCTTTCAGGAATAAAAGCAAACTACTTTTAACCTACAGATAAAAAAAATTTGTTTTTGAAGAAGAGACAACAGAAATGAGGTTCTACAGAAGGATGCTGAGAATACCATGAACAGAGCATGTAATTGACTTGAACATGTAATGGTGGATGTTGAAGTTGGGAGGGTAAGAAACAGGCCATCTACCCGACAAGCTTGCGTGAATAGATGACAAAACAGAGTGGGAGGGATAGCAAAAAGACAAACATTACTAAGAACTTGCAAGGATGTTGTGGAGAGTCAGGATCACCCACATCTTGAATGTTTTTGTTTAATAGCATATTAACCTGTATGGGTTATTTAATGCCAAAATAAAACATTTCATGCAAAATATTTATATTTTTTTGGTAATAATGGTTTAGTGATAAGTCTTACTAATTAACCCATAGGTGGAGGGAGAAGAGGTGAACTCATGCCTTTCCCAAAGGTACTTACATGTAAGTGAATAATATTGAAACAAACTGGAATTGAAACTGCTTTCAGATTAATAATTCTGAGCAATTATTCATTATATCACCTTGCATATCCAAGCTTACAGCATTTGGTATTGTCAAATGGTCACCCATCTAGTTACTGACCAGGCTTGATGTTGCTTAACTTCAGTGATAATACAAGAATGAGTGTTTCAATGCTATAATAATTTATAATTAATCGTCACAGAAATTTTTGTCCTTAAAATTTGTAATGTCTCAATTATACCTTTAATTATTTAAAACTATTTACATTCAGACTATTGTCCTCATCTTTGTTGTTATTATCAAAATGCTTTGGCTGTTGTGCCCACCAACCTTCATAAGGCCATCCTTAGTATGATGATCAACTACATCAGTGTCCTGGGTAAGATGATCAACTACATCTTCCAGCAAGGCCTTTGATCAGGTTTTGAGGAGCATGAAACTACCTATTAATTGCTGATGTTCCCAGGTCTGCTCTGACCCAGAGTTGTAGACCGTCAGAGTATCAGCTATGGGCAAATAGTTTACCCCCCCCCCTCACAAAGGGATCAAAACATTATAAAAATTGGTTTTAATACCAGTAATACATTTTTGAAAAAGAAAAATATTACCAGCAATAAAAATCTTGTTGGCATTAAATAACCCATTATGGTTGATATGCTGTAAAACAAACCAAACCTTCATAAGGACTATATTGATCCCATTTATTTAATTTATGGGGGTGGGGAGGGGAAGGGATGTTCTTGTTCCACTACCCATTTCTAGAGATATCTTATCTAGTTCTTATTTTAAGTAATGCTCAGTTATTGCTTGCCTTGTGTTCAGCGAGTTCAAGTACTCGCTGACTGGACTAGAGATTGAACTTTGTCATTTTTGCTAGCATGCTTAAAACTAATAATTGTTTTCTCTTGCAGGAATAATGCTGACTGTCAGTGGTGTCTTTTACATTCTTATGAGCATCTTACCTTTATTCTATCGAGAAAAGAAAGCAACACCTGAACAATATGTGCTGAACCCAACCCCTAATGTTAAGCTGGTTTCCCAGGAAGTAGCAACACAGACTGACAGTTCATATTATGCCCACATTTATCCACCGTCACCTCCACAGTATGAGGAAAATGTCGATACAGTTGCACTTCCACCAGAGCTGAAGTGATGGTTAAGAAAAGGGATATAACTGGGTTTGATATTTTAGTTATCTCCCTTTTTTATTATTACTGTTAATTTTTGATAACAGATCTAAAAATCAACTTTTCCCTACTTAAAAAAAAAAAAAAAAAAAATTTTTTTAAGTAATAATGAAATTATTTTATCACAATGTTTTCTTTTTTTTAAAAATGCTATGTCCATTAATTAAGCAACAAACTGGAAATAAAAAATAAGCTTCTAATAGGCAGGATCTGAGTTTAATTTCTGACATAAATATCACCCCAACAATTTGGTTCTGAAAACCATTAACTAAATTTCAATCTTCACCTCATATCATTTTAATCCTGTAGAATTTTTAATTAAGTTGGAAAAATCTTTCGAGAAAATAAGATTTTTATTTTCAGAATTTTATGGACTTTAATAGCGCCTGTTGTAAATACTTATCTGTTGAGCAAAACACAGTTATAAAACACAAAATGTTTTTACAATGATTCTTTTCTGGCTAAATATTTCCCTCTAAAATACAAAAATATGCCAATAATAAAATTTTAAAATCATCTGTCAGTGAAAACCAAACATTTTAATTTTGGACAGGATACTAAAAACTTATTTTACTCTTGTAAAAATAACATTTTATATTTTGTGTGAAACTTTATTGCCCAAGAGAGATTCTGAATATAAATATGTCTAATTTTTCTAGATTTGGCATATTTCCAGTTAGATTCTACAGGACTATATATATATATATATATATATATATATACACACACACACACACACACACACAGCATTAATGAAAAAATTTTTTTTTGAATATTTTTAGATGACATATTGTCATTACATTTTTTTGTGTGGTTTTTGCTATATTCAGTTTGTAAGAAAACTAGTCAAAAAAAAAAAACTAAATGCTTCAAGATTATTATATCAGAAACTATGCAGTGTAAAATAATTTTTAGTTAAGGACGAATATGACTGAATTTGAATGTTATTTTAATTGTTCTTTTATTATCCTCTCTCCTTAATAGTAGTTTTTTTCTCTAATACTCAGTAACCCCTAGTGGCCTTATTGCCTTGCTTGGGGTGAAATGATTAAAAAACAGTAGTCTGCTAGTTAAGACTTTACCTATTCAGCTATCAAAGCTGTCTTCGTCACACAGTCCGACAAGGACAGAGAATGCAAATTCAAATCTTATTGAAAACTTATTCTTTCATTCTGTTCCCATGTTGCTTGCTTAGTAGCTTTAGAAGGTAAAAAAAAAGTAATATAAGAGATTTTTGATAAAAAGCAACAATAATATAATGAAAGATGAAAAATCATTTTTAACTTAAGAAATTCAGACACCTTAAGGCAATACAATATCGCATAGTGAACATAAAATGACTGTATTTCTTAATTTTTAATACATCTTATCTTCTTCAGGTCTTAAAGATTAAAAAAGGTTTCTTCCTTTGTGTAGGTAAATGTACTAAGAACAAAGTGACAAAAAAGAAAAAACAGTCATTTACTTCCATTAAAATCATCATCTTAAACATTTCATTTCATATTTAACGAGTTTACCTATGCTGTCAAAGAAGAAAAGAAAAAGCAATATTTAATTTTTACAATTTTGTTCTGCATTTTTTGTTTATACTCAATACTTCCTGATTAAGAATTGAAGTTATTACACCGCAAAAAAAAAAAAAATCTGTAGTCATCTGTAAATTGCCTTGGTGTTATGCACAGCAAAGATTGTATTTAAAAGGAGCAAATTCTAGGAACTTCAGATTTTAAGGCAAGAAGTTTTTGTTAATTCATTTCTAGTAATGTTCAAGTATGATAATTAAGTAAATGTTATTAGCAAGTCTCTTAATGAATGGATTGTCATTCTACAACACTCAGCATAGAAACAAGACTTGTGTGTGTGTGTATATGTATATATATATATATATATATAAAAAACAAAAAATCTCCAACAGTAGTTATTGGTAGATACTCATGAAATAGTTTAAAATAAAAATGGGACATCTATTTCAAATATGAGTATAACAACATTTGAAGTAATTGTGGAGAGGGGAGAGGAGTCTGATAAAAAAAATTATATGTGTGTTAAAATGCTGAACATCCAGGATAAACTGTATGTCAAGATAAGCAAGTTGAACACAGATCAACACCAAATGGTGACAGTCTGCTTCATGAAAAAGTGCTCAAAACAGTAAATCTACATAAACTTTGTTGGTGACATTTTCATATTAGCAATAAATTACAAACTTAGTCAAGTATGGTGGGGAGGGGCACAAAACTCTGTAATAAAATTGTCATATGAATTTGGTATTAACAATGAAATTTCATTCTTCAACATTTATTTAGAACACTTCTGCCTCTTAATAGTGAATTCTAACAAAGAAAAAAAAATATTAGCTTGCAGTGATTTAAAAACAACCCTTCATAAATCAAGCACATCCTAACTGCCACTTTTCAGACAAAAAAAAATTTTTTTTAGTGAACTCGAACATAGGAAAATTATTATTGATAACCAAATAAAATTGTTCATACAGAAATTAAAGAGCACTGATACCAAAAACATACAACACATTAATATTATTCATACTATTTATATTCAAACTATTGTCCTCATCTCTGTTGTTATAACATTTCAGCCGTTGTACCCTCTGGCCTTCCTCAGGTGTATATTGATCTGGGTAACCTACAGGAAATTCTGAACTGAAGTTTATTTAATCGCTAGAAGTAAACTGTTCTCATTCCACTGGTCTAAATAAAGGTTTCAGTTCAGAATTCCCTACAGGATACCCAGATTGATATATACACCTGAGGAGGGTACAATAGCCAAAATGTGATAACAAAAATGAGGACAATAGTCTGAATATTGTAAATGATAAGACCTCATCTCAGAAACTCAGACAGAAACTATTAATATCTTTTACAGCAACCAGATACACAAAAATTATGAAAATGGATTCAGTATTCAACAATAGATTTCACCTATTGACCCCAGCAAACTTAAAAACTGCCAACCTCATAATTATCAAGAACATGTCTATCAAATCTAAACTCGAATGGAGTCTATCAATTTTGCTTTCCTGTAAAAGACTGCATGTCTTGTAATAAACCAAATGACCACATAGGATATATGTCATTATTAGTAAGTCAAGGATTGACACCTTTTAAGTAATCTCAGTACCATAAAAAAAAAAACATGAGATAAATGTTGTATAAAACACTGTCATTCTAAGGTAATGTAATCGTAAAAGATGGCTTAAACTGCTTCAATTATCTGAAGACAAGCAGACTTTCAATTGTTTTTTTTTTAAGAAAATTATTAACAATGAAGTCCTTGGAAATGAGTAGTAAATTGTCCAAAAGTGCTTGGGACACTAATCACTATGGACAGTTTCAAAATTCTGTTAGTCCTCATACAAGAGAAGCTGTAAGAACATTAAATTAAAAATAAAAAAACTGAATAATAAAAAAATTTTGTCATGATTTTTTTTTCATCTGTCACATTTAATGAAACATGTATAAAATAAAGTTTGCTGCTCAAGTATACAATATATGCATTTCTATAGAATCAAGGGATTTTCTTTATTCCTTACTACTGTAATTATTTTTGTGGATATGGATTTTTTTTTTTTTTTTTAAATGGTTAGTTGTGTGTTTTAATTCTTTCAAAGGAGAAACTGCCATCTGATCTAGCATGCTTTTATTTTTGCTGGGTTGTGATGCTTTGTGGTTGAGCAGTCTAATCAGACAGTTCCATCCCCCTTTGTAGGAGAAACCACTATTTTCTTTTTAAGTGTCAACCATTGGCCAGCAGATGTAATTCAACTGTTTAAGTTTTCATAAACAGTGAAAAAAGAAAAATCCAGGATGTCTACTCAAACATGTGTATCCAGAAAATAATGTTTGTGAGATATATATATATATGTGTGTGTGTGTTTATATGTTTATTCAAAATTATTACATGCATATATTATAATTTTGAATAAATATTATTTGCTCTACTTGGTACTGAGCACTCTTAAGAATAGTGTTTTTGATTATCGGAATTTTTGATCTGTACCAACCTTGTACTTGGAGGTTTTTAACAAACATAGTGAATTTTATAATTCTGTCCTTAGAAATAGAAGTTATAAAGATACCACTACTGAATATAGAAATCCTATTAATTATGACCACAATAAGACTTCCTTTATCAACCTAATCATTAAAACTAAACTAGGACATTTTGAATAAATACTATTTGCTCTACTCTGTATCGAGCACTCTTAAGAATAGTGTTTTTGGTTACTGGAATTTTATTGTCTATACGAATGTTATACTTGGATATATATATATATAAGGACTAAGCTTTTGCCCTTGTCCCCCAAGGTTTGATAAAGATACTTTGGCAAAGGACCTGAAATCCTTCTTCAGAAGAAGATGGCTAAAAGCCCACTACAGGGACAAGAATCACACACCTTCCATACTTGATACATTAAAAGAGAACTCTGCATTCACCCCACAAAACAAGGACATTACTATACAGACATCTGAAATGGCAGTAGCAAATGACAAAGAAAACAATAGCACGTAAGCTGCCACATAACAATATGACTGAAGTAGAACGGGTAACCCTTGACACGCTGACCCAGAGATGATCTAATCATAACACAGGCTGACAAAGCGGGTGCCAGTGATCTGGGGAATCAAAAATTACATTAAAGAGGCCAACAGTCAGTGTGCTGACAAAGATACCTACAAAATCTTATCTACAGACCATCATCCCAAATACCGAAAAGAATTAACTAGCTGACTAAACATGATGTCTTGCAACAATCTAACCGTAAAGGAAACATGCACAACACTTACACCCACAAACATCATACCTGCTCATTTCTATCTCCTTCCCAAAATACACAAAAGCAACAACCCAGGAAGGCCAGTCATTTTAATCATTCAACTGTGTTGAATACTTTCAACTTCAATGGAGCACACTACCTGCAAGTAAGAGGCTGTGCCATGGGCACCATTGCAGCTTCATCATATGCTACAATATTCATAGGAAAATTTGAGGAGACCCATATCTATCCCCTCATTGGTAGTGACTGTGATGATATATTCTTTGTATACATGGGCAGTTGAGTTTAACTATGAAAATTCTACAAGATTGGTAACATTTTTAAACATTTACATCGATTAAAACAACACTACACACTAAAATCACTGACATCCACAACTATCTACACTAAGTTTTCCACCATAAACACCTCAAGAAGAACCTTTCCTATTCACAATCACTTAGACTCAGTTCTTCCTTGTTGGAACATATCCTTCTAAATAAACACACCCAAAATCTGGAGCATCAATTCATAACACATGGCTATAAACAACATCTAATTGGGGAACAAATAAAGCAATTTCCACACCTAGAGAAGACACCCTAATGTACAAGATTAAAAATAAACCCAGCTGCATCCCTCTAGTAACCACTTTCAACTCTCCACTATCCCAAATAATCAAAAGTCACTGTGAAATACATCTCAAACCAGACCTTAAAAACAACAAAAGAAAAGTTTGAAGAACCTGGCCTTCTAGCATATCATAGGCCTAAAAACCTAAAGGAAATTATAGGTAGTAACCATATTTGAGGGGATAAGGTAATCCATAATAAACCAAAACAACAGGATTTTCCCATGTAACAACAAAAGGAGCTTATGCTGTAACCACATCAGACACACCAATTCATTCACTAGCTCAGTCATTAAATCTTTCAAAATCTATGACTAACTGTAGAAGTCATAATATAATTTACCTCCTAGAATGCACACTATGCCAGAAACAATATGTAGGAAAATCTGAATGGCCCTTTCACTACAGAATTAATAATTATCACAATCGAATTAAGTCAGAAAGATTATTACCTGTAGAAAAACATTTCTGCCTACAGAAACACTATTTTAAAACCCATGCCAAATTCACTATAATTGAGAAAATAGAAAAGTTCAGAGCAGATAACATTAGAAAGCTTTTAGAAGGCCATCAGGATAAGTGGATTCTGCACCTAAAAATGCTCCATCCAGACTGGCTTAATCACAAATTTAACAACATAGATAGAATATATAATCCCATAAATCCGGCCCTACCCACATTTCTCACCCACACAAGACAGACAGGCAGAGGTATTGAAGCTTCACACTTATACACACATGCACACCTAAGAACCAAATAACACACACTTAACAGACATATCCCCCTTTCCAGGAACCAATAAAACTGTCAAAATGACCAAGGGAATTCAGAGCAGAATGAATCCATCTAGCTCTTATCTTAAATAACAACTTAAAAGAGACCAACACAAGGACTGACCAAAATTCATGTTAAAAAAACAAATGAAAACTACAGGGAAAGTTCATTTTCTCCATCAAGTCATTCATTTCTGTAGTTCACTGCTACAAACAAGCAGAAATTTTTTTTCTGCTGATAATGGCCATGCTGGCTGAAACTAGTTGAGGAATCTAATTGAAATAATAGAAATGAAAGAATATTAATATACAACCCAGTGTGTTCAAAACACACACACACACACACACACACACACATTAGTAAATAGAAAAGTAAACACAAGTCAACACCAATAGATACTTGATTTATTCATCACCGTTTGACTTACACCCTCAGACTTCCAATGAAAGAGGTACTGGGGTCAAACATTATGCTGGTGGTGATGAAGAAGTGAAAACTTGTAAGAAATGAGCTACAACAGTGGCCAGAGTTTTTATGAAGCAGGGATACAGGCATTCATTTGTAGAAAGTGGTAGTGATTATAGAGAGATGTAAACTTATGATGTATAGTTATATCTTGATGTATATGTTTGATTGCATTCCTTATCACTTATATCAGCACTTCTTAAGCTATGGTTGTCTTGAATTTCAGTTTATATGTTAATAGCTGGGATTGCAAAAATATCACGTGATGAAAAATGGGGTCATGAATAGAAAAAAATTAAAGAAACGTTTTAAATAAAACAAATTTCATTACTTTTTGACATACACTTACTAATTTCCATTGGTCAATACTAAAATTTGTAAGTATCCCAAGTTTGTATCCTAGTTTTGATAACTTAAAACAGGAAAAGAAATCTACAAAATACAAGTGTATGAATGTCTATTTTAATGTTTGTTAATATTTTTGTAAATATTTCAACCACAAAATTTAGAATAAAACCAATTAAAATTTGTAAAAAAATTTTAAAAATTGAACAAAGTTTATAGAAGAAAAAATTGTAAATACTAAAAGAATTAAATAAAAATGTCATTTAGTATGTTTAATATTTGTTATTACAACATGGACTTTTTTTTTTTTCTTTCAAAGGCTCACTTTCTTGAAAACCTTTTGGATGAGGATTTGATTAATTTTGTTAATAAAAAAAAAAGAATTAAAACACGAGTTTACTGTATAATTAGTTGTATGAAAAAGTTATGAGAAAAAGTACAAAACAAATTTTAAATACCAAATGCCAGTTGCATCCAATGAAGGCCAAAGAATGTATCAGCTGAAATGTTTTAACAAGAAACATAAAAATAAGTTAGAAAAGTACAGAAGAAAGTTCTAAAATAAAAATAGCTGCACCTACACCCTATTAAATAGTCTGATGAGGCAAATTAACAGGTAGAGAGAAAGAATTGAACTCCCACAAGAAAAAAAAAAAAAAATTGCTACATCCATACAAAGGCAGATAGTCATGGTCCTTCAGTTTACTTTTTTTATCTGTAAATTAGTATGCAAGATAGTGAAGTACCTTTGTCACAGAATTTTCCTTCTTATAGTCTGTTTGCCATCCATAGCTGGAGAGACTAGACAACCCCAAAATGTGTAATGAAATGGATAGTTTGTAATATTTTGTCATTCACTTACCTGTTGTTCCTATATATAAAGATCATTGAAAAAAAAAAAAAAAAATCAAAACATACTTCATTTCATCTTCTGTTAATCATTGTGGCCAGCAGTTAGGCAGCTGATAAATGCAAGACCAATGCAAACGAAATGAATTTTTATTTATTTTCACATGATGATCAAGTCTCACCCCACAAAAGATATATATATATATATATATATATATATATATATAATCTCTGATGCAATAAGAATAAAAGTAATATATAAATTCTAAGATTCACAGCATTAATCCAAAAGAGGGCTTGATACCAACAAAAACAGTTTACTCACTACAAAGATGCAACTTTGTTTCAAGTGTATTTCAATTGCACCTCAACTGGTGAGAACCAAAAATGCTTATGAACAATTCTTCTTGTAAGCAAGTCATATGTGAAACATCACTTCCTTTTTTCCATTTGCTTGAGAAAAAAAAAATATACATAATGCAAAAATCTATACCTATATGCAGATCGAGAGATATATATAAAAAATCTCTATATGCAGGTATATATATATATATATATATATATCTCTATAGGTTTATATATGTAAAATAGGGTTCCATCGCTACACAGGAATTACCATGTTTCAAAAACAAACTAAAAACTTCAAATTCAATTATAGAATTAAATTAAAGTCCCTAATCCTGTTTTATTTTCAAACTAATTTTGGAATTCAATCTGTTTCATGCTCGATGCAATCAAGCCGCCTGACGATTGCGTCTAGCATGAAACAGCTTGTTGTCCGAGTGTTGATTTTAAATGTTCACTATTTCTGACATTGAGCACTTTATTCCATAAATAACACACCTTAAAACTTTATTTTCTTAAATATATATATATATACATACATACATACATACATACACCGTTTAGAGGCTAACAATAAAAATTTGAACTCATTCATGTAACCACACGGCAACCATTACTGGCATTGTTTGCATTCATTAGCTGTCAATTAGATTTGCATGGAAGATTACCTTGTTACTGGCCTTTTTACTTGACTCAATTACTGTGCAACAGAGGATTCAATGCGTGCACAATAATCAAGACTATTCCACACCAAATATATGCAAACAACGCTAATAATGGCTGCCGTGAAACAAATGAGTTCAAACTTTTGTCAATGATTCCAAAACAGTAGATTTTATCAAAATTTTTTCGTTATTTTCAAATTAAGCATGTAAATGTACACCTAAATATAACTATTTGGGAAATTTTTATTAGATACTTAGTATGGGGCTTAAAACGCAAATTACCCATTTCTTTTTGTGACTCAAATTACTTCCATATCAAAGTGGTGAAGAGACAGAAGTGACCAAATCAAGAGAGTAGGGAGCATGTCAAAAAAGTGTTGCATCATTTTCAACCAGAGAAGCTTGGATTATGTAGGTAGAATGTGCAGGTGCAATGTTACGGTGGAGTCGCTTACATGTCTGGCCATTTTAAATGTACAACTTTCCAAAGGTAATGTATAACCTCCAGGTAGTATTTCTTATTGATTGTTTGGCTTTGTGGAATGTATTCATGATGCGCAAGACTCCTGGGATTCAAAGAAACAGGTCAACATGACCTTCACATCGCTGCAAACCTGTCATGCCTTTTTGGGCCTTGGTGATTATGGATACTTCCACCGAGACAACTGGAACTTGGTTTCTGGATTGTAACCATAAAGCCATATTTCATCACCAGTAATGAGGGTCTTTATGAAGTCTGGATTGTTATTTGCAGTTAAGAATGTCCTAAACAATTTCCACAAGGACTTGCTTCTGCTGCCTTGCCAGCACCTTGGGGAAGGATTTTGCCGACACTCCACATACATAAATCCTCCATTAAAATAGAATGCACTGATCCTGTGCTTATCCCCACTTTGTGAGCAATTTTCTGGATTCTTACACAAGTTTCCATGGCTATTTGCCAAATCTTCTCAATTTGCTCCTGGCTTCAGTTTGGGAATTGCCTGCCTGAGTATTTCTTGCTCTCTACTGCTGAATTTTCTGGATGGTTGGAGCTTCAGTATCAATAAGTTTTTGGTAAAATGAAACTCCAGAAAGAGCCCACTACACATCTGTACTTTAAGTATAACAGCTGGGAACTGATGCAGGCTACTGTTGCAAAAATGTTCACACATGTGCAGGTAAGATGATGTCACCATACATCCAAAAAATTTTGTAGGAAAACCTAAAGCCAGATAATTTTTAAAATGCATCACACACACACATTTTTTTTTAATCTCTCTTTTGTAATCCTAAAATAGATTAAAGCTACTATTAAATCATGTTGTTTTGTTCTTTGTGTGAATGAGAAAGTTTTTCCAATGGGATTAGGTAAATTTCAGAAAGATTATTCTGATTGCAAAAGCAAAATTGGAAAGAAATATTAGTCATTTTTCATACTTTTTAGGCATAAGCAAATTTGAAATAACAGTTGCTACTCAAGGACAGAAATCATATTACACAATGTAATATAAAATCATATGTACATAAAATTATATATATGGCCTGAAGGTTGTCTTTAAGCTTGAAACTGACTGAAGCTGCTCGGCACGAGGGCAATGATTAAAGTGTAGTACGCTGCTTTTGTGAGCTTCCGAGTCGGCGTCTGTTGAACTCTCTGCATTAGCAGAGAGGAACCCGGACGAAGCTTTGCCGAAGCATCTCATGACCACGTGAGAGTGAATTGGAGAAGTATGAAGTATGGGAAGCTATTGGTATAAATAATTAGTAACAGAAACCATTGGTTTATACCAATGGCTTCCCATACTTCTCCAATTCACTCTCGCGTGGTCATGTGTGACATCATGAGATGCAGTGCGATTTTTACTTCTAGCATCTTATATGCACGTGTTTATCGTTGCTTATAAATTATCTATGTAAACACAGACTCTTATCACTGTTATGTAAGCCAAAAGCTTAGATTGTATTAAAAAATATGGATCAATTTTGTGAATTTCTTTCTTCATTCAATGATAATGTTATTAAACTCATTAGACATTATGAAAAGAGTTTACATAAAATAAATAGACAACACTTGTCTATATTATTTAATGAAACGTATGTTATATATTAGTAGACATTAGTTTCACTGTAAGTGGGGGAAAAAAAGAAGAGAGATACATACATACTCAAGCACATTGTACCCACTAAATATGACAATATATAAAGACTGAGCAAATAAAATTGACATTTCAGGTGTCAATATTTGCATCTTTTGAAAAATATAAATAGATACATTTTTTATATACTGACATTTTATTCATCATAAAAATATACTGAATTATAAAGGGAGAAAGTCATTCCCTTTAATTTTTGTTTGAGGTTAGAATGATATACATATATATATATATTTAATTTGTAACATCTAGAGTTAAAAAAAAAAAAAAAAAAAAGAAAGAAATTCAAGAAAGAAAAACATCAAAATGAAATAATATAAAAAAAAAAAACATGAAAATATATCATACTGAAAGAAATCAATGGGGGGGGGGGAAGATAATGAAAAATATGTAACAAGTTTTAGAGGGAAAGAAAGAAAAAGTAAATGAAATAAAACATCATACTGTAAGAAGAGCAGAAAACGAAAAGTGTGTGCTGACAGCATCTTGCTTTCTGAAATAGACAGGGAAAGAATCACTTAGTGAGAACAAGATTAGGGACTTTTTTTTTTTTTTTTTCTTTTCTTTTAGACAATGGAAAGATGGAAAAAAAAATTTGGATGAAAACAAGGGAGGGGAATTGAAAAAATAAAATATTGAATGAAAATAAAGAAACTAGATGCAAATAATGGCTTCACCTTGTGAATGAAGATCATGGAACATTTTTTTTTTTTTTTTTTAAATTATAGGGCTGCTTATCTAAATTACTGGAGATGAGTGAATATCCTCAGGCCTGAAAATAAATATTAAGAAGAGGGTTGCTAAATGAGAAAGAATAAAAAAAGTCAATGAAAAAAAAAATTTTTTTTTTTTTTTTTTTATATAAAGAACTAAAAAAAAAAAAAAGTGTAACAATAAAAAAAAAAAAAAAAAAAAAAAGTACATGTATTAACTAAAATGAATGAAGGGGAAAAAAATATAAGTTCTAACTTCTCCAAGCCACAGCTACACACCACTGAGGACACAGAAGCAATACCTATCCTACTAATGAAGGGAACCTCCCTAACTTATTTTGTTCACTACAATGAGCACATCCAATGCAAAACA
Source organism: Acanthosepion pharaonis (assembly GCA_903632075.3). NCBI lineage: Eukaryota > Metazoa > Mollusca > Cephalopoda > Sepiida > Sepiidae > Acanthosepion > Acanthosepion pharaonis. The sequence goes on from CAHIKZ030000791.1 coordinate 1,789,113, forward strand.
AGACAGTAGTAAATGGAGAAAAGAAAATGTAAAGAGAAAAAGACATTCCCAGCCGCCTTTTATCTACTGGGAGATGAAACCACCATAGCTTCTTATTTCATTCATTTCAGTAACTACTCTCTAATTCAAAACAATGGTATTTCTTGATTTTTGTGCTGAATATAAATAAAAATAAAAGAGACACAAAAGAATATGTTAAACAGTTTTCTTTATAGCTCAGAATAAATAAATTATTAAAGCCATTAACGCAAACAGAAAATTTCCATCATTTGAAGGTAACAAGTTAAACTAAAATTACCCAATTTGTTATTTAAAAAATTTTAGTGATAGGGAAGATAAATTTTGGTGTCTGACAAAAATTATATTTTATTTTTGTTAATTTTAGGGTTATGGATAATTTTTCATATTCTTACCCTAGCCAGTCAGTATTCATAAGGATCCATTAACAACAAAAACAATGGTTCAATTTTGAACCTATCAGCCTATCTAGCAAGCTTTTCACATTCACTGGTAAAATCTACAATACCACTGGGGCACAGTAATTTGTTGATGTAGGCACTTAACCAATCCTGAGGTATCAATGAGCAAAAAAAATGGAGTTATGAAATTGTGGCTGTATATTGATAAAATTCTATTGAATGTTGGGAGAGAAAACATGTAGTCCTTGAGTAGAAGGGTGGTGGCCAAATCCAAAATGTTATCTGTCAATCAGAGAATATTACAAAAAGGCTTGCTTTCCACAATTGAAAGGTTGTTTTTCTAAAAAGAAATTAGCAAGTATTACTTTTCAATACAACAATGCTCCTTTCCACATAATATTAAGAGAGAGAGAGAGAGAGAGAGAGAGAGACAGAGAGAGAAATGAAAAAAAAAAAGAGAGAGAGAAATGAAAAAAAAAAAAAAAAAAGACAGAGAGAGAAATGAAAAAAAAAAAAAAAAAAAGACAGAGAGAAAAATGAAAAAAAAAAAAAAAAAAGACAGAGAGAAATGAAAAAAAAAAGAAGAGAAATAATAATAATGATGATAATAATAATAAAAAACACATCAAGATGTTGCTTCAGAACAAAATCCCAAAGTTTTGGCCTGATCAGTGTCTAGATTTGAATCCTGGACAGAATATTCGATCTCTCATTAAATACAGACTAAACAAGACAGATTTTCCTACTATTTGTTTGAAGTCAGCAACACCAAAAAAATCAAGATGGATGCTTTCTGTAAGTTTATTCATAAGGAGAAAAAAAATTTAAAGAAATTTAGGTGAAAAGCCATTCCATATTTTAGATAATTTTTTTAAAAATCCTTACTATCATTTCCAAACCAATGATTTGTCATTAAGACAATTAAAAAAAATTGGTGATAGGTGGACGAGTGATTGGATTCAGAATATTAAGAAAAAGAATAGAGAAATAATGAGCTTATAATATTCCAACCTTGTGCCAGACAAAGCTAAGTTTAATAAAGTTTAATGATTTGCTGTGAAATGTTTTGTGAAAAAAAAAAAATCTATGCAATCTGGGATTTTTATTTATATATTTAACTCTAGTTACATTTAAGAATTTTACATTTTAAATCCAAAGAAAGCTAATCTGAAACAAAAGATAAAAACCAATGTGAGCTGTCTGATTTCCCACTCCTTAATGAGATATTCCATTGTTTTGGTAATATCAGCTGCTTTTTGATGATGTATAAGGCATCCTGTTATCATAACATTGGAATATCTCATCAATGAGAACAGAGTTGCATTGCATATTATAGAATTATTTTTTAATTATTAATATTTCTTTTAACTTGTAATTGCTTCTTATCACAAATACTCAGATTGTTAGTCTATGACCATAGGTAAAGAACAGGGCAAAAATAAACAACAAATATTTTCCAATTCAGAAAACAACAAGTAGTTGTGATAAAAAGCAAATGAAATTAAGACGAAAAGAATAAAAGTAAAATGTTATTTACTAGATTTTAGTGCTTTTCATCTAATTAAATCCTTACTGAGTTATTCTTTTTTATAGCCTTGTGCCAAACAAAGGCTAAGCTTAATACATAATTTGATATGAACTGATTGTGAGAGTTAACAATCTTGCAAATTTTATCGTATTTTTATTTTTTTTTATTTTTATTTATTTAACAATTTTAATCAAAATTTAATGAAATAAATTTTTAAAGCAAACTTTTTGTATACATTTCTAAAGAAATAATGAATTCTTTATTTATTAATCTGACATTTTTATTACTTCAAGCATTATTTTTAGTGGTTACCCATATTCAAGTAGATGCTCAGTTTATTTTCAAAAGTATTTCATTTTGTCTGGCAGCCTGAACATTTGAGAAAGCTTATTAGAAAAAGAAATTCACCCTCTGACAGGAAAGTGGTGTGCATTTTTATTTAGTATGACTTCTCAAAGTGTGTGTGTGTGTGTGTGTTTTGCCTTGTTAAAGAAGACTGACAAGGTATTGTGATTAAGCTTTTTATTAATTTTTTCTTATTTGTATAAGTGTTTTTTTTTCTGGACATAAAAAGTGTGTAAAAACTGACCAGAAAAGAAAACCCTGATACAAACAAAAGAAAAATCAAATAAACTTGTATTTGATGAATTGATGCCCTAAATACACAATTATATAACTGTTAAATGTTATTTTTAGTAGATGACCATGTTGGACCTTCCATTTTTATTTTAGGCAGTGGTTATTACTTCTATGGTCAGTGCAATAAAGAAAATATGCTCTGCAGCAGAGCAAGCTTATTTAATACAGTTTATAAAAAAACAACAGCATCTATTTCAAGCATGGGTATCCACTAAAAATAAAGTTTGAAGTAATAAAAATGTTGGCTTATATATATATACACACACACACACACACATATATATATATAAGTGAACATTGAAGTCAACACTCAGAGGCGACAAGCTGTTTCATGCTCGGTGCAATCCTCAATCAGCCTGACGATTGTGCCTAGCATGAAACGGTCTGTCACCTCTGAGTATTGACTTCAACATTCACTTTTATATTTATATATACTCTATCTCCTATAAATATAGCACACCTTAAAACTATATTTTTATATATATATATATATATATATTATATTAAATGTAAATGTGGATCAGAATCCAACAGGATGTTAAAAAAAAAAACAAATAAGAAACGTATATCACTCTAACACGTTTCACTTTTAACAAAGCTTTAATAAAATTGAAACCTGTTAGATTGACATGTTTCCTATTTGCCCTTTATTTTATTATATATATATATATATATATATATATAAATATAAAGAGAGCATGTGATTCATAGGAAAGGAGAAAGATTTTAAAGTTATGGTGTAAGAATTAAAAAGCAAATTCTGCTGTAAAATTTTCCAATACTTAAATTTGATAGTGGACACTGATTCATTTATGTTTTAAAATTTAAATGGTTGTTATGTTGTTGAGTGCATGCACCTTTTACTTCAACCATACATGACCAACCATAATATCTGGCATTAATTGTAAAAATGAAAATCATATATTAATTATAGGTTTATGCTTTTTTTTTCTTTAAATACAAAAATTTTTTTCCTAAGAAATTTGTTATTAATTTTTTTTAAAAAATCTTGACAATAATATAATTGAAATTCCAGTATTAATCACAGATTTTTTTTTTTTCATAAGAAAAATCTGGTCTTAATTTTTTTATAATTAATAATTATAGGTTTCTACCTGTAAACTGTTAATGTCTAACCTTATCAAAAATAGGTGGGCCAGTATTAATCGTATAAGGAGGCTGCTTAAAAGCATAATTTAGAAACATTCTAAAAGAAAAAAAAATTTAAGAAACATTCTAGATTTTATTTCATCCCAAGCAAGGTAAAAAAAAAAAAATTTGTGAGAGAATTAATGAAAGGTCTGGTAAGAATTTTCTCTGTTTAATCATTTCATCCAAGCAATAAAAAGGGAATAAGAAAAGCAGATGACAATTGAAGACAATTTTGAAGATCAAACTTGACAATGTGAGAGAATATATTGATTTATATTCTGTTTACTCCTTGAAAAATATTTATTGAGGGAACTTTAAGAACAAGAATGAAACTGCAAAAGAAGGATGGAAAACGATTGATTATAATCCTCAAAACTTCAAACCAATATGTCTTGATGCCAGATTGAAAGTCAGAATTAAGACAGAAGATAACAAATTGACATTGCATTTAAATTTTTGAAGATCAAACTTGACTAAAAACCAAGAAGAAAAATCATTATTTTTGTTTGTCCTTATGAAGGGAAGAACAATGACTAAATTCTGAGAAAAATTTATTGAGGAATTAAGAAGATAGAAAGCAAAAAGATGACAATTGACATTTGCATTTAATGTCTTGTTGCCAGATTGAAAGTCAAAATCTCCCAAATGTCTTGATGCCAGATTGAAAGAACAGGAATTAAGACAGAAGATAACAATTGAAAAAACCAAGAAGCTGAAAAAATTGTTAAAAGTCCTTATGAAGTTGAAATTTGATGAAAAATATTTTTGTTTGAATCCTTATGAACGTCAGGAAGGTGAAGATTTTCATTGTCTTGATGCCAGATTGAAAGAACAGGAATTAAGACTAATATTCTGTTTACTAAAAAAAACCCTGGAAAAAATAAATATTATTTTTGTTTGTCCTTATGAAGGGAACTTTAAGATTTTTCATTGTTGTTAGACTAAATTCTGGGAAAAATATTTAAAAAGAAAGGAAATGCAAAAAGAAGGAGATGGAAACGTCAGCGATTAAGAGGTGATTCGACACTCCTCAAAACCTTCAATCTCCCAATCATGTCTTGATGCCAGATTGAAAGAACAGGAATTAAGACAGAAGATAACAATTGACATTGCATTTAAATTTTTGAAGATCAAACTTGACTAAAAACCAAGAAGCTGGAAGTAAATTGTTAAATATTATTTTTGTTTGTCCTTATGAAGGGGAAGGTGAAGATTTTTCATTGTTGTTATTGACTAATATTCTGTTTACTCCTGGAAAGATATTTGAAAAATATTTATTGTGGGAACTTTAAGAATCATAGAAAGAGTAAAAGGAAGGACATCGGGTTGATAATATACAAATTAAAACAAACATTATCCGAAATTTTCAAATTTAATTATTTGTAGAGGAAAATTATTTTAACAGATTTGCAAACTAGAAATAAAAGGACCCTTTTATTGAAATGGAATATTGTTTAACTCTATAACTTTGATGTGTCTGCCTGAACTTTTATTTACTAATTTTTTTCCTTCCTCCTTCTCAATAGGTAAAGATAGGTTTGCTTACCACCTGGTTCACTCCTCCCAGGTCTTTTGAACAGGAGCAGAGGTTCATCTCTTGTTTCCCCCATTTAGAATTGGGTTTCTATTTCCTTTTAAAGTTCTTTCATTCTTTTTCACTCCCAGGAGCCCCTTGTGTCTTAGTGCTATTATCACCCTGCTTGGGGTGAATTGATTATTATATTATAATGACCCAATCTCTGCTACATTTTTTTGTTAGAGCAATATTATTAAAATTTAACTTGAAGAACAAAGTGATTCCCTTCCAATTTAACATGTGGTCTGTATTTACACTTGGTCTAATAATAAATGCTTGATTTTTTTTGTATGTTTGCTATAAGAGCTGAACTTAAAATTATAATTTTAACACTGAGTGAGAAAAATGAAAATATATAAATTGCTGTATAAAATAAGGCTCCCTTTATTTTGTAAAAATAATATTTCCCCCTAAATTCTAAAACAGTAAACTCCTGCTGATTAGGGATTAATAATAATAAAACTATACTTCACAAGTTGTTGGAATTAAGCTAATTAGAGTAGTCTCCCTTTAATTGTTTATTCGTAAATAAATTCTGAGTCACTTCTCATTGAGCTGCTGCTGCTTCTGTGTC
>CAHIKZ030000791.1:1800000-1837500 GCA_903632075.3 Acanthosepion pharaonis
AGCACAGGGGGGAGAGATAAGAGCACAGGGGGGAGAGATAAGAGCACAGGGGGGAGAGATAAGAGCACAGGGGGGAGAGATAAGAGCACAGGGGGGAGAGATAAGAGCACAGGGGGGAGAGATAAGAGCACAGGGGGGAGAGAGAGAGGAGAGAATACAAAGATATCTGTCTATGTCTCAATTATTGTCATATAAAAAAAAAACAAATAAAAAAAAACAAAAAAATTTTTTGTTTCTGTTTTTTAACAAAGTTAATGTATCTACATTAAACAAAAATCCATGTGTATGTGTATGTGTGTGTATAAACATATGGTGTATTGTTTCTGTTCTCTTGGCCACACAGTGTTGAAAACAGTCAGAATTCAGCATTCTAAATCCGGAGGGAATGAAGAACAGAATCATGGCCAGACAGTGCTTCAGGAGAGCATACCTCCCCACTGAACGAGATATTGGACTTTGCCTTCTGGGATATGGCGACGTGCCAGCACATGAAATGTCTCCCGTTTTGAAAGTCTGTTAACCATGTTGATATAATCACTGTCTGAGGACTTGAGCTGTTTGAGACAGTCTGCTGTGGATGGGTCAGTGTTGGACAGTGGAGTGTCCGTGTCCATTTTGTTATTAACTGTATCTGGTTCTGTTGTTGCTGGTGCTGGAGGCTCGAGTTTGACACTGCCTGCTTTCCTCCGCCCCTTCTGCTTTTGTGGAGGTTTTGGTTGTGGTTGTGGTTTGAGGGCTTTGATTTCATTGGTCAAGTGTTTGGCTGGATCAAAGCCGTTTTGGTACAAGGTCAAAATTTTTTCCTTCAGTTTTTTCTTTTCCAGTTCCATTTTTTGTTCAAGGTCAGTTTTAAAGGGATGGTTGAGCCCCTCAAAGCTGGGGAGAGGAGGGATAATTGAATCGAGGGTACAATGGGTAACGGCTTTTCTTTGACTGTAGTTACTTTTAGTTCCATTCACAGCTGGCTGGCAAAGAAAATAGAGATGATACGGTAACATTAGACAAGACGCAGAAATAAAACAAATTCAGGGGAGGAGGTATAAAATTACACAAGAGCATACAAATGGTAATTACATTACAAGTATGCTTGTTCTTACTAACACTATAATAGCTTACCTGTCACTTGCCCAGGTATTCTTGGGCTTACAGCCATATCATGCTGAAACATTGGTTCCCATATGATCACCAAAGTTAAGCAATGTCAAGCCTGGTCAGTACCTAGATAACTGACCACTTGGGAATGCCAGGTGCAGTAAGTTTGGATGTGTGGGTTGTGTAATGGATTAATTGGATTACCAAGTTCCAATTCCCATTAGGTTCATTATATTCACTTATGCAAAAATACCCTTAGGTATGAATCCAACTCTTCTCCAACCAGCTATGGAAGGCCTCTGATTGGGAGGTTTTGAGGAATGTGGAACCACCTCTTAATTGCTGATGTTCCCTGACCTGGGGTGGTAGTACCTGTTTGAGTCCCAGCTATGGGCAAATAGTTGACACCCAAATTGGTGTCAAAACACTATGAAAGTGTAAAAATAGGTTTTAATACATACCAGAAACAGTAATAATAATAAAAAAAAAAAAATAAATAAATTATTACCAGCAATACATTTTTAGGAAAAAAAGATATTACCAACTATAGTTTATTTTGAAAGAAAATATTACCAGCAATAAAAAATTTGTCGGCATGAAATAACCCATTGAAGTTGATATGCTGTAAAACAAGCCAAACCAAACCATTAATTAATTGATTAGTGTTAGGACAGATGTCATAACACTGGAGCTAACTCCCTCCCTCGATGGGAACCAAGTTATACATCATGATCAGAACGCTCTCTAAGAGGGAATAAAAAAAGGGATTTCAAGATGGCAGTCATGCTTTTTTCATGTTCCCTCATGTCAAAATCTACCAGTAATCCATTGGTCATCATTTACATCTATCATTATCAATTAGTGAATAAAATGTGCAAGTTGTGGGCTTCTTATTTGACACAAATAAGCTTTTACTCAGTATAACAATTTATCAGACATGTATCATTAAAACCATTATTATCTCAAAAAATAAAATAAAAATAACTGCGTACAAAATATTTACATTTTGGCATTAAATAACCCATAGAGGTTGATATACTGCTAAACAAAACCAACAAACAAATTCTTGGTATAGCAGATACTGAAGTTTTGTGGTGATTACCTTCCCATTCAACAGTAGGCAGGATCATCGAGTTGATGTGAATAATCCTTTCCTTAGCTGCATAGTTTTCAATTCAGACTTTTCTTTCTCTTAGACCAGTTGCCACCCAAGGCTATAAAACTCAGTCTGTCCTATTTACCCATAGTAGTGGGGGAGAAGAGATTGATTCATACCTTTTCCAAGGGTTTTAGCGTGTAAGTGAATGTAATAAATTCAAGTGGAATTCAAACTCTTAGGTCCCACAATCCAAGCTGCAATTCATTATTATACTGTGCCATTACTTATTTCATTTTGATTGCAAAGAAATGTGGAATCAGAGTTACTGTTTGGTTTTTTGTGGGACAGAAAAAAAAAACAAAACAAAAAAAACAAAAACAAATGTGTCTTTGAGGACATCTGTGTATAAATTTTCTGGGTATTATGAACCTAGGTTTATAATACCCAGAAAATTCATGGCACAGTGGATAAAGGCGTTAGTTAGATCCAGTGACAGGACCCAAAGAGTGTGAGTTCAATACCTGGTTAAGGCAGTGGAGAAATTAACAGGAGATAACTGATAACTGACATCCATTAAACATGGCATGTGGAACTAGATCAGTCTACCCCAGTGAGCGAAATAAAGGGTTCAGTTCGACATTCCAACCACCTGAAGAAGGTTGGAGCGTACAATGTCCGAATAATGTAAAAAATGAATTATTTTTAATATGTGGAAATCTCTACGCTTTGCCTGATGACGGTCACAAGACTGAAACCCGTGTAGCAAAATGCCCACCGTCCCTGATGATCGAAACAGGTTAGCAACTTCAAACAAATAATCTCCATCAACAACTACAAAGGAAGTCAGTGAATAAACCGGTTTTTTTTCTGTGAACCAAAGACTAATTCAGCTAAAGACTATTTTTATTCCTTTTTGGATTCATCTCCATATTTTTGTAAATACAAATGATTTATTTAATAGTCATACTAGTTTTCTTTATTTTTATTGTTTGGAATTTGGATGTTCATATTTTTAATATAAAAAATTCAGATGACAGAATTTCCTACAAGGATGAAAAATCTAAGACAGGATTTTTACTATTATGTCACTCAATTACCAACCATATACAATTTTTTTAAAACATGAACTACACAACAATATTGCTTATTATAAAAAACAATAAGAATAAGTGCTACAAGTGGGTGCAAAAAGTTTGTGGAAGGCTGCTTGGTTAGAGTGAATGTTTTTCAGCACCCCAAATGCTCCTTCTTTTAATTGTGTGAATATTGATGGTCTAGCAGTAGAAGCTGAAACTTCCTGACAACAATTTTCTTTTTTTTTGCCTTGCCGCAAATAGGTGTTAAGCAGAAGTCAGGCAAAATGGCATCCGACATGAAAGTGCATACAAAGCAAATGTTTGTTGTTATTGAAATCATCCACGAAGAAAAAAACAGGAAAGGCACCCACTGAGTCATCGATGAAACCTGACAATGGAAGTCAAAAATAGTCAAGTAGTGGGTCATGCATTTCAGCAGAGGTAACAGCAATGTGTATGCCTAACAAACCAAATTCCAGGTGGCAATGGACAGCTGTTAACCCATGAAACAAATAATGCCTTAGAAATATCAATGCCAATGGTAGTATTAATGTAAAAGAAATAGTATTTTGCAGCTGAAAACTTCATCTATCCAGTGATGTTGCGATTTGTATAAAAACAACAATAAATATAGAAATCACAATAATAATTTGCCACTGACATGAAATAGAAAAATGATATTTTGAATCAATTGTTAAGTCTGCTGCTAGGTTTGCTTGCTAGAATCTATCTTACATATTTATAAGTCTACCATTCATCCATGAATTGAATATTCATGTCCTATCTAGTCTGGTGCTTCTGCTATGCATTTAGAAACTCTCTATGAAAAAGAATCTGCAATGTTATTGGTCCTGACCTGGCATCTTGGTTTCAGTCACTTTCCCCACTGCCAAGAAGTCAGAAAATATTTTTAGATTGTAAGAATTTTTTTTATTTTTTATTTTTTTGAGATAATGATTTAGTGATACAAGTCTTACTATTTAACCCATAGCTGGGGGAGAAAGTAGATTCATACCTTTCCTGACAGTATTTGTGTGAAAGTGAATGTAATGAATATTTGCACATAAGGGAATAATTGGAGCTCGGCTCTTAGATTTCCAATTCTGAGTCATTATACCATTACACCATCTGCACATTCAAGCTTACAGCACCTGGTATTCCCAAGTGGTCACCCATCTAGTTAGTGACTAGGTTCAACATTGCTTAACTTTGTTGATCATACAAGAACCAGTGTATCAACATAATATGGCCATAAGCTTTAAGTGTTGAAATATTAAGCATTTTCTACTGAAATAATTATACCAATATTACATGTCAAAATGATTTTAACAAATGCTGTATGCTTTAATCCAATATCATTTGTAATGATGAAAGTATCAATCTTTAATTTAAAACAACAAGTTAAAACAATGTTCTTACCTTTTTACTTTTGAGTAGAAGGGATTCTTCAATATCTAAAGAAGCAGCTTTTCTCTTTAACCTGATAGGAGATTGGCTGTAAGCAACAGAGTCAATATATCAATAACTTACAAAGCACACATAATTACATTCAAGTAAATAGATTTTTTTATTGCATGGTCTTCAGCTGATTATGGTTTAAATAATTTTTTTTTTTTAAAAACTGAAGGCAATTAAAATTTTTTTAATTATGGATCAAGAAAATATGATTTTATGAAATAACTGATGAAAATATACATATGTCTGATGATTGCAACTTCATGACAGAAGAGATACCAAAGTTTTGTGTCACTTCAAAAAGTCTAAAGACCCAAGAGCCCTGAGGGTTAATCAAAGTGACCTGAAAGCCACCAAGTGCAAAATTGGGCTTCAAAGGATGTTGGTGGGTAGATCAACATAAACCCAACAAGTTATATAAACACCCAACCTATGAGGAGAGGAGAATCCTTACAAAAAGATTGAATGTTTAAAGAAAGACCTTAAACCACATACACCTGATTTAGCTGACATTAATTTTACAGAAATGAGTAAACAATTATTTTATGGATGAAGAACTTAACATATTTTTCTTATTAGATACCACTAACATTTGCTTTGGTCTAAAATTTTATCAAAAATGTTTTCATTGACCATTCACTTGTGTATATAATTAGACTATCACTAGATGCTGTAATGCTGATGCTTCGAGGCAGAGTAGAATGGATTGACCAAAATGCTTGTCTTATTAAGCAAAAACAAGAAACAAGCACCCACCCTTCAACATTGAACAACTTCTGTTGCACTAACGTAAGCACAATTTCAAACATGATAGTTGTAAATAAAAGTATTATATACAAGTGCAGATAACTCTTTAAAAAGTTAGGGATGAATTTCACATTGTATTGATATAATGAACAGGATCCCATTTCTAAAATAAAAAAAATGGATATTTTGGAATTCTGAGAAATGTGGTGGATTAGGGAATGTCTAATGAATTGTTAACTACAAAAATTATTCCCTCCAAATTTCTGTCCAACACAGGTTGCCAAGTCAGTTTAACATTTACCCTGCTAATTTCTTTCTAGAATTGTTCACCCTGCTGTTGCATTTTTTGAGGGTGCAAAATACATGAACACCTACTATTTTAAAATTGTTATAACTTTCTTTGCATTGTGCGTATAGATTTTAATTTTTGTACAATAATAAAAGAATAAATGAGTAATATTTTGATGTACTGCATTATGTTTCGCATGCATGTTTTGATGTTGAAAAAAAAAAAAAAAAAAAAAAAATTTAAACGTGAAATAAAAACAAATATATAAATAATTCAACGTGTTTTAACTTTTATTACTCCTTGTAGTTTTGGAGTGCAATAAGAAGCAAAATTGCTAAGGCTTTCATTTCATTAAAAACGTGACGCGTTTCCTTGTGTTTATATACGAGAAGACACTAGCATTTGTTTACCATTTCTTTCACCCGACTCATTTGTCTCATTGACAAATAAAGTTATTTTTTTGTTTATAAACAAACAAAATAATTCACCTTCAGAAAGGCTATCAGGTATATCAATGGTCGCCAGTAGCTTCCATAAAATTAGTCCGGCTTGGATGATAGTAGCCACTAGTGGTCATCATCGCTTTCCTCCATGTCACTAACAGGGTTATTATCTTCCACCACTTCACTGTCAATATCTACTCAAGTAAAGCCCTTAAAATCATCATCGGTGTCCTAATTAAAGAAAAACTACTGAATAAAGGCTTTGTTGTATATTGATGCGGCCATTTTTGTTTACAAAATAAAGAAAAAAATTAATGTGGGTTTAATTCATGTTACACTTCATAAAGAGTCTAGAAGAATTCAAAATGGTGTTGGAAAATGGAAGATTAGCCTTGTTCCAAAGCAGTAGTATGCGATTTCCAGTTTAATTTAGCAAAAATAACAGTTGACAAGTGTTTATTTATAACAACCATCTCAAGATGACAGAATGAGCCTAGAGTAGCAAAGAGAGAGAATGCTATGGTGACAATTGTTACCTGCAGCATGGTAAAGGTTAAGTAGTACCTGAAGTTACTTAAAACTAAAAGACCCCTCAATGTCAATGGCCTCTAGTGACAAAAACAAAAACTTTTTGGTCAAGCCATTATCTAATAAGCAGATGCTATGATTGAAGATACTGAAATCAAACAGGTGCAACAATTTACATATCTGGGAAGTCTATTAACAGAGAATGGAAAGTGTGACACAGAAATATGAAGGCACATTGGGATAGCAAAAGATGTCTCCCAAAAACTGAGCAAAGTATTAAGAAACAGAAAAGTATTGTTAGAAACAAAGAAAAAAAAGTACTGAACTGTTACATAATATCAGTCCTCCTTTATAGCAGTGAATACTGGACAATATCTTCACAGATAAAGAGACTTGAAGAAACAGAAATGTAGTTCTACAAAAAATTGCCAAGAACAACATGGACTGAATATATGAGCAACAACAAAGTTCTAGCAACAAAAAAGACACTTACACTTAACATCAGGAAGAGACAGTTGAAATTTCTGGGGTACATAATGAAGAAAGAGGGATTGGAAAATTTGATACTCACAGGAGAGATTGAAGGTAAGAGGGCTAGAGGAAACCTACCTGATGAGCTTGAGAAAATTTAAAGGGGTTTATTTTCCATGAAAATGGAAAAACAGAATGGTATACTTGAAACAGAAATCACAATTTTGAAATGGAAATTTGTTTTCTAACAATCAGATTTGCAAACTATTTTTATTTGTCTTTAACTCACCTGTACCTAACAGACATCAAAGGTTAAAGTTGTTAATGTTTTAATACATCACCATTACTTACTGTCTCCTTAAAGTTTACATTATTTAGGAACAAAGTTTTAAGAAGTTTGGCTTGATTTAATAATAATAAAACAATGGTGGTAGTAGTGGGGGCAGAGGGCACAAAAAATTTGTCTTTTCGTTTTATCCTTTCTTTTTCCTATCCTCACATGGTGATGAAGGTGGTGGTGGTGGGCAGTTTGTCATTTCAGAAATCCAAATTTTATGAATTACACTTTTTTTTTTTTTTTTTTTTTTAAATGTTATTTAATAATTTTATTAAAGTGATCAAACAATAATGTAGCTTTTTGTCTCCCACAAGACTTTGTGGTGCTACTTTTCTGTAGGTTTTGCCACTTTCACTTAATTCTTAGTTAGGATTTTAGAATTCTTTGTAAGGGTTTATGTAGATAAATCTTTTCCAATCAAAAATTCAAAAGAAGAAAAAAAACAAACAAGAAATAATTTTTCAACAAAGGTAGCCCAAGAACAACAACAAAAACTGAAGTTGACAAAATAAAAGAAATAACTGATTAAAAAAAAATAAAGAAACAAAAATACTGAACTTACCATTCCACAGGAACAAAAGTTTTGATTTTGCGTCCTTTCATCTGCAAATTACTCATCACTTCATCTGTGATTTGGCCTTCAATTGGGAGATCAATAGTGGGAGGAGAAGGTGGCAAGCGTAGACGTAAACCCCAGAGGCTACGACTCTTCTTGATTTCACGCCCACACTGAAATCTAACCAATAAAATGAGATCAGATCAAAAACTAATATGTAGGAAGCATAACATTGAAAGCCTCCTGTTTGGATAAAACCTAGTTCCAACAGACCTTTTGTCCTGAATATTCCAGAGTAAACAATTTATATGCTATAGCATATATAGAAAATTATTTCATATATTTTGGACATTATGAATTTTGGCTATTTTATAACCAATATTATTATTCAAATATGACTTTAATGTTTTCGTTAAAAGGTTTGCTGTTATTCAATTACCAATACTGTATTGTTTACAAAATATTAAAGAAATGTCAGAGATGAATGTATGTTTTTTTAGTAGAACAGTAACACCTTTCCACCACCGACACATTTATTTTATTTATTGCTATGGACGAAATATAAACTAAACAGAAGGATAATATTGTAATTCATTGAGTGAAGAGAAAAATAAATTGAACCCACTAATTCTTGCTCAAGGTTTAGAGATCAAACAGTGGATGTGAGCACAGTTTGGCAGTGAATCATTCCTTTCAGCAATGGTAATCGCAAGGTGTGAAAAGAAGGCGTGTCTCAATCAGTTCAGAGGAGCTGCCAACCCACAAAATGAAGAAAGTAATGAAAATACATAATAATTATGACTATATGGAAAAATAAGGGTTTGCAGCAGAAAAATTCTTCTATTTAATAGTGTTAGTGTGCTCTCTGTATCTGTTGTAGTTCTTTTGATATGATTCTGAAAAACTGGTTTCTTAGCCATGAAAAATACAAAAATACAATGGCGATCCATTGCCAGTGGCACTGAATTTGAACGAAGATTGGACAATAAGGAAGTGAACTCAGCTTTCACATTCAAAAAAATTTTTTTTAATCTACTTTACAAACTTATTTGTTGCCTTATTACACATTTGCATATGCTTTTAATGCGATATGAAACTTGTCACCTTATTACACATTTGCATATGCTTTTAATGCGATATGAAACTTGTCACCTTATTACACATTTGCATATGCTTTTTATATGCGATATGAAACATATGCTTTTGCGATATGAAACCTTATTACACATTTGCATATGCTTTAATGCGATATGAAACTTGTCACCTTATTACACATTTGCATATGCTTTTAATGCGATATGAAACTTGTCACCTTATTACACATTTGCATATGCTTTTAATGCGATATGAAACTTGTCACCTTATTACACATTTGCATATGCTTTTAATGCGATATGAAACTTGTCACCTTATTACACATTTGCATATACACATATGAAACTTGCATTTATTTTTGCATATGCGATATGAAACTTGTCACCTTATTACACATTTGCATATGCTTTTAATGCGATATGAAACTTGTCACTGCATATCATGAAACTTTCATTACACATTTGCATATGCTTTTAACGCGATATGAAACTTGTCACCTTATTACACATTTGAAGGTTGCTTTTAACATTTGCGATATGAAACTTGTCACCTTATTACACATTTGCATATGCTTTTAACGCGATATGAAGGTTGTCACCTTATTACACATTTGCATATGCTTTTAACGCGATATGAAACTTGTCACCTTATTACACATTTGCATATGCTTTTAACGCGATATGAAACTTGTCACCTTATTACACATTTGCATATGCTTTTTAATAAATTTGAAACTTGTCACGCTTATTACACATTTGCATATGCTTTAACGCGATATGAAACTTGTCACCTTATTACACATTTGCATATGCTTTTAATGCGATATGAAGGTTGTCACCTTATTATTTATTTGCATATGCTTTTAATGCGATATGAAGGTTGTCACCTTATTATTTATTTGCATATGCTTTTAATGCGATATGAAGGTTGTCACCTTATTACTTTGCAGTATTGTTTACAAAAATATAAATGAAAAATGATTTGTGTATTTTTAATTCATTTTTATATTTTTATGATACAGATTAATATTTCTGCAATAAATTGCTATAAGTTGTTTTCAAGTAAATTCACTTTCCAATCCTATTACAGATGCCTGCTCAACCCACAGAGTCCACTAGTGGTTTATACTGCAACTATGCTGAGCCAAATTTAGTTACAGTTTCTGGGAGGGTTTGACTAATCTGATATAAACAATTTTTTTTAACAAGGCCAGTACACTCATCTCGTAACTTTGTGTTAGCACAACTGACAGTTTCTGAACAATTTCATCTGCCCAATTTAATTCACAAAGACAACCTGTGGCATGGTTTCCAGGCACTTTCCAAATGTGGATTATCTTCCCAGGTTGATAACATCAACAATTGACTACCGTGACAAATAAGCTGTGGTGAGATTCAAACCAAGATCTCATGTTTGGAAAGCAAACATTCTGTTAACTATGCTGACTCTTGTGATCCTACCTAGGATTGAACTCATCATCCTTGACTAACAAATTTCTGAAGATATTAAACTCCCACTCCTTAGCTTAATGGATGTGTTCTAAGCAGTGGCAGCAGCTTGTCTCCCTTCCTGACAAAGTGGATTTAACCTTTAGTTTACTGAAATTTTTCTATTTGGTGAAGTTCTTTTACTCACTTTCTTGATCAAAATCCTGTCTTGACACTAACCATTCAACCATGTCGCCATAAAATATTACTACAAATATTATTAACTTACTAGCCATGTGCAAATAATAATTTGGTAAAAATACATTACTGGTTTTGATACATTGAGGAGTTAAAAAGAAATAATTATTCTGTGGAAAGTTTTATTTTGATGCCAAGATGCTTCGTTAAAGAATTATTAATTTTATCAGATTCGTCTTAAACTATTCCACATGAAGACATAAAAAATACTTCAGTCAGCTCACCGTTTTTTATGACTTCTCAGAGTTTCCAGAACTTTCTCTTTTACTTCATTCCGTAGATGTGTTTCCAAATGCTATGAAAAGAAATAAAATATATGTATATATGTGCATGCCTGTGTGTGAAGAGTTTATGTCTGCAATTTTAATATGCATACTTAGTGAAACCAAGGAAAGGTTTTAAAGTGCTTATCTGCTAATTTGTTTTTTTTTTGTTATGCAGAAATATTTTATATTTTTAATAGTAATAATTACCATTTGCAACCACACCATGTAAGATTATAATTTCCACCAAGCTATATATTTACTCCTCTTCAAAGCAAAGTAGAAAGCATTCATTTGAAACTTACCTGGAACTAATATGATTTATTGTTTTTCTGCTATTTATTGCTTTTATAAAGTTACTATACTTGACTAGAGCTACTGAAAATGAGCATAAAAATAATGAAGTTACTAATTTTTAACTGATAATAATTGTAAAATATACATTTCTTAGTTATGCATTTCATTTCTTTTATGTTGACATAAGAAGTTATGGCGATTGAATATACAACATATCAACTTTTTTTTCTTTTTTAAATAAAAAAATCATTTAACTTTCACCTCAAGCAAGGCAATAAAGCCACTAAGATGCAAGGGGTTTCTAAAAGTGAAGGAAACTGAGAAAACATTGTTCAGATTATAAAGGACAGAAAATGATGACTGACAATGCATTTAAATTTTTAAAGATCATAGTTGACAGGAAAGAAGAAAACCAGAAGAGAATTCCACAAACAAGAAGTGTGAGAAAAGAAACTATTAAAATAGAACTTCAGGGTACATCTAGTAATTTCAACAGTAAAATGAAGAGACCTACCTGCTGATCTAGTACAGTGTAACCCGGATATAAGAGAAACCCGGATATAAGAGAGATTTTCTCTGGTCCCAAATTAGAGCCTGTGTTAATGTATATAAAATAGACCAAACCCAGATATAAGAGACTTCTTCTCCGGTCCCGACAACTCTCTCATATCCGGGTTACACTGTACTGTGATTAAATTCATGAAAGAAATAATTTAATCACAGAACTACAATATTAGCAACATGAGTTATCATGGTGAAAGAGATCATACCAAGAGCAGACTCCACAAGCCATTAAAAAAAAAAAAAAAAAAAAAAAAAAAACAAAAAACATGTTTGCACCTACTATATTCTTCATTGTGGTTTCATTTTGCACTTTTTTCCAAATTAAAAATGAAGAAAATAAAGTCAAATGTGCATTTGACTTTATGCCACAATTTTAACTTAAATATGAAAAAAAAAAAAAAAAAAAAAAAAAAAATTTTCCCCACCAACAATTTTTAATGACATTAAAATTTTTCTACCATTGTGTAAAAGATAATACTGATAAGTTTTGTATCAACAAAAGAGAAGCAACATACAAAATGTTTAAAAAAAATAGAATGTGATGTAACTTTATCCCAGATCAGCCCTTCATATTGTTTTCAAGAAAACCCTTAAAAGATTTGTGTGGGTGTGTGTGACTTATGGTTATTTAAAAGAAAAAGTTTTTGAGAGGTGGCAGGTTGTACGATATTGTTAACATTATTTATCATAGGCATAGAGAGCATACTAAGAGCAAATTCTCTAAACAGTTCCAAACACATGCTTGCATCTACTGAATCCTTTATTGTTGTGCCTGCTTTTGCACTTTTCCCCAAATTAAAAATGAAGAATAAACAGTGATAAATGTGCATTTGACTTTCAGTCATGGTTTTAATCTAATTAAAGAGAAACTAACATTTTCCCCTCACAAACAATGACATTAAGAAATTTTTTTTTTAACATTGTACATAAAGATAGTGCTGGTAAGTTTTACATCAACCAAAAGAGACATTAAAAATATTAATAAAAATAAAATAAAACGGATACAAAATATAATCTGATTAAATTCCGAACAGATTAGTACTTCATCCCGTTTTCATGGAAAGCAGTAAATGTTTATTTTGGGAGTTTTGTGTTGAGGCTATTGTTAAAAAAGGAAAAAAAAAAAAAATTACAGTAAATAACTTGAACTGGTAAAGGTTACAGGTTAGAGAAGTAGTAAGCTGTACAATGCTGTTGACATGATTTATCAGTCAGGAAAATTGTCCCAAGAGAATTCAGGAATAATGACTCAATAAAATATAAACAATGGATTGCATTATTGTTTTATCAGAGATTATAATTGCTGATAAATGATGTGTTAAAACTTACTCCTCCAAATCTAACCAAATATTAGAACGGTGATTTTTAGATTTTGTAGAGAAATATTTCTCCTCTACACTGGTTAAGAGGCCTCGACAAAAATCACAACTGGTTATAAAGACAGTAAAAGACAATTCCGTGAAGCTACGATGGTGAGCTAATAAAACATTGCCCAAATTAATGCATCCTGAAAATTGATTGATTTGATTTTTATGGTTTATCAACCTTCTGCAGGTTACTGAAAAACACAAAATCATAAGATTTTTTTTTTTTTTTTTTTTTAGAAACAAAGATTTTACAATACAGGTTTTACCAGTTATCACATAGCTAGGGGAGGAAGAGATGGCTTTATACCCCCACCCCCGATGGTATTTGTGTGCAAGTAAATATAACAAATTTGACTGGAATTTGAATTCAGCTCCCAGTTCCAATTCCAAGCTGTTATTCATTACACCACTCACATATTCAAGCTTACAGCACCTGATATTCCCATGTTGTTATCCATCTAGGTACTGACCAAGTTTGACATTGCTTAACTTCAGTGATAGTACAAGAACTGGTGTTTCAAAATGATATAGCCATAAGCCTATAGTCCTGGAAAGTCACCCACATAATTTCTTATACTGATGCGACACAAATGAAACTTAACCCAAAATGCCTGTTTTACAATTTTTGTTGCCAATTAAAAATTTGTTATTGTCATTATTCAATATCACCGGTTACAGATATGGATGGAGTTTTTGCTTAGTAGCTTAAAAGAAAAACAAATTCCATTTGTTCAATGAAGAAAAACTATGAAACATTTGGGAGAAAAGGCTTTTTCAAAGCCTCTTAATATTAAAATGGTTACAAATTATAATTATTACTATACAATAATAATGAGCAATATCTGTGAAAAATCTCATAGTTTTTCTATTTGAATTTTCTGATGAATCATAATTTTTAACTTAATGAGTGAATAAACTCTTTGCAATTTCTACAACTACAAAACAAACATGGAAATTTCCCAATTACACTATTAAATAGTCAAGCTTAGCAACCTTAACTAAATATTGCAATAACAATCTTAAGTATGAGTGCAAGCTGTTGTTTAAAGAAGTACGAGGGTACAAATGAAAGAGTCAAAACTGACAAAGTCTTCTTTTTTCACTGAAGCAGACATTAAAAGCATGAGCATTACTGAAACCAAGCAGCACCTCTGATATATCTTTTCCATCTTGTCTTGTAGTGAAAACAGAACAACTCAATGTTTAGGACTTATTGGTAGGGTGTAACATACATGCTAGCTAAGGAACAATCAGAATGATAAATAAGTACCGTATATACTCTCATATCATGTGATTTGAAATCTAATTTTAAAAGGTGTCATATCATACATGTGATATAAAATTAGCCTATGTACTGCTGGTCCTGGCTATGTCAGTGACCAAACTATATATCTACTTACTGTAGTCAAAATGTACAGCTGTATTCAAAATAAATAAAACTGATGATTAACTTTTCATAAAACTGTAATATGTATATATAATTATGTATTTTACTTAACTGTATCCAATAATAATGCATGTATTCATATATAATTATTATATTATAAAATACTAAAATTATAAAACACAATTTGGTGTGTCAAAAAAAAAGAAAAAAAAAAGAATATGCATCTTTTCCATTGTTTGCATTTATAAGATGTTTAGCTGTTTCTTGTTCAGTTGTTTACGGCTGTATGCATTTATGCAATGAGTATAGTATTACTAACAATACTTTTATCATTCTCTTTTACTTTTTTAAATTATTTAACTAAGAGATGGGATAAAGAAGTAAAGGAAAAGAGATGAGTATTGTAATTTGGTGTGTCAAAAAAAAAGAAAAAAAAAAGAAAAAAAAAAGGAACAGGCATGATACACAAGATACATAAAATTAATAGTTTATAAGTGAACATTTTAGGGGTCATGATATGTGCAATTGCATATTACATAATAATTAATATATAATTAATAACAACAATTATTACAAGTTAATAATAATTAATATATAATTAATAGTTAATAATAATTAATATATAATAGTTAATAATAATTAATATATAATTAATAGTTAATAATAATTAATATATAATTTCTGTATAACAAAAAGAGAATGCTCTTTCCAGAGTGAAATATTTTTTTTCCCATATAGGAACCTTCCAATGGGTTCACTAAAAATACATACTAAATTTGAGGGTTCTATATAAAACAGTTTCACTACACAGTGAACAGACAGAAAAACTAATTTTACAGACAGATTTTTGGATTTTGAAACATCAACTGCTGAATCAATTTGTGTACTGTTATTTGTACTTACAGCATCAAGTTGTAAGTTCTCTCTGTTCATATAAATCCAAGGCATGATGACTTTATCCAAATCATAGTATTTCTTTTGGTAGCTGATGCACAAATTAAACAAAGCCAACTGGGCAATGTCCACCCTGAAACAAAAGGAGACATAATATATATATATATATATATATATATATATATATATATATATATATATATATATATAAAAAAACAAAACAGTTTAAAACGGGATTCCTTTGCTCTATCAACAATTACAAAGACACTGCATGATATTCCTTCAAGTGGGAGACATTCCTTAGAAGCTGAGCATCCACCTCAAGTTACGGATAGTCTATCAATAATTTGACCAAACAAACATGGTTATACAACAAAATAGAGGAACAATAGAAAATTTGTTGTAATTCCATAAACCCCATTCCATATCCATTGGTTTCAAAATACATGTTGTTGTTTTCACAATTGCTTACTTTGCATTATAATGGTTTTAAAACAGACATTCATTTATTTTCACCCTCTATGTGTGTGTGTGTGGGGGGGGGGTTGTGTGCGCGCAGTTAATTTAAGATTTTATTAAACAAATGCATTAGAAATTATTTTAGTACTAGCTCTTTATGGAACCTGGAATATTATGGCTAGGATTTATGAAACAAATCCATCCAAACTTTCATTCCCTCTAATGATTCCATATCTAGTGATATAGCAAATACTAAAAACATCTATAGAAATTCATTGCAAATGATTTTACTATAGGAATGCATTAGAAATGATTTGAATACTAGCTCTTTATGGAACCTGGAATATTATGGTTAGGATTTATGAAAGAAATCCATCCAAACTTTCATTCCCTCTAATGATTCCATATCTAGTAATATAGCAAATACTAAAAACATCTATAGAAATTCATTGGAAATGACTTTACTATAGGAAAGCATTAGAAATTATTTCAATACTAGCATTTTATGGAACCTGGAATGTTATGGTGAGGATTTATTAAACAAAATTTTCATTCACTTACATAATTATATGTAAACTTACATAGCAAATACAATATTTATAGAAAGCAGATGGCAAAATTTTGTACATTTGGACATATACAGTTAAATATATCAATTTTATTCAATAAGGATATTTTCCCAACTAAAGAAATAACTTCAATGGTGCATTTATGTTTAAGTTGCTCGTAGAACTTGTAAAAGGCCTCACTTGATCAATGTTAATCATGGATTAAGAATGTTATTGAAAGGCTTATGAATGAATAAAAAGTATCATAACATTACTGCTTCAAATTCAAATTTGTAATTTATAGTTTCATTTTTTTTTTTGCGCAAGTTTTGGCAATAAGTTACAGATTGAAAATAAGAAATAGATTAATGCAATTGTATTATAAAGGATTTTGCTGAAAAGTATGCTGTAAATGATTTTAAGTATAGAAATACATTGAAAATAGGAAACACATTTGTTTATTTATTTATTTTTTTAATGAGGACTGTTATTACAGCAGATTGTTAGACAAATATATCAGACTACTCTCTCATCTGAATTCATATAAGATTGTAGTTTACAGAGTTCTTCATATGTTATTTCCACTCAGGATGTAGGCAATCATGGCTCAACACAATTTACTGTCCTTTATAGCTCTTAATAAATTTAGTCTTTTCATTATTTCTCCTAAACCCTGTTCTACCATCCATTTACACAAATTCATCAAAAATGTTATGTGCCGTTTTCCTCTGCCCTGAATCTGTCCTGTGAGTATCAGATTTTCCAAGCCCTCTTTCCTCATTATGTAGGTTATGTGGTGTTTTCCTCTGTCCTTGTCATATGAAGTGTATGGTGGCAGAACAAAGAGTAAACGGAGGTTTAAGAAATAAACAATTGTATTAATATAAAAATACAACAAATACTAAATTGGTGTAAGTGTCTCTTGTTGAAAGAAAGTGATAAGTAGAATTGTAAAAGTCATCCGCAGGGGTGTATGGTAGGAGAGGGAGGGTGAGTTGCAACTTACTGATGCACTGGCCTTTGGTGAATCATCTTTGGAGATGGGAGGTTGTGTTCTGAATAGTGTTGTGAATCCTGGCCGTTGTGTCATCTGACTGCTGAAGATGTCCCTTTGATGAGCTTTTATGTCCTTTTCTCAGATCAGCTCTGATTTTTATTTTGTTTCTTTAGGTAGGAGTGGGTGCTATTGGATGGAAATTCTGGAGTGTATTTTTCTCTGAGCAAGTAAAATGGAAGTTATGTGCAGAGCCGATGCGCAGTTGACAGAATTTTTAGTTCAGTCTTGGGTTTCAGAGTGTTCACATCTGGCCAGGGGTGGAAATTTGTGTAACATCAATCAAAGATCTGGTTTTAGGGAGATTATAACACCCTTAATCCATCCTGTGAGTATCAGATTTTCCAATCCCTCCCCAGATATTTCAACTCTCTTCCTGATATTATGCATGTGTCCTTTTTGTTGCTCACATGTTCAGTCCATGATATTCTCAGCATCCTTCTGCAGAAACACATATCTGTTGCTTCAAGGATGAAGAATCCTCGAGGAGATTGTCCAGCATTCACTGCCATATACAGTTCAGTACTCTTTTCTTTGTTTCTAATGAAGTTTTTCTGTCTCAATATTCTGCTTAGCTTTTGAAATGCATCTTTAGCTATCCTCAATGTGTCTTCAGATTTCAGCTTGCGTTGTCTTAATAAATTCTTGATTGTCAAAACACTTCCATTTCTACTAATTACCTTGTTCATTTAGATTTTTTTTGGAGAATGAGAGGTATAAAAACTAGTCACTCAGTGGACTGCTCTTATCCTTATACAAAAGTACCTCATGTCTTAATCTTTAGTACTCTGAATTATTAATATTATTTCCCTTTCCACTGCATTCTTTTTCAAGGCCTGTCAATTGCAGTATCCTTATTGTTAATTTCACTCAAAGTTGTCACATAGCAGGATATGACAACACAACTAAGAAATTCAAACAAACACAATTGTTCAGGGAACAGTCAATTTTGTACAGCAAATGCAGTAACATACAGAGTGATAAACATTAACCAATATATTCTGAGCTTTTATCAGAAGAAATAGTTTTTTTGTACTTATTTTAAAAAGTAATGAAGTAGAATGCTAGCTATAAGAGTCACTAAGAGAAATGTTTAATTTCTGATTTCAAGTATAAAATAACAATTAATACTAACCATTTTAGCTGGATACGTTTGAGGTATTCAGGGCCCGAGTTGCAGAAGGAACATACGAACAGGTAAAATCTATCCCCATAAAGCAATGGTTGGTCGAGGCACTGGATACAAGCTGGAGGAAAAACGGGGAGAAGAAATATTTTAATTAGGCAAAATAATCCACATATATAAAATGCAATATGTGTACACACACACTGCTAACCATTACACTATCTTGAGGTACCCCCATTTTACATATATATATATATAAAAATGTGTGTGCAGTATGTGTGTGTGTATATATATATATATATACACACACACATATATACACACACACACACACACACATATATACACATATATATATAATGACAAAATAAAGAAACAATCTTGTCTGATTCCTATCCCAAGCTGAGCTACATTTGATCTTTAACTCCAACAAAGTACTGCAATTAAGCTTTTTATTCCATTTTTCTTGTGTTCATATAAGTGTTTTCTTGACTGGATATAAAGTGTGTAAAAACTGTCCAAATTTTCTATATTTCCAAGTACTTTAGGCTATTCTATTAACCATTACCAAGGATGTTTTTTATCTTTAACTGAAAATGTACATTTTTATATATGCATATCTACAGCAATGGTAATGTTTTCTTTTTCCAAAGACAGTCAGCATATTGTGGCCATGTTCTTAGTTGATACTATTGAAGGTTGACTTTTTTTTTTTTAATTATTAATGCGTCTACTATTTTTAGCCATTTTTTTCTTCTTACATAATAGCTGTATTTTCTATGAGTATATTGTGGACAGAGATTGGTAGGTTTGCATGTGTGCTTAAATTGGTCCTAATTTAGTTATGGCCAGAGAGATATAATGTGAATCTTCTTGATGGCTATTTAGTGGCATGTCCAATTGTTCATGAATTTGATTAAGAACGTATTGATCATAGCTCAATTAAAACCCATTTAAACTAAATATCATTACAATACCTTGTCAGTTGTCTTTAATTGAACTTGTATAAGAGATGAATTGCTGTATATTATATATACACACACACACACACACACACAGGGTGTCTATAAAGTTCGTGTGCACTTTAAAAAATTTATAACTATTTGTATTTGCGATAGAAATAATCTGTAAAAAAATGTTATAAAGTTATAAACAATGACAAGTTTTAAGTATAGCTAAAATAACTGATTTCAGGCATTACTGTAAATCAGTTGGCAAATGTTTTCAGTGAACTTCAAAATCGTATTACCCTTTGTATTACTAATGATGGAGGACATGTGGAAACTTAAATAAAATTTTAATAAAACGTTAAAAATATAGATTTACTTCTTCCTAATCCTTTTTACAAATTATTTTTCAAATTAAATAAATTTTTAAAAAGTGCACACGAACTCTATGGGATTATATATATATATATATATATATATATATATATATATATATATATATATATATATATATATATATGATATTAAGGAGGATTTGAGATAATTAAGTAATTCATTGAGTCTAGAAGAAACCTCAACAGAATGCAGAAAGCACTGAATGGCAGTTTCATCCTATATTTGGGACTCATCAACAGTGCGCATCCACTACCGAGAATTGAAACCCGGACAGCTACATTGACAGGCAAACGTCATACCAACTGTCCTAACAGGCCTCGGTGACGAAGAGATAGCAAACTAGACTGGATTTTGCTCCACTCGTTCAATATTTTTTTCCTTTTTTTTTTTTTTAGAGTGATTTGTTATTTGGCGTTTTATGGTGTTGGATTAAAGAGTTCAGACTGTGAGTGTGTACACACACACCGTAATATAATGATAGCCCATTTAATTTGGTGGCGAGAATAATTAAATAAACAAATAATGAAAACACCAACTAAAAAATATAATTACTAGTTCAAATACAAATATATATATATATATATATATATATATATATATATATATATATTTATAGAGAAATATAAAATATATTAAATCATAATCACTATACTATTCTTATGAAGATTAAAATTTACAGCCCACAGACTAATCAACATTGAAACATTGATAAAAAAAACAACAAAAGAAACACACACTCATAATTATACAAAAAAAATTACAAGAATTTAATGTACTTTTAGGCCAGTAAAACTTCTGCCAAAAAGTGTTCAATAGATAACTAGAGTTATAATATTCAATAAATCAAAAAGTTCAATGAAATTTACTGACTTGAGTTTTTGCATCAAAACTGACTTGGCTACATGATGACAAGAGATATAATTAGTTATCTCCCTTCCACTGGCAGCATTCAAAGTTAGACATTACAGACAAAAAAACATACAAAAACAAAATTTGGCATATATTTTGACATTAAAAAACAGAATGATTTTTTTTTTTTTAACAATCTTTTTTTGGATGTAATCAAGAGAAACATTTATCTTACCTTCATGAAACCACATTCTACAACGACAACACTGAAGCATCTTCATATACCAACTGTAGAAATAAAGAAACAAAAACAAATTGAAAAAATTTTAAACAACCATTTTCACTTTGTATTAAGATACATTTCTAGTAGTCTATGAAACTGCTTTGTGCACTTGAAAACAAAAGATTACAAAAACTTGTTTATATCAAAATACTTCTAAAAAGCTATTCAGAAGTAAATGAGGTGTATGTGTGTGTGTGCCTTATTATTTCAAACGTTATTTTTAGTGGATATTCATGTTCAAAATATTTCAAACAATTCCATTTCTACTAATTACCTTGTTCATTTAGATTTCACAAAATACACTCATAAAAACAAAAACAAAAAAACAAAAAAAAAAAAAAAAAAAAAAAAACACATGGGACATATATCTATATAAATAAATGCAAGTGTCAGTGTGTCACACTCTTTCAACTTTACTCCTAGAGGCAATAGCCTAAGATATACCATTTTAGAATCAAGCCAACTCCATGAGCAAGTTAAAAACATTCCAGGCCAGATCCAGACCTGCAATAATGAAATTTTGGATTCCCAAGTTTTCATTACTTCAATTGATTTCAACAAAATTTTATAAGTTGGAAATAAATTTGGAAATAATCAAAATTGCAAAATCCAGTGAAAGTCACCAATAAAATGAAAATAGTTGTTTGTACAGACAGGACCTATGTACATACAATTCTAAGTGGTGACAGAAGAATTATCATTGAACTTTTAAAAGGTAACCTTAAATATTAATGCAATACTTAAATTCTGTAATCAATTTTGAGTTCTTCTGCAGTTTATTGTTGCCTATCACATCTACTCCTCCCTGCCTATTGTGATGAAGGCCAAATCAAGAGCCCTCTGCAGGAGCTAGTATAAATGCCACCCAATAGGGCAACATTTAAGCTAGTTTCAAATGTGGGTATCCACTGAAAATAACATGTGAAGTAATGAAAATGTCAGATTAAAAATAAACCCATTCTTTCAAAATTGCTTTATGTTTTCGGACATGAAATTGAACAGATATGGGCTTTTGAGAAAAATCTGAACGACAGAGTGTGAATTCCTTAAAACGGAAAATAGAACCTTGTTGAGCTATATAGCTCTCCATGGTCGAGTAGTTTAAATCACACCAGAGAAAACAGTATAAACCAAGGCTGAGGAGTTGGAGCATAAAAGCTTTGACATCAACTCCTATTTTTGTGACCTCTGACTCCTCTTTATGTAATTAAGTGATTATGGCCTACAAATCTCAAAGCTTATGCATATGCTCCTAACTTGAGTAGGCCTATATCATTATAACTGGTTTATATATATATAAAAAAAAAAAAAAAAAATAAAGATATTGTGGCTTTTATATCATACCTATTCATTCTTCAATATTTTTCTCACAGAATTAGAGGCAAAAATCTTTGAAAGGATATAAAAGAAATAACAATAAAACTGCTATAATGTAAGACTTTTTATATATATCTTTGCAAATAAGAAATAAGCACAGAACAAAAATAAAACTACTTTATAACAGAAGTTGAAATATAATCTTTTACAGGATATAAAAGAAATAACAAAAATAAAAATTTTATAATGTAAGATTTTTTTTTTTTTTTTTACATATATAATTTTGCAAATATTACAAAATAACTACAAAAAAATAAAATGACTTTTAAAAAAAAAGAAGTTGAGATGAATTTCTTGAAAGGAAATAGTAAATCTATAGTCGAAGAAATAATAATAAAAATTCTATAATGCAAGACTTTCACATAAAGTGTAAATTCAACTGGAGTTGGAGTTGATAAAACTACAGACTCCAATGACCACTTAATTGCTTCTGACTCATCTTTAAGATTTCTCAAGTGTGCAATACTGTTTAAAAATATATATTATTTACCAATCTGAATGTTTGAGAAATTTCATAGAAAATAAATGTTCTCCAAAGCAATATAACCCATGTCCTATCCTATATTTTCTATAAAATCTCTCAAACATTCAGACTGGTAAATGTAAGTAATACTGTTTATTTAAAAACAGACCAGTTGCTTAAATAAATTGTATCTATTAAAAATAACACAAACAGAAAATATATTAAAATAATTGTCAAACAATCCATTATATATATATATATATATATATATATATATATATATATATATATATATATATAGAGAGAGAGAGAGAGAGAGAGTTATATATTTTAGCTGTAATCCTTCTTTAATATATGGTTTGTTAAACAGGACTAACGCAGTACTTTTGTTTAACTTTTATTATATTTTCCTTGTATGCAAACAATTAGTGACATACCATCATCACCAAGTGGACCCTAAATTTTCACCTATCATGATAAACAGCTGTTCTCTCAGAGTGACCTCATGCCTTATGCACCTATGGGGACTCAATCCAGGCCTCAAGTGGAACTCGTAAATATGATTCATCACTAAAAATATTGGAAAAATGTTCAGTTCACTGTACCACTCAAGTAAGTAACTGACTCCTACTGCTATTTTCTACCTTCACAAAAGACAGATAAGACTGAAAACAGTATTGCTACCATATGTATTTCAAGAGCTGCCCACTATTCATTTTCCAGTCTCGATAGAGTCCAAGAGTGTTTCTGCGCCCTTGTGGGTGATGAATTATTTTCCACCCCACAACCCATTCCCACAGACAAAACACTACAAGACTTTTCTTGCTCTATCACTATTTCTACAGAAAGTGTTAAGATGAATTATATTCCTTATTCAACCAGTTTTAACCTTCACGTCTAAGATCCCCCCCCATGTCATTGCACACTGTAGTGAACCACCCTCATTTCCATTGTATCCCATTGCTAAGATGTAATTTCCACTTGATAAGCTTCTTATCACAAACAGCTACTTTGGGGAACCGACTCCTAGAGGATGCTTCCTCAATCACTACAATCTTAACTTATTCAAGTCAATGGCTAACTGTTATCTTCCCCACATATCTGCATAAAATGTACTTCTTACTTTGTAACCCTCTTCCTCGAGTGGCTCTTGGGCCTTGTACAGACGGAAAAAAATAAACGAAAGAACACTTGCTCAATACAAGAAATAGAGAGAGAGAGAGAGAGAGAGAAAAAAAAAAAACACCAACAAACTTAAGACCCTTGTCAGTCTTTTTTAACAAATATACAAATCAATATCAAAAGATACTAAAATTTATTGTATTTCAAGGTGAGCAGAATTTTTATCAAAGTGCCCAATAGACAACTACAATGATAAGAGTCAATAAATTAATGAAAGCTCGAATTACTTATTTATACAAGTACCGTTTCTTATAGAGAATATGAGATTTTTATTCTTTATGAATACTTTCAAACAAAACCAAGGAAATAGAGGTTAATGAGTGAGTGTGAGAAAATATAGGAGTTAACAAAAAAATAAAAGAACAGGAATTAAGACCAAAGGTAACAATTGACATTTCATTTAAATTTTTGGAGATCAAACTTGACTGGGAAATAAAGAAGTCAGGAGATAATTTCATAAGCAAAAAAAAAAAAAAAATACAAGAAAAGAAATTGTTAGCATAGAACTTAGTTACATCTAGTGGTCATTTCAACTGTAAAAGGATGAGACCTTGTCACCAATCTAGTACTGCACTTAAATTCAGAGTCTAGGTACCAAAGACAAAAACTCGTCAGAACATTTACCATGAAAATATTTATATAATATATATATATATATATATATATATATATATATATATATATATATATATATATATATATATAGTTAATTCAATAGATTTTCTGATTATGATGAGTGGTGACTGGTAAGTCACTTAAACCATTATTAATTTATTTGTTGTTATTATCACAACGTTTCATTGTGGCTGCCTGCCTTCCTCAGATGTATATCATTCTGGATAACCTATAGTGAATTCTGAACTGAACCATTTATTTAGTCTACAAGGGTAGACTGTTCTCGTTCCGCTTCTCATGTGTAGTTCTTATTTTTAATTAGTACAGTTCAGTTATTGCTTACTCGTTTCCACTGAGTGCAAGTACACACTGCTGGACCCAGGGATTGAACCCATAATCACTATGTCACCAACGTTTCTATCCAATAGGCCCATAGGACAATCTGCTGTTGTGAACTTGGAACCCCATACCAATTTGATAATTTCAATCTGAATTTGTGATATACCTCTGACAAGCACCAAAATGTGATAACAACAAAGATGATGACAATAGTCTGAATATAGATCCGGTAAATAATGACTCCTCCTCATCCCAGAAATTCAAACAAACTTAATTTATTGATATATATATATATATATATATATATATATATATATATATATATATATATATAAAATACATTTAGTTGAACAGCAATCCCACTTTAATTTGTTTTGTTAAATACTGACAAGGTCCCTTACTCTGTGTGTGTGTATATATATATATATATATATGTAGTGGGAGCAAAAATCATGCACCATAGGGATAATTTATTAAAAGTATAATTACACATGTAAATTTTATTTACTATTTATGTAATTGCTATATGTGCTTTTAAAATGTCTTCGTTCTTTTTCAAAATACATTTCAATTCTATGCCTGCATGATTCATCAACAAATTGGAGAGTTTCCTTTATCATTTTTACTGCATTCCTATTTAATTCCTTGGGTGTGCCTGAGAAACAACTGATTTCAAATGATACCACAGATAAAAAAAAAAAAAATCCATGGGCATAAGGTCTGATAACTTTGGTGGTCACCAACAGGATCTCATCGATCTATCCATTAACTGACCATTGTGTGACTCACTAACCCATATATATATATATATATATATATATATATATATATATATATATATATATATATATATATATATATATACTGATAATTATAATTCAGTTGGTAAAAAAAACCTTGGATAGCACAACTTGCAAGTATATCAAAACAAATTGGTATCCGAAGAAAAAAAAAAGAAGAAAAAACTAAAAATGCCCGAACAGGGAAAAAAAAAAAAGAAATCATCCTTAAGTGTCCAGTCCAAAGAAAAAATACCAAGCAAGTAACTAAGCCAAAATGCAGTGCTCAATACGCCAAGTAGAGCAAAGGTATATAAAAAAAAATCCTAAAGAGCCAGGAACTACCTACCTAGGTTTCACCTGAATGGATCTTCAGGGTAGCCAGATTACCCTGAATAGGTAGGTAGTTCCTGGCACTTTAGGAGATTTTATATATATATATATACATATATATATATATACACAAGTACATACATTTGGTATGCTAAAAGAACCTCAAATTAAGTAATTCATTTTAAAAATTGCTATTTTTGGAGATTTTCAATTTTCAGAATAGTGTGTGTGTGTGTATAGGGATCTGTTTAACTGATTACATCCACCTTAACTAAAAAAAAATTCTCATAAAGCTATTAACAGATTACATCTATCTCATGGAAAGCAGCTTTCCTACAAGGTTGAAATTAATCCGACATTTGTTAGCAAGCTATTTGAACACAAAATTGGTTCATTTCTTTTTTTTTTTTTTAAAAGCAGAAATGATCATATCTGAAGAATAAAGTTTTTCTTACTAAGAATATTATTTACAAAAAAAAAAAAAAAAAAAAAAAAAAAAAAAAAAAAAGAGAAAGAAAAAATTGCAATGGGATTTTTCATCTTGGATTTATTTAATGAATATTTAATAAATCAATGTTTTACAATAGTTTAACAATGACATTATATAAAACAAACCAAAAAAAATATAAGCAATTAATTCGACAAACTGGCTATTCAGTTAAAATGAATCAAAATTTGATGAAAAATTAAAATTTGCACCTTAGTGTTTTTATTGCCTTAGAGGATAAAAAATATGAGCAAAAAAAGTAGTGGATCACAAAAGGTATACATCAGTCTAGTTAACACTTGAGCCAAAAAAGCAGCCACATGCCTGGTTTACTAGTCTGCAAGTATCCACTCATTAGGTGACACCTTTGTTTTATCTCCCTGCAGACGAGCCAATTTGCATATCCTAAAGTCCATCAACAACGCAACTGATGAGTCAGTTTCCATGAGGGACACATAGTTGAATATAAATTTGTTTGGGTTACTTTATAGATAAAAAAAAAAAAAAAAAAAAAATCACTGTGTATAATTTGATCATTAGGCATGGATCATCTAACAATTATCTGCAGAGAAAGGTAATGTTACATGCAGAGTTCAATTCCTGCTCAAATCTATTTTGTTCATGTTGCATTAATGCCTTTGGAAATGGCATGGATCTATTCAAGTAACCAGATTTTTTTTTTTTTTTTGTCACAATATTAGCTGGATAAAAATCTCTTCATTAAAAACAAGTGGTATTCAGTTTAGAGAACAGCTATTTACAAACTTTTCCAATTGGCAAGTAAATGAACTCAAAGATGTACACACATGCATATATCAGAAATATGTAAGGAATTGTATTATTTCATCAGGAGGACAATTTTAGAAGGCAGTGTAAACCCCAAATCTGAATATTTGACCAGCTAAGAAGTGTTGAATATTTCTGTAAGAAAAACTTATTTGTTGGTTGTATTCTAAGCAAAATAAATAAGTGTGTGTGTGTGTATATATATATATATCAACCATGAGACCATTTGGACAAATCTAACCATGGTCAATTTGTCAAAAAAGTAATTTCTTGATAATATACTGGGGAGACAATCTCAGTATGCAGCACCATTGGAAAAGGGGCCTGAAAAAACATACCATGAGTTAACCCAATACTTGAGAGTAAAGTTGTATAGATAAAACAGTTTGGAATTTGTCATGAACCTTCTATGATTTTGAAAGGTCTCAATTTTCTTGCATAAAGTTTAGGTCCAATTGACAAACTCATTTCCATAAAGAACAACAGGCAATACAGAGATCTTACTCTTGATGCTATAAGATATCCGATTAAATCTAGATATTTTATTCTTCTTCAAAGACCCTAGGCAGTGGCTGTCCCATCATTTTTGCGTAACACATGCTCTAGTTAAATGAATCCCCAAAATTTGATTGTTAATGTAGAGAGGTTGGTTATAAAGCTGTATAGTGCTTGAAAGTCAAGGTAGGGGTGATGAAAGCCTTCAGTTGCCCTTTATAAAGGTTTCAACTCCACTTTTTGATGAAAATGATGACAGGTGACAAAATAAGTTACAAAGTATCAGCACAAGACATTCATAGAGTCATTTTATGTATATTTTTACTTACTCTCCAGGACCACCACAGTAGCAATAACTTTGTTCAAGATTGGTTTTGTGATGGGCATCCCAAGTTAACATATTCATCTGCGGAAAAAAAAAAAAAAAAAAAAAATTAATTTAGCAATAAAACGAGAGATATTTTTAAAATCAAATGACAATTTCAGTTTCCTTACCTTTTATTTGCCATGTCCCCCCTCAAGACACGGGTGATCACGTCTTTCTATGATTTCTTGACCCTTATTGTTTCATTATCTCTTTGTCCCCATCCATTCACTCAAACTAAGGGTGATACCTATCAATTATAGGTATAGTCTTGAGCCAAACACATTACGTTGGCTACTCTGTTTCTTCTGTCTTCCTTTCCTTCCTTCATTATGTCCTGTGAGTGTTAAAGTCTCTAAACCCACTCTCTTCATAAAGTGTCCCAGGAATTACAAGTATTTATTTTTGATTTTAAGTATGTGTCCTAGATATGTCTTCTTTCAAACTCCCTCGTGGATCAAATGTCCAGTCTACTGTATACACAACATCAAATAACATTTGAAGGAAAAGTGACCAGCACTAACTGCCATACAAAAGGATAAATATGGCATAACAGCTCAACAGTCTTTTCTTAGTTGATAACAAACTATGTTTGAATTCTGAAATGCCTCTTTCACTACCGTGATGCAACTTAAATTGTAGAAAATACTGTCCTGAATAATGTGAAACTACAAAGTTCAGTTTAATGAGGGATGGCAAAATGTCTATTTTAATTCATTTTGATAGCTTATTCTTGACAGCTGGGGTGTGAAGTCAGCATCCCCTTATTAAGATTGGTTATAATAGAACACTAAAACATTTTCATTGAGGTCACAATTTAAGAACAGTCAAATAATAAAGTAAATAGGTGCCTTCATTATATCTCTACATGTAAAGGTTCCAAACGCCTGCATTTATAAGAGAAAAAAAAAAGTAGCAGAGATAAATTTACTGTATAAACAGGACAAAATTAGAAAATCCCAATTCTTCTGTAACATTATATATATATATATATATATATATATATATATATATATATATATATATATATATATATATATATACACACACACACACATACATACACACATACACACAGAGTGACAG
The DNA here is from genome assembly GCA_903632075.3 of Acanthosepion pharaonis. Classification (NCBI taxonomy): domain Eukaryota; kingdom Metazoa; phylum Mollusca; class Cephalopoda; order Sepiida; family Sepiidae; genus Acanthosepion; species Acanthosepion pharaonis. Next base: position 1,829,614 of record CAHIKZ030000791.1, read on the forward strand.
AGAGAGACAGACAGACACACACAGAGAGAGAGAGACAGACAGACAGAGCGAGAGACACACAGAGAGGGGTCTTGAGAGACACAGGACACAGAGAGAGAGAGACACAGGACACAGAGAGAGAGAGAGACACAGGACACAGAGAGACAGACACACACAGAGAGGGTAGAGAGACAGCGAGAGCAGCACAGAGAGAGAGAGAGAGCGAGGGGGAGAGAGACAGACAGAGAGACAGAGACAGAGAGAGAGCAAGAGAGACACAGAGAGAGAGAGGAGAGAGAGAGCGAGGGGCAGAGAGAGAGAGCTAGAGAGCAGGGGCAGAGAGAGAGAGAGAGAGAGGCAAGACAGAGAGAGAGAGAGGGCAGACACAGGAGGCAGACACAGAGAGAGATAGGGTCAGAGGGGCAGAGCAAGAGAGAGAGGGCAGAGAGCAGAGAGAGAGAGAGCGGGGGCAGGAGCAGAGCGGGGAGAGAGAGAGAGAGGGGCAGAGAGAGAGCGAGGGGGCAGGAAGAGAGAGAGAGAGAGAGCGAGGCGCAGAGAGAGAGAGAGCGAGGCAGGGGCAGAGAGAGAGAGAGAGAGAGGCACAGAGAGAGCGAGGGCAGACAGAGAGAGAGAGAGAGAGTAGTGAGGGGCAGAGAGAGAGAGAGAGAGAGGGCAGAGGGCAGAGCGAGAGAGAGAGAGAGAGAGAGAGGGCGAGGGGGCAGAGAGAGAGAGAGCGAGGGCAGAGAGAGAGAGAGAGAGGGGCAGAGAGAGGAGAGAGAGAGGGGAGAGAGAGAAAGAGTAGGGTGAGAGAGAGAGAGAGCGGGGCAGGAGGACAGAGAGGGCAAGAGGGGCAGGCAGAGAGAGAGCCAGGGGCAGAGAGAGAGAGAGGGGCAGAGAGAGAGAGAGAGGGGAGAGAGAGAGAGAGGGGGGCAGAGAGAGAGAGAGAGGGGGCAGAGAGAGAGAGAGAGAGCGAGGGCAGAGAGAGAGAGAGAGAGAGAGGGGGCAGAGAGAGAGAGAGGAGAGAGGGGCAGAGAGAGAGAGAGCAGAGGGGCAGAGAGAGAGAGAGAGAGGGGCAGAGAGAGAGAGGGGCAGAGAGAGAGAGAGAGCGAGGGGCAGAGAGAGAGCGAGGGGCAGACACAGAGAGAGAGAGAGCAAGACTATTTAAAGATATTTTGAAGTAGAAAGTTTATAATGCTTACATCATAAGGTAATGACTGCTTCATTAATTGAAGTGCCTGGGCTGCAATACAAACAAACCAACAATTATTAATGCAACCAATTACTTAAATATTTTTATTTATTTCAAGTAATAAAACTCCTGCACATTATTTGTAACAGGGTACATTATATTTGATTCATTTACTGAGTAACTCAAAAATGATAAAAGAACATTATTATTATAATATAAATAGATGGATGTGCAAGTGGTTCAATAGTAATGTGTGAGCCGAATTTGTGGCATTTATTTTCGATCAAATACTCTTGGTTAAATTATGACTTCACCTCTTCTCCCCTCCAGCTATGGGTTAAATAGCAGGACGGACTGGATCCTACAGCTTTAGTTGGCAACCAGTCTAGAAGAGGGACAGTTCTGAATTCAAAACCATATGTATAGGCCTGGTATAAAATTTGCTATACAATCATCAACAAGATCATGGCATTCACAATGGCTATAATCTTGAAGGTGATCAAGTGTGTTTATTGATTTATTTTTTTTTGTTATAAATATATATTTTATTAAAGTATGTTTAATAAGCAGTTGTGTAGTAAAGACCTTGCTCAAGGTTATCTACATTACATTAGCTTCCTTACTAAAACAAAAATTAAAAATATATATAAAAAAAAAAAAATTATAATAAAAAGGATTATTAAAGAAACCAATAAAATAATCAGGAATGAAGTAAAAAATTTATTGATTGAATTATCTTAGAAATTTAAAAAAAAAAAAAAAAAATTTTTTGTACATTTTATATATATATATATATATATCTGCTGCCCCCAGTTATTTAATTTTATGAAATTGAGAAATTCAATTATATAGCACTTAATGTTTATATTAGTTATAAACAAGTCCTTTGAGAATTTAAATCATTTTTTTTTTTTTTTGTAAAACAAGACCCCTTCCCTGAGTCACAGAAAATCTGTTCTGAATCATAAAAAAATTGCAATAAAGCTAAGACATTATTCAATTGGAAAAGCTTTTACTTTTATGAATAAGATATATTATGGACATTGCCTTAAGAATTTTGCTCCCTTCCAATGAATTTTTAGAAGAGTTGTTTTAAGTTTATAATCATTTATAAATCTTAAAATTCTGTATTAATTTGTATCAATTAGATGATATTGTTTTCTTTTTTTGACATCCATACACATAAGGAAAGAGCAGTAACTATAGTAAATTTAAAATTTATTGCTAATTTTTTTTTAGCATTTCCTCAGCAAGCATAAAGTACCTAAAATTTAATAAAAATTTAGGAAAATATTCTAAATAATCAAATATTTTAAGATTACTGGTTTGTTAAAAACTTGTATAAAAAAAGGTGTTCATGTGATATCTGTCAAGTAATTTTTACAGTTATGTTCTCCCGAAGAAAAAATTCCCAAACATAAGTTTATCAAGAAAATAGTCAACATCTCAAATTCTTACTGTGACTTTTTATCACAACCCTCAACAATTTCATTAATTTCATTCCATCATGTTTTTATCATGACATTCAGAGTTGATACATGCTTCATTATTATTTGTATTTTTACTCTATCTCCTTATCGTTGTTTTTTATCCCAACACTTGTTTTAGTAAGATATACCCTACATTTTTTTGTATTGTCGTTTTATTTATCCCAACTCTTATTGATATGGTGAAGCCAATGTGTGTTTCTCATATCGCTTCTTGACATGAACAGTCCAGAGTTATGATAAACAAAACAGTCTCCTTGGAGAACACCTTTGAGCATCCTGTGCCTCTCAGACTGGGGTTAATTCCTGAGCTTCTGTCTTTTGGTATAATTACATCCCCACTCCCAATACGTTGATGCATGATGAAATCCTCACAAAATTTAGTATAGTTGACATTATCACCAACAGATTTTGTCAAGATTTACAAACTATGTTTCATTCAATTTCACAAATCAATCGATGAAATTTGAATAAGTTGATTTGTTTGGAAAAATACTTTGACAAAAACCCTATTTTGCAGTTTAATAATTTTTTTTTAGTTTAATTTTATAGGACTTCACAGTAAACAACAATTTTTAAGAAAATTTCTTTTTTCCTTTTTAACAGCAAAGAATAAATTCTTGGGATTTCTTACCCTTGAATATGCAACATACAACTTGTCACGTGTAAATATTTCTTTCTGATGGAGCCAAATTCAAACATTTTGAAGCGTTTGGCCTTGTGATTTGTTTATAGTTCTTGCAAACACAGAGCAAATTGGAAACTGGATTGTTATATATATATATATATATATATATATATATATATATATATATATATATATATATATATATATATATATATATATATATATATATATTATATAAAAACATTGCATTTTTATTAAATAAGCATTTGTTACTTTAATCATTAAATTCTTTCTTAAAATAGTGCAAGTATTTTGTATGTTAAATAATAAAAAATAAAGTTTATTGTCCTAAGCTATGCACCCTAGTAAAACCAACTGTACTTTGAACTCCCTTACCCGTTTGTACTTTTCCCAAAAATATGGTTTTGATCAGTCAATGTATAGCTATTTTAGAGGGTGTGATGGACAAAGAAGAGTCATAGAATTTTATACAAAGATATATATGTTTATAGCATTACCTATCTTTGCTGGTATTTCACATACCTTCAGAATTTTTCATCAATGCCTCATTGTGTCCTGACTATATTTCACGAATACAGACTTTGCAGACAATTTTGCATTACTTAGAACAGGCACAATTGCTTCTCTGACCAGAGGTTGCAGTACAAGCAGTTGGATTAGATATAAATTTCAAGAAAACCCGAGTATACAATCAACCAGAGGGTGAATCAATCACATAAGATTTACTGATTTGTATGTTTAACAGCATATCAACTCCTTATAGATCAATTAATGCCAAAATTTAATTTTCTTGGACAATGTGAAGTAATAAAAATGTTATTCTGCTTTCACAATTGAATACATGGTAGATGATACTCAGCTTTTGTTCATATACATGTTTGTGTGGACATGATTACTAGAGACGGTAATATATGTTTTAAGTTATAGTTTTATTTAAGTTATATTTTGGAATATTTGATTTCTTAAAGAAATTGTAGGATATTATATGGATTAATGTCATGTAAGAGTTATTTCATGTTGGTTGTTTGGGTTGTTCAACAGAAAAACCAAAATATTCTGAACAAAATTTTATGACAAATATATTTTGAAGGGTAAATTTGTGTTTTATACATATGTAATCTGTAGATGATATATTGTAGATGTTACGTTTTGGTATATTCTTCGTGTTTTTTTTGTTTTTTTTAAAAAAAACATCAATTCCTTATTTAATGCTGAAATTTAATTTTCTAGGGAGCTCTGAAGTAATAACAATATATGTTATTCTGCTTTTACAATTGAATACATGGTAGATGATACTCAGCTTTTGTGTATATAGAGGGTGCAATGGGTAAATTATTGCCATTTTATATTTTTAATTTTGCACATGTGCATTGTTTTTGATTTTGTCTACTGCACAGTATAGTAGGGTCAGTTGGGCACCATCTGTGAGAAAAAGAGCACCATGACATAATTCACATTGACAGAAATTTGGGAACAGCATGCTGTACTGTTTCGCATTCATGCTGGAAGCTCCAATATAAACATTTTAGTGTTTGGGTGTCAATCTGAGGACAGTGCAGAGGATTCGGAAAGGGTTGGATGAATCTAATGGTGATTCTGATGGTATTTGGAGTGATCACTAGTGTTGGCGATGGGATGCCTCCATTCATCTTCCCACAGGGCCTCAGAGTCAACCTGGAGGCATACATCAAGTGCCTTGAGGAGGTAGTGCTGCTCTGGGTCAAGAGGGTGGCTGCTGGAAGACCCTATGTCTGGCAACAGGACTCTGCATCATGCCATACAAGCAGGAGAACCCAATTGTGGCTGTTAGACAATTTCTGCAACCAGATAACCCCTTACATCTGGCCACCTAACTGCCCAGACTGCAATCCCCTTGATTATTATGTGTGGGGTGTAATTGAGCAAGAGACCAACAAAACTTCTTATAACACCAGAGATGAACTGAAGACAAGGATGATGGCAGCATTCACCAACTTAAACAAAAAGATTGTCCAAAAGAATTGCAGGAGATTTTGAAGTCATCTGGAGGCTGTGGTTAAAGCCAATGTCAATTTTATTGAATAAATTTACTCTTTTGATTTAAAAGATATTTTTGTGTTATTTTGGTAAATATGTTAAAATGAGATGTCAGTATTATTTTCATTTTTGCATCATTTAGACAACAATTTATCTATCGTACCCTGTACATGTTTGTTTGGACAAAATTACTAGTAGCCATCCCAAACCAGCCTAGTTTATGTTGTGAAAATGGGTTAAAGAGTGAAATTTCCTTCAAGTTTAACTGGAAATATCGAGTATTTTTACAACTATTTTGATAAAGGGAAAACATTAAAATACTAATTTGTATCTTAGTGTTTTCCCTTTATAAAGATACAATTCTTTCTGCTGTGTGATAATTAGTTTTTAATTCAGGTCTCTTTAAATGGAGGTCATGTTTCAGTGACAGGTGCTTCTTTTTCTGCATTTTAAAAATCACAGAATTTTATGTTTATGCTTTGAAACTTGTTGCACTCAGAGTTGTTTGTTCCTGCACATATCAAAATAGTCCCATCTTAAAGAAAAGGACACAAAACAATTTGGTGAGATTAAAATAAAATGTGAGGTTATTTTTCACAAAAAAATTTCCAATTGAAAACTTCAGTGGATGAAATACCAGAGAAATTCACTTCTTAAAAAAAAAAAGCAAAAAATTGCACCTTCTTATTGAGCCAGGTTACATCTTTAATAATCAGTTGGTTTCACATCACTACATCTAACTAGCTCGAAGAGCAAGCAAATATAAAAGGAGGGGCTTTTTAAATTTGAATTCACCAGCCACCCCAATTGATATCAGATTTAAAAGCGCTGTAGCTTAAAAAAAAAAAAAAAAAAAAAAAAAAAAAATCACACTTGTTTCATCAATGGACATTTCACAGTTTCTAGGTGAGTTTAAATCTTTTCCTTATATTTATGTTTATTATTAAATTGTATAAAGTAAATTACTTATTGTGTAAGTAAAACGGCATTAAAAAATAAACTAGAAATACAGATTTTAATTAAAACTTACACTCTTATTTTTACAAAAAAAAAAAAAAAAAACTATGCAAAATAATGTAATTTTTTTTAAATGTACATATATAAATCTTGTATTTGTCAATGAGAAAAAAATGGGGAAATTTGTGCACATAAAAATGAAATAAAGTATTGTAATTTTAAAACGTGTATGTATATATAATTTGTTTTTTTTTTTTTATAAGTCTCGTATTTGCGTATGTAAAATACTGTAATTTTAAAAATGTCTATTAAAATATTATATTTACTAATTAACTAATTTTGAGGATTGGCTCCTAATTTTACAGATTAAATTGAACATTTAAGTTATTTTAATTAGACTAGATACATTTTATAAAAAATAATAAAAGGATATATTTTCCAGTTGAACTACTATTGTGAGTCCATATATAATTTCTAAAATTAGATTTTTTTTTTTTTTTTTTTAAAAATGGATATATCTTGGAAGATATTTTTTACTTTTACTATCAGAAATTTTTTTTTTTTTTTTTAAACTTTTCTACCAAATTTATTTTGAATAATTAATTTTTGGTAATTAGTAAAATATTACTTAACTTTGAAGTAGGTTTCATTTTATGGTAATTTTTTTTACATTTAAGAATATTTTAAAATTTTAATTAACAGTACATTTTAACATCTAATTCAACAATAATTCAAGAGCCGACATTGCCATTTGCAAAAAAAATGCAACTTTATTTTCAGTTCATTTGTTTTTATGTAAATTTTCAATTGTATTTTTTCTTTATGAAGAAAAATAACTTATAAAATTTAAGACATTTATCTTTTTGTAAAAAAGAGATTTATTTTCGCTATTCTTGATGTTGCAGGTCTTTTTTTTTTTTTTTAGTGCTTTCCATGCCTGGAGATTATTTCAGGTTTTTAAATTTACAATGATGAATATTTAAAGTCTGTTCAGTTTATGATCAACTAAACATCCTGAGGGATTGTTTTCTTGTAATTGAAAGAAGCAGGCCACAAAAATTTAAAAAGATCCTTGCAATGTTCAAAAAGTTTGCTAATGCAGTTAAAAACACTGTGTGATGAAAAGAGTGTGGAAATCAGTGCTTCTTAATGATATTGTAGTAACACCCAGTAATTGGAGTGCACTTCTGGTGAGGCCTATTTTATAGCCCAACTTCGGTAACTTTTATGGTTTTAAGGACCTGGGGGGGTGGGAGTACTTAAATAGGCAAAGAGCTCACAGATTTAGAGGACAATTTAACAACAAAAAAAATCTTTTCACAAAATCTTTAAGGAGCACTCTTATTTTCCCCTCACCATTTCTTTTGTGATATGAGAATTGTACATTTTTACTTGCAAATTTTTGCATGGTTCTGAAAACTGTCCTCATACAAGAATGGAACAGTGAAGACTGATGAAGCAAATTCGACAAACATTTAACACAGCCTAGAAAATTTTAGCTACTAAAGGAGATGACGACTTAAGAGCATTTTCAGATTTTTCCCAAAATGCTTTTCTTTTTTTTTTTTTTAGCTGATGAATTCACTGCCATTGAAATTATGTCACAGGAA
>CAHIKZ030000791.1:1842500-1977500 GCA_903632075.3 Acanthosepion pharaonis
GGAAAAGAAAAAGAAAAAGAAAAAGGAAAAAAGAAGGAAAGAAAAAAAAAAAAAAGAAAAAAAAGGAAAGAAAAGAAAAGAAAAAGAAAAGGAAAGAAAAAGAAAAGAAAAAGAAAAGGAAAGAAAAAGAAAAGAAAAGGAAAGAAAAAGGAAAGAAAAGAAAAAGGAAAGAGAAAGGAAAGAAAAAGAAAAGGAAAGAAAAAAAGGAAAGAAAAAAGGAAAGAAAAAGGAAAGAAAAAGGAAAGAAAAGGAAAGAAAAAGAGAAGGAAAGAGAAGAAAAGGAAAGAGAAGAAAAGGAAAGAAAAAGAAAAGAGAAGAAAAGGAAAGAAAAAGAGAAGAAAAGGAAAGAAAGAAAAAGAAAAGAAAAGAAAAAGAAAAAGAGAAGAAAAGAAAAGAAAAAGAAAAGAAAAAAAGAAAAGAAGAAGGAAAGAAAAGAAAAAAAGAAAAAGAAAAGAAAAGAAAAGAAAAGAAAAAGAAAGAAAAGAGAAGAAAAAAGAAAAGAAAAGAAAAAGAGAAGAAAAGAAAAAGAAAAAGAGAAGAAAAGAGAAAAAGAAAAAGAGAAGAAAAGAGAAAAAGAAAAAGAGAAGAAAAGAAAAGAAAAAGAGAAGAAAAGAAAAGAAAAAGAAAAAGAGAAGAAAAGAAAAGAAAAAGATAACTTTATTTCATTGATTTGCAAAAACAGACCTAATGAAATCCAATTCAGAAGATATTATTAAAAGGCACAAAGGGCCAAGATGCTATCTTTACAAAAGCCAGATGAGACCCAAAATAGAGTATTGCTGACATCTTAGGGCTAAAGCTGCAGTCCTCAGTTGCTTGCTTTGATAAGAGTTCAAAAGCATCTATGCAGTCTTGTGGGTGATTATATATACATATATATATATATATATATGAGTGAGAGAAATAAAAGAAAAGAATCCCAATGCAGGTATTGTCCAGAAAAATTAGTTTTCTGTGAAACACTGGTAGCAAAACCAGAATTAATCTTTACTGCAATTACTTTCCACCCTACAAACCCTTTCCCTAGAGACAAAACATAGGAAGACTATCACTACTTTATTATTATTTCCATGGAAAATACCCTGGCTAGCTACATTCCTTAATTCCACCATTTGACAGTGTTACTGTTATGACCAGCCATGCTATGTACACAGGGCTGAACCATCATCATTGAGAGAAAGAGAAAGAAAGAAAGAAAAAAAAAAAAAAAAAAAAAAATCCTGAAAGAAAAAAAAAAAAAAAAAAAAAAAAGAAAGAAAAATAGTTGGCCATGAGCCACGTTCATTTCAACAAATCATCAAAGTAGTTGATATTGTGTGTTCATTTAGAGGAAGCAGAAAAAAAAAATATCCCAAACTCACCATTAGGACCACTTTTTAATGCACCTCCTCGCTGAAAAAGAAAAAATAAATAAATAAAATTAGGAAATGTCATACCAGGAATGAGGCCCACAAAAAAAAAAAAAAAGAATTTGAAATATTCCATTTCAGAAAATGTAGTTGATCTGATGAAATGAATATACCTATTAAGTCATTGAAATAAATTTATGGATATTTTTATAGATTTATTTGCTAATCATTACTATAATTTGCTCTGTATCATACATTGAGCTCTCATATGGACTCAAGGCCTCTTTGAGATAATCCCTACCAATTACAATTTTTATATATATATATATATATATATATATATATTTATTCAAGGAGACAAGAGAGACTGGCATATTAGTGATCAAAGGACAATGTGTTTTTTCACTGTAGTGCACAGTTTGTAGGAATCAGCATAAAATAAAACAAATTTGGAAGAGAGGGGAGGAGAAATGGAGAAAGTCTAACTTGAAATTCTTTCCTTGCTGTAATTTAAAGGGAGAGGGAAAACAATGTGGAAATAGAGAAGAGTATATAGAAAAGTAAAATACAAAGAAAAAAGCCTCCAACAATTAGGTCAAGAAAACTTCCAACTTGAATCACATAAAATTAATGTTGCAATTTGGGGGGAGAGGAGAGATGAGGGGGAGAGGAGAGATGAGGGGGGGTGAATTATACCTTTCCAAAGATTATTTGTGAAAGTAATTGCAATGCCCTTATAGTTGGAATTTGAACTCAGCAAGCCAAACCCATTTTCTGTACTGAAAAACGGTTATGCTACACACACATCCTCTATAGTAGAGCTCATAAGGTTCCTTATTAAACGAGGCAGAAATTTGTTGAGGGATTTTTTTTTTTTTTTAACTCAAAATGTCAAAGACGGTATCATCATACTCATTATAAAACGCAGGTTGTGTGTGTGTGTGTGTGTGTGTGTATACGTTTATATATTGGATCGGATTTCCTACATCTTTCAACAAAACTTCACAGGACTACGTGAAATTACCTTGTGGTGGTTCTGACAGCGCCAAAAATTGGAAAAACAATTGTTTTTGCACGAAATCAATTTAAAAACACGATTAAGAGGCATTCCTGTCGCGAGAATGAAAGAGGGACAACTCATATAGAGTTATACTTATAAAACCCAGGTTGTTGTGTGTGTGTGTGTTTATATATGGGATCAGATTTCCTACATTTTTTAACCGATTTCAACTTCACATTTTTTTTTTGGCAGGTAGTGTTTCTTATTGTACACTTTTTTCTTTATTTTTACATTCAGAATGCTTTAAAAATTCCATTTACAAGACAATTGTTTATAATAAAATTCTATTCAATCGGTAGATTCATAATGATTGAAAACAATGTTTTTGTTTAAGTTTGACCAATTCATATAAAAAAAAAAAAAAACTAATTAAGACATGCGTGTCCATCAACCTTAAACAATAATCTTTGTCAATTTTATTTTTCAGTCTTTATGATGGTCGATACTTGATCTATCTCTTACTGTTACATCCTCGGGCAACGCCGGGCTCTACTGCTAGTTTGGTAATAAAGTCTTTTGTAAAGAGAAACTGAACATTTAAAGTAGCCCTCTCTACAACCTTATCCATAGACACCTGAAACCAATTATTCTATTGAATTCTATAGTTTTTTTTTTTTTCTTTTTTAAACTGATGTTAACCCTGTAAACTCATCCCTGTGGAGTACAGAGCCACAACCTCACTATGCCAGTTGTGCTGACCCTGTAAACTCTCCTATAGAAGAACTCAGGCAAACCTATTAGCCTTCTACCGTTTTTGGAAAAAGTATTAGAAGCTCTAATTGAGTTGTTAAAGACTGGAACTTCAGTAGAGGATTTCCAACAAATAAGAAAGCAAGAAACAGCAATGCATTTATTGTAGAGTTTAGAGAAAACAGGAGCCAGTTCAAGAGCACATTTGTTAAGGACTATTGCAGAGATACGTTTTGAGGGGATCATGTACAGAGATGTTAGCAGAAACCATGGTTGGAGTTATATGCATATCACTCAGTAGAGAGACAGTTCTAAGTGGAAAGTCAGGAAAAGGTACTCCAGATGAGTAAAGAGTAGAATTTGAAGAGAATTTACAAGAAAATCATTCTGCTTTATCAGTAAAAGATATTAACACCCCAAATTGATTGAAGAGAGGAGGGATAGAAGACTTACTCCTATTTGACACTGTTACAGAGCTACCAGCATTCACAAAAACCAAACTTGTTAGACGTTTATATATAGTAACCTCATTCTGTTAGTTCTTTTTTAAAATTTTTCTTATTTTGGATTATAAGAATAATTCTGTTCCATTGAGTGAATATTACATTAATTTTTGAGAGTTGATTTTTTTTTTTTTTTAAAACAGATACAAGTCATACTACTTAACTCATAGCTGGTGGGAGATTTTCACATGTGAATGCAATGAACTCAACTAGAATTCAAACTTAGATCTCCAATTTCTCATTCTAAGTTACTATCCATTACATCAGCCACACATCCACTCAAAAAGAGAAAAAAAAAAAAAAAAAAATTTCAGAACAAAAAAAAAAAGAAAAAAAAAATAAAAGAAAAAAAAAAATAAAAGAAAAAAATAAAAAATAAAAGAAAAAAAAAAAAAAAAAAAAAAAAAAAAAAAAATAAAAAAAAAAAAAAAAAAAAAAAAAAAAAAGAAAAGAAAAAAAAAATAAAAGAAAAAAAAAAAATAAAAAAAAAAAAAAAAAAAAAAAAAAAAAAAAAAAAAAAAAAGAAAAAAAAGAAAAAAATAAAAAAAAAGAAAAAAAAAAAAAAAATAAAAGAAAAAAAAAAGTAAAGTAAAACAGCTGTAGAAACTCAACATGAATTCAAACTCAGATCTTTGGTTTTCTGATTCCAAGTTGCTATCCATTACTCCAGCCACACATCCTTATTGCTAAAGAAGAGTGAATGAACTATGTCAGGCTTCAGCTTAAAGAAGAGCTTAACCCTGTTGGTAAGAAGAAATGCAGACAATAGCTAAAAGAAAAAATTAAAACTGTTATAGAAAAGCGCACTGCTCTTAAAAAATTTGATAAACATCAATTGATAATTTAAAAGCACACACACACACACAAAAAAAAAAAAAAAAAAAAAAAAAAATCATATTTAAATTTTCCCCAGAAAAAATAAGAGAAAATTCAACAACGTACTCTTTGGATGTTTTAATTAGATGTATATGCACATGCACGCGTGCGCGCACACACACACACACACACACACACACAAAAAAAGAAAGAAAAAAAAAAGAACAGAAAAAAGAAAGTTGATCTCAACTATATTATTCAAGGTGTGGTTGGTTTCTACATTGACACAAGATGTGAAAAAATATCACAAAAATAAAGAATTTTTCTCAATGTTCTATTGTTGAGGGATAATGCTTCCACTCATTCACCATTTCTTCTTAAAGACAATCAACTTAATGTTAAAGAAGTACTTTTGTCCCCAAACCTAACTTCTTTTTTGCAACTGATGGGCTAAAAAGTCCTAACAATATTCAAAGGTTACTATTTCTGCCATATCTTTGAAAAACATGTTGATGCAACCGAGATGGACTGTCAATTCAAGAATTTCAGAAAGACATCTTAAGAGTTAAAACATAAACATGAAAGAGGAACAATCTATATGAGGTTCTGTGGGTTAATTTAGCAACATATCAACAGTTACAGTGTGAGGTAATGTCGGCTTTCTGGCCGAGTCTATGTGCAAATATTGCCAGCTTTTTACGAGGGGGGACCCAAAAGTAACTGGAAACGTTTTCTGTGTGACAAGCCCGTAGTAGTTCAGGCTTCCACCACTAGATGCCACTTGAGGCAACCCTCAGGCATCAGTGTCATTGCAACTGGTGTCATTGTGGGAAGACGTACAGCTCCTTAGTTCACATCTATTTTTACTATGGCTGAAAGTATGCTTGTTGTAAACTGAAAGAACAGTTGGAAGTTGACCCAGACCTTTTTTCAAAGACCATCACTGGTGACGAAAATTGGTGCTATGGCTACAACCCGGAAATGAAGCACCAATCAAGTCAGTGGAAGCATCCAACGTCACCACGACCCAAAAAATTGAGTCAAGTGAAGTTCAATGTCAAGACAATGCTGATTTGTTTCTCTGATGTGAACGGAATTCTCCACAAAGAATTTGTTCCCCCTGGTCAAAATGTTAACCAGGATTTTCACTTGGAAGTCCTAAAGTGTTTGCGAGACAAGGTGAGACGAAAACGCCCTAACCTGTGGCAAAGTGGAGGATGGTGTTTGCATCACGACAATGTGCCAGCACACACCGCCTTGAGTGAGAGACAGTTTCTGACCCAGAATGGCATGACTCCACTTCCCCACCCTCCCTATTCACTCAATCTCGCCCCCCTGCGACTTTTTTTTTTGTTCCCGCTAAATGAAGAAAGTCCTCAAAGGAAAACGTTTTGCAGATGCGGAAGAGCTTAAGAAGAAAACAATGGAGTTATTAAGAAACATAACTTCACAAGAGTTCCAGGACTGCTTTGAACAATGGAAAACACATCTGGACTGGTGCATTGCTTCAAATGGAGAATACTTTGAAGGTGATAAGAATATAAACATGCAACAATAAATGAATAAAATTATATGACACAATTCTGGTTAATTTTGGGTGCCCCCCCCCTCATACTTTGCCCACTATATTCAGATATTAGACCATTAAATTACTATTTGTTTTTATATAATTTTCTCAGTGAAAAGCCAAAATTACCCCGAAAGACTTCAAAAGGCAATGAGAGTAATTCTTTGCTTTGAAAAACAGCAAAAAGATAGAACAAAATGGGTAATGTCTTTGCAAGAAAAAGTATTTTTTTTCTTAAAAAAAAAAAAAAAAAAAAAAAGCAACACAACTCTTGGCAATTATAACTCTCCACAATTTTCACTCCTCTATAGCTCTTAGCAAAGAGAAAAAATTACTATCTCTCCTAAACCTTGTTTTGCCAACCATTTACACAAGCTCATGGGATAAGTTATGCATTTCTTGTCATCAATGTCCTGTGAGTGTCAAATTTTCCAAGCCCTCCTTCCTCATTATGCGCCCTAGAAATTTCAATCACCCTTTCTGATGTTAAATATGTCTTGTTTCCATTTTCTCTAAAACCTTGTTGCTCAAATGTTCAGTCCATGCTATTCTCAGCATCCTTCGATAGAACCACGTTTCTGTTGCTTCAATTTTCTTCATCTAAGGAGATTGTCCCGCATCCACTGCCATATATGAGGACTGATATTGTATAACACAGTACTTATTTGTAATGAAATTTCTGTTTTTAACACAGTAGATAAATAAATTAGAAACATGCATATGTTTTATATGCTTATAGTTTCTATAAAAAAAAAAAAAAAACCCCCAAAAAAAACCCCGAATACAATTAAAAATAAAACCAAGACTTACTTTAACAGTTGAAGCAAAGACACACAATCGACATAACCATTCAACATCCGGGTTCAACACATTCGTATCAATCGGAGGGTTGTGGCAAAGTTGGTGGTAACCTGAAAATTAAGAAATTCAAAATAAAACATGAAAAAGGTTAATTGAAGATGTCCATCCAAGAGCAACAATAGTATAAGAGGTTTTTTTCCTCAAGCTGAATTTATTTTCAAAACATTTTGAAACTGTATTCTACTTTTGAAGTGGGAAGTGGTATTGCAGCTGTCTACAAAGTAAAAGAAATTCGCAGAGTCAACTTTTGAGCCAAGTTTCACTTTGTACTATTGGTATTATTAGCAATTTTCCTACAAAGAAACATTTGGCATTCATTGACTGAGCAGCAAGTATTGCTACAAGTTGAAATTCATAAATTCTTTCTCTCATAATTTTTCAGGAAAATAGGTTTCTCAAGTCCAGTTGCAGTTATCACCTTTTTGATAACCCATATTTGAATAGATGCTACATTTATTTATTAAACTATATTTATTATAGGTATGTGCACTAATTCGGTATACCTAAGGTTTAAATGAATTTTCATGAATGAAAAATCTTTCTTGAAGCTTTCATTTTGATTTAATTAAAAGCTAAAGGATTAAATATCCTATTTCCAGTAAGCAAAATATTCTGTAATGTATTTCAAACAGAAATTCTATTGCTGGAATTGATCCATTTTATGGAGCTAAAAAAATAACTGATTAGTGCCCACTTTTTAGCCATTCATCATAGCAATGAATTTTTCTTTACTAAAAAAAATCTTGCAAAAATAAAATATACTTTTGTGAAACTTTATTTGAGGAATAAATTAAATTCTTCAAGTCCTCCTTCCACATTTTGTTGACATTTACCTGTTCTGTCCATGGTATTATTGGCAACCTTCTGTAGATCTGTTGCCTCAAATCACCTCTTCACCAAACTAGTGACATTCCATCATCACTGAGAAGACCCTGAATCTTCATATAGTGCAATGGATGGATGAGTGCCTATTGCAACTTGAGCTGAACCCAAACCTCAATGATCTATTGCTAAAGATACTGGAAAAATGGTTGGTTTCCTGTACCTGTTCCAGTCAGTACCCAACTTCTCCTATCCTCTACAAGAGCCAGATCAGGATGAAAACAGATTACAGCTATTATATGAGTAGGAGCTGCTTAATCTTCACTTCCCATACTTGATTCCAGTGTCACATACATTATAGCAAATCACCCCCATTCCATTGAGGGAGGCACAAGTTCTATGTGAGCAGCTTCTTATAAGCAGCTGCTTTGTGGAATTAACTCCCAAGAAGATGCTTCCCTGATCACTACACTCTTAACTGGCTCAAGTTTAGGGTCAACTATTATCTTCCCAATATATTCTCACTAAACTGTGCCTCTTATTCTGTAAGCTTCTATCTTGAGTAGCACTTGGGCTTTGTACAATATAAACATTGTTTAAAAAAAATAAAAAAATAAAGTTGTGATGAACAACATTCATAGAGGAAGATTGATATTATATAGCAGTTCAGCACTATTTTCTGTTTCTAACAAAACTTTCTTTTTTAATACCCACCCCCATTTTCCTTAAAAGTTCCTCATTGTTCTTATGTTTCATCCTTGCTCTTCTTAGCATCCTTCTGTAGGACCACATATGTATTGCCTCGAGTCAATGAGGAAATTGTCCAGCATTCAATATCATATTAGAGGAGTGATGTTATATAGCAGTTCAGTACCATTCTTTGTTCTTTATGAAATTTTACTGACTCTTAATACTTTAAATTTTGAAAGGCATCTTTTGCTATTTCAATGCGTCTTCAAAATTCATAGACAGTATTTATTAAACAAATACATCAAAACTCATCTCTTGTGATTGCATCAGGATAAAAAAAAATCCATGTACAATATGACTAGTAACTAAAATATTTAAAAGTTTGTCATTTAATACTTATGTATATCCTGTTGGATAACTTATGGAAAGTATTAAACTCAAAGGCATGTCTCAAAGGTATAAAATTAACATTTTTGACACTCTCACAGAAGAATTTGTAATAGCCCACTCTAAGTGTTGATACCAATAGAAGATAAATGTTGTTCACAGGGATATAAATGAAATGGATCACAAGTAACAATAGTAGTGCTTAAAAAGTGAGTATTTGATGATTTAATCACCAAATTCTGCAATCTCCCAACTAAAATTGGTTTGAGTAAGTTCCAGCAATTCATCTGTATATTACAGAATCCATTCAGTATTTTATACATTAAAAATTATTAAGAAAGGGATTGTCAGTGGTCAAAAATTAATTCAAGCCTTATTGACAGAAGGTTCTTACATAATGAAAATGAGTTGCTGTAAAAACACCCTGAAAATGAGAAAAGATTGTCAGTGGTCAGGATTGAATGTAAGCATTACTGATAGAATAAGGCTATTATATGTATAATGTAAATGCATTACTATTTATTTTCTATAGGAATGCATTGAAAATCAGGTAGAAAAGAACTGTCAGTGGTCAGGAATGAATGGAAACATTACTGATAGAATGGGGTTACTATATGTATGATGAAAAATGCATTGCTAATGATTTTACTATAGAAGATGTGCTGAAAATCATGAAGAAAGGGATTGTCAGTGGTCAGGATTGAATGCAAGTATTATGGATAGATTAGAGCTGTTATAGGTATAATTAAAATACATTGACAATGATTTTACTATTGCAATACATTTAAAATCAGGAAGATTAGGAAAGTGTGAGCATCACTGAGAGAATAATGTAAAATGCATCATTAACGATTTCACTATAGGAATGCATTGAAAATCAAGAAGGGGATTGTCAGTGGTCATGAATGAATGCAAGCATTATGGATAGAATAGGGCTATTATATGTATAATGTAAGTGCATTGCTAATGATTTTACTATAGGAATGCATTGAAAATGAAGAAGAAAGGGATTGTCAGTGGTCAGGAATGAATGCATGCATTACTGATAGAATAGGGCTATTATATGTATAATGTAAATGCATTGATAATGATTTGAGTATAGGAATGCATTGAAAATGAGGAAGAAAGGGATTGTCAATGGTCAGGAATGAATGCAAGCATTACTGATAGAGTAGGGCTGTTATATGTATAATATAAATTCATTGTTGATAATATTTATATAGGAATGCATTGAAAATCAATATATAATGTAAACACAATGCTAATGACTTTAAACAGGATAATACTAATACATATATGTATAATTTTTACATTTTTGTTTAGCAAAAGTTTGAGCCACCAGAGTATACTGGAGTGAAAAAAAAATCTCTCTCAAACTAACTTGAAAGAATTGTTATTTTTATATGAAAAGAACACCCCCCCCACACACACACTTTGTGTGAAAAACAGTTTACTGTCATTCTAGACAAATTTTCTCACTTGAATCTATCTGAAATCTTTATAAATCTACCATTCACCTATGCATTGAATAATTTCTGCCATATCTGGTCTGGTGCTTCTGCTATATACCTAGAGATTCTTGAGAAAATCCAAAGAAGAATCTGCAATGTTATCAGTCCTGGCATCTTGTCTTCAGTCACTTTCCCCACCTTTATAAGTCTACCATTTCTTTATGCATTGAATATTGCTGCCACATCTGGTCTGGTGCTTCTGCTATGTATCTAGAGATTCTTGAGAAAATCCAAAGAAGAATCTTGTTAATGGTCCTGACCTGGCAGATCACTTGCCCACTGCTGTAACATAGCTTCCCTGTTTCTTTTCTATATTTTCATCATAATTGTTCTGATGAGCTTCTCTTTTGATCATGTTGGTATATATAAAGACTGGAAAAGACTTTCAGTACATTCACAAGAAATGGAAAATTAAATCAGTAAGAAATGAAAACATGAATCTTTTTTTTTTTTTTTTGTTTATTTGAATTAGATTCCCCAGTCAGACCTCGTATTCTCTCCGGTAGTAGGCAGGTGGCACATCGGTCCCTTCAACTCTTCTTACTTCAGCCAAGCGATTGCTATCAATGTGACCGGTTGGACAGACGACTCCTCTCTCTGTACAGACCTAACTGGGACTACTTATATAAAGCTGCAAGCAAAGACATGAGGTTTCCATTCAAGTGCCACTTGATCCCCCTTTCCATTTATTTATTTTTCATCTCCTTGGCTCAAGTGAATTGCCATTTTGAACACTAGACTTCAAAGACTATCTTCCAGCCATAAACAAAAAACCCAGCACTTCTAACTCCATTGACATCATTTACAGACTACTTTGTGTGTTTAGCTGATCATATGGGAATGGCTATTGTGTCACACTGACTTCATGATTTTAAAGGTAGTACTAGATTGGCAGTTAGGTCTCATCATCTTACTCTTTAAATTACTAGATATAACCATAAGTTCTATTCTAGTTTCTTCTCTTGCACTTCTTGCTTGTGAAATTCTTCTGGCTTCATATTTCCCATCAACTAGGATCTTCAAAAATTTAAATGCACTGTCAATTGTCATATTCTGTCTCCTTGAGTTCTGTTTTTATTGTCTTCTCGCTGCAATAATGTTTGTTCAGTTTCTTTCATCCACAGTAACCTCTTGCATCTTAGTGACTTTATTGCCTTGCTTGGGGTGAAATGATAACAGGGTTTGAATAAACTGAATCAGAAAGTGAGTGATTTGTTAATGACAAATCAAAGCTTACTTACTTACCTAATCCACAGTTATCACAGAGAACTATTTCGTCAGGAACATCAGATGATTCACCTTGGCAAGAACAACACATGATTTCTCCTTCTTTGGCGCCTTCAAAGAAACAGAAACAGTAAGACAGCTGCTTCTTTTAAAATTTAATTGAACTATTTCATCTTGCAGAATACCGCAAAGCACCATTTGGATTTAAAAATTGAACAAAACCTTATTCACCGACCTGAATAATAAAGAAACGTGACAATTGACTAATTACCCTTTCATTTCTGTTGTTTCTTTTTTAAGGAAGGAAAAAGAAAAAAAAAAACCATTACCTGCAAAGTTGATTGTTTTTATCTGATATGTTAGGTTGTCCAGAATGGAAGGAGATGGTTCCCTTTGTGTACTTAGTTGATTTAACTGCAAACTCACATTGAGCTGAATGTGACGCAAAGTAGTTCAAAGTTGGTAGCTGTACAAAAATTGCTTTCAGACTCAGGTGATGATGTGCCCCCTCCTGAAAGAGAGGGAATGATCCCCTCCCCAAGACTCAAGTGTATAATATTAATTTTAACCACACCCAGCCCAGCATTTTCATATTCATTTTATATTATTGAGATTCAAATAGACAAGCCAAGTCAATTATTTCTGAGAAAAATCCACCTGTGGCATCCTTATTACAACCACCCCTCTTATTAAATATTCAAGAAATTTCCTCCCAGCAACTTAATTTAGCCTGTGATCATTCTAGAATAAACCGTTTCATTTGAATATCTAATAAAAGTGGTATTTGGAATAAGAATGTCCCAGGTGGAGAGAGGTGAGTGAGTGATATTATCCAATAGTGTCTATTTGAAACTCAAGAGATAGCGTGCATGCCATTTGAAAATTAGAATTACAATATATCTGGCCTCTAGATAACAAAATAAACAAAAACTATAACATATTTTTGTCCCCACATAAGACAGAGTTATACAATAGGCACTGTGACCACAAATAATTGTTTTGTTTTTACTTTTCTTTCCTTTTTTTTTCTTCAATTTTTTTTCTTCATACTACTATAGATTAAGCAATTCAAATTATAAATATCACAAAAAGGTTACTTTTTTTATTAAATTTTATGAAAGTTAATTCAAGGTCCAGTTTGCTCTGTGAATTTATTGTAAATGGATCCTTCCCCCCCCCCATCGACGCAAACCAAAACAAATATGCTACATGGTTAAAATGTAAAAAAAATTTTAAATTAGTAATCTAGAGTTCTTTTTTCATATATTACTATCGATAAGTACTCCAAAATTACAAATTTGAAAATGCCCCAAATTTTTCTTTTTTTAATTTATCAATCTTTCGTGTGTTATTTAAAGCTGAAACATTTTGGATAGTGGGAATTTTTTTTTTTTTTTTACAAGTGAATATTGCATTAACAATTTCTTGAGAATAACAATGTTTTTTTCCCACCTCAGATACAAGTCCTACTATTTATTTAACCCATAGTTGGGAAGGGGAGATTACTTTTTAAGAAATGTTGTATGAGCAGTTATTGGCACAGAAAATACAATAAAGTGCCAAGTTAAAATTCCAGATAAGTTTGTTGCATTTACTTTTGCACAAATACCTTTGGAAAGGTATGAATCCATCTCTTCCAAGCTATGCATGAAATAGAAAGGTAGACAGGACTATCTAACCTTGGTTGGCTACTTTATACCTAACAACAACATCTAACATGGTGAGGTTGTGCCCCTATGCTTTACAGAGGAGAGAGAGACATGTTACCTTTCTGGAACACATCCAGTCATTCTGAATAACTGCGTTGCAAAACCTTGATGTAATTTGAAAATCAATTAAAGGGAGCCTTAATGCGTATGTGTGAACAGACACAGTAAAATGCTACTAAGCAAGTTTGTGTACTATGACAGTTGCATTCATGACTAAGCAAGTAGATTCCTCATCTTTCATGCAGAGCATATTGGTAAAACATTGCATCACCCAAAATTTGTCAGCCTCACCCTGACAGACCAGATTTGGCACTGTGACTTCCAGTTTTTCAACATTGAAAGGGAGGACATTTCAGACTGAAGATAAAATTAAAAAACTTTTTTTTGACCAATGATCTTCTGGTTTTGTATGATAGAGAAAATTCAGTTTAATTTGGTTATGGCAGAGAGACCAGAAGGGTGAGAAGAAAAGAAAAAGAAAGAGAAAGAAAGGTTCTTTCAAAGTCAAACAAGGAAGAAATACTATCTCATTTAGTTTGACCACTTCTAGCTGCACAGAAAGAGGAAAGACCTTAGAGGAAATGCTGCTCTCTGGATGCTTACTGGTCATTACATATTTGCATTCAATAGTGAAAGCCACACAATCATGAGTCACCTGACTAATTTACACACATTGTTCTCATTCAATTACCTCGGTCACTGACACACTCTTTAAAAACGCTATCCATAACTTATCATTGTTGAATATATTTGCATTGAATGGTATGCATAAAAAAAATACCAAGGTATTCCTTGATGGCTGTTGTAATTATTGGGGTGTTATAGACATTCAATTGAAAAATTCCAGAGAAAGTTTTTTGCAAGTAAGAATCAATTTTTTTTTTTTTTTTTTAAAAAACACCTTTACATATTCTTACCTCTTTGGATGTCTTTAAACATTACCCAGAATTCAGAATTATCTTCAAATTGGACAAAACATTTGGAGGCTTTCTCATCAATCTGAGAGGGAAAAAAAGAATAAATGTGAAAATTCAAGAAATGATAAAAAAAAAAAAAAAAAAATTACATTACCATTGTGTTGCACAAAGATTTCATGAATGTCAATCTACTATGTGTTTGAAACTCTCTTTGAGAGGTGGTGAGAAAATTTTTATATATATATATATATATACACACACACACACACACACACGCACACACGTTTCATACGTCATACAAATTTTGGAGTCACTTTAACCAATCAGAGACTGACTTGCATATAAGCAGAGTACCCTGGACACGAGGACAGGTGGTTTTCTGGATCACTGTGGTGTCTTAAAGGACAGTTTTGTAACCTACAGATTTGCAGTTTTTGACCTACAAATTTGTTTTTATTTTTGCCATTTCTACAACTCTTCAGCTAATCTTTTCATATAGATTGAAAATGTAAAGCAAATATTTCAGTCCAAAATTCAGCTCATAACTGTCAGGCTGTATATTTATTACTTCACTCTTTCTTCTGAAAGACAAAAATGCTCAGAACAGGTTGAAGAATAAATCTTAAAGAATTCATGTTCTTGGTTTTCAGCCAAATCTACATAAATGAAAAATTAATAATATATATATATATATATATATTGAAAAATGTATGACAAAGTGGAAAAGTTTCCTTGTGACACATTTCATCCTTTAGGATTTAATTGGACTAAATTTGTTATGTTGGTGTGACTACACATGTGCACAAACAAGGGATGCTGAAAATTCAAAAAATTTTTTTTTTTTTTTTTTTTTTTTAATCTAGCCAATTTCATTTAGAATTTTCATTTTCATTCCGTCACTTTTGTTACTAGATATCCCACACTGTGATAATAGAAGTTCTGCACGCAATGGTGAAATGCAAGAGCCCGGGCATAAACTTACTGTGGATGACCTTGGGATCAAGGTAATCTCTAGACTTTTTTGTTGTAGCAAAATTCTTCCCTCCTTCCATCAGAGTAGTTAATTAATAATAATAATAAAAAATGAAAATAAAAACATTTTTAAATTCCTAGCATCCCTTGTTCATGTGCAGTCTCACCAACATAACAAATTTAGCCTGATGAAGGGCGAAATGTGTCACAAGTAAACTCTTTTCACTTTGTCACACATTTCCCCAATATTGTTCTTGATTATATATATATATATATATATATATATATATATATATATATATATCTCACATTAAGTGCTGGTGTTAATGAAATAGTACTCAATGTAATATGACAAATTGGTGAAGAAAAAAATTATAAAGAAAAATCAATGACAAAGTGCAGAATTTTTTTCATGTGACGTCTCATCTTTCAGAATGCAATTGAACTAAAGTAATGTTTACATTTATGTACCTACATATACACACACAGGGAAAAGAGGATGCTGCAGTATTAGTATTTAAATTTTTTTTTTTTTTAAATATGTGTTTGGGGGTATATCATTTAACCAATTTCATTTAGTTTCCTATTCTTTTTATCACTTTTGTTATTAAGTATCACACATTGGAATAATAGACTATCTCCCAAGAAAGTTGAAATGTAAGAACTTAACACAAATTTACTGTGGATGATCTAGTGATTAAAGCACTTTCTATACACCTTCATTTTGGTAAATTGCTTTCTCTTTTAATTAAAGTAGCATATATATATATATATATATATATATATATATATATATGTGTGTGTGTGTGTGAGCGAGCGATGGGTAAATTGTCACCATTTCATATTTTTCATTTCATGCATGTGCACCAGTTTTGATTTTTTTCAACTGCAAAGTATAACAGGGTCAGTTGGGCACTGTCTGTGAGAAAAAGAGGACCATGACAATTCACTCTGACAGAAATTTGGAAACAGCATGCTGTGCTACCTTGGGTCAAAAGGGTGGCTGATGGGAGACCCTATATCTGGCAACAGGACTCTGCACCATGCCACTCAGAACTTTGAAACTACTGTTATCTTGTAGTTCACAAAGTTAAACACATAGACTTGCAATGTAATTCTTCTGGTGAGAATTAAAACATCAAACTGATCATCATTTGTATTCAATACAGTGTGAAACAACAAATATTAAAAGCATCTATAGAAATTCACTGCAAATGATTTTACTATAGAAATTCATTAGAATTTATTGTAATACTAGCTCTTTATGTGGAATATTATGGCTAGGATTTATTAAACAAATCCATCCAAATTTTCATTCACTTTTGATATAGTGACATAGCAAATATTGAAAGCATATATAGAAATTCACTGAAAATGATTTTACTATAGAAATGCATTAGAATTTATTGTAATACTAGCTCTTTATGTGGAATATTATGGCTAGGATTTATTAAACAAATCCATCCAAATTTTCATTCACTTTTGATATAGTGACATAGCAAATATTGAAAGCATATATAGAAATTCACTGAAAATGATTTTACTATAGAAATGCATTAGAATTTATTGTAATACTAGCTCTTTATGTGGAATATTATGGCTAGGATTTATTAAACAAATCCATCCAAATTTTCATTCACTTTTGATATAGTGACATAGCAAATATTGAAAGCATATATAGAAATTCACTGAAAATGATTTTACTATAGAAATCATTTTAATACACACTGGCTAGCTAGGATTTATTAACACACGAGTTATCTCATGTTTGGCATTTGTCTGATACATTTTCATCTGCAGGCATCAACAATGAGTTTATTTGCAGTGTTACTTTTAGTGTGAAAACAATGTTAAAACTTCTGTTGAAGATATAAAAGGAATCATAAGAAAACTTTATTACCTAAATTAGCAATTAGGAAGTTGATGTTTGAAGTCGGATTTCATAATTGACTTCTAGCAGTTAACATATTAAAAAAAAGATAGCAAAAGCTTCATTCATATATATATATATATATATATATATATATATATATATATATATAGCAACATACTAAAAGCTGATGTACTAAGCAAATGTATGCCAAAATTTTCATGCTTAACATACATATAAACTCCCCCACCCCCAAAAAAGTGGGGGTTGGTGGCAAATACCAATAACAAAATTAAAAAAAATTCTAAGACTCAAAGGCAAACAAATAGCTAAGCAGTAAATAACAGTGCTCAATGAGATATATATATATATGTGTCATCCACATACAGTGTTTCACTGTATCACTGCTCCTCAGTGTGGTTCGATGTCCAATTGCTTCAAACCAGAATCAAAACCCGAATGATTTGACATTATATATTGCATACATACACTTAAAAAAAAGAGTTGCATGAATGAAAAGTGCACATAAAAAAGGAAAAATCAAGAAGTATAAGCAGTCAATTGCTCATACACATTGACAAGTTTAGTGTGATTCTCAATGGGTCCACAGAAAACTGTAGTAGAGTTGCTGAAGGTAATATCAATCAGACAAACCTTTTGCTTGTATTAATTCTCTCATCTCTCTCACACACACAGCAGTTGAAATCGTAAGCAGTTCTCAAAAGAGAGTCAACGGCATAACATACAAAAAAGACCATGAATTAAATCATATGTAAAAAGGCAGCCAAGCCAATTGTTATTTATTGCTTAATAAATTCTTATGCAAAGCAAGAAACAAGCATTAAAAAAAAAATAAAATGGAAAAAAATTGAAGTAATTTGAAATGCTTGAAGAATGAAACCCTGCATACATGTATAAAGACATTTTAATTAAGTGTGAAGAAAAAATAATCCTTGTTAAAGTGACTTTAGTTTAAGATTACTCAAAAAAAAAAAAAAAAAAAAAAAAAAAAAAAAATGAAAAGAATTTCAACCCAATTGTTTGAAGAATGCAAAAAAAATAAAATAAAGTAAAAATAAAATAAAAATAAAAAATTCTTAGAAACAAATAGAAATAATGATAAAACCAATACAAGAATAAAACAAAAAGAAAAATAATTTTTAAATTGCCACATTTCAACACAATATTTAAGTAGATTCTGTATGTGTAGGGGCTACCAAAATCCAAAACATCACGAATATTAAAATACTTTCAAAGAAGTTTCATGACACCACCACCCTGTCTGGAAATTTGATATTTTCAAACACCTGGCAATAAATATGTAGAAACTACTTTAATCAAACTCCACCCATGATTTTCTTTTTTTTTTTTTTATTATTTGGTTCTATTCTCATGTCTTATAAGTCTGTGTTATAGAATTGAATCCTGCACTTTGTATACCTGAGAACTCCTTAAGCAAATAAGGTCCCAGATCCATGACAGGTCAGTGGTGTGTCTAGTTTTTACATTTTCCTAAGTACCCATCTACTAAAATGGTCACACCAGATAGTATTTCATCTATTTTGGTTTATTACCCATGTAACTAATTTCTTGGTACCCATTTGAATTTTATTATTTTGATCACGTTCTTAGATCAAAGAAGTTACTTCAGAAGAAAAAACACCCACTATTTTGGCATTACACCAGATACTTCTGAAGTATATATTTACCTGGCCTCCACTAAGAATGTGACGCATGGTCTTTTTGTGGGTAGCCCATACACATATGTATGCATATGAGCCAAGGATGAAAATAGGTCAATCTCTTGTAAACACTCATGCTGATGCCAGTATTACACCAGCCCTCACCTCTCTTAGTGCAATGAGGGAGGTACTGCTGCAGGGTTGGGATCCACTGGTCCAAACACCTCTCATCTAAGAAGAAGAGAATAGTTTACTCCATTTTCAGCCAAAAGTGAACTCCTGAAAATAAGGTGGTTCGTCCAGGGTATCCTGAACACAAAACAAAAAGGTGGAAAGGGGAGGAGCAAAGAAAGCAAGAAGGGGGGGTAAAAATAAAATGAAAAGGGAAAAAGCTATAAATAAATAAATAAAAAAAAATAAAATAAAATAAAAATCGATACTCTACCTTTAGTATATTCCCCAGGTAGAATAAGCCATCATTCCAGCGAGCGAGCACATCTTGCCCAACTGCAAATCTCAGCTTCCTTGGTCCATTATGATTATTGTAATGATTTGTCTTAGAAGTTGTGGCAGTAGCAGTACTACTACAGCTCCCACTATTTGAGGTTGTAATAGTAGTAGTTGTACTAGTACTGCTATCATCATCATTATTATTACTATCATCATTATTATCACTCTCGGCAGCCATAGAATTTGCCATTATTCCGCAATGGCGATTAGACATATCAACCCTATCTGCTGTGACTGCAGTGGTGGTTGATGTCACAATACCACTATCATTATCATCAACTTCATCCTCGTAATTTTCATAGTCATCATCTTCAACATCCTCATCAGAAGCAATACTATTTGAACTTGTATTTGAGTTGTTATTGTTATTTGCGATGATTGTGTTATTGTTCATGAACACTTTGATACCATATTTAAGATCAGCATCATAGTCAGCCTTGGTGACCATTGGGTGGTCAGCGTTAGTGTCCCTGTTGAAGAGTTGTTTAGTCAGACTTGCAGTGGTATTATTGGCTGTGGTACTTGTTGCCGGGAAAAGAGAGGAGTTCATGGTTAGTCTATTGCAATTCTGAGTCACTTCTGGTTCTTTCTTCATGGTTCCATTACAAGAGTCCAGGTAGCAGTAACCATTATTGCTCATGGTTGATGGTAGTGGTGGCTCCAGCAATGTCAGATGATAAACTGTTAAAGCAAAAAAAAACAAAAAAAAAAAAAACAACGTAAATCAAATAGTAAGCAGTCACATAACTTATTCTGTTCTTTTTATAATAATGCCACTTTATGGTGTTTACTCAACTCACTTTACATGTTTTGGCACCAAGGATCAATCTTGTAACTCTTAAACAGTGTGTGTGTGTGTGGGGGGGGGTCACCATCACCTGATGCTTCACTGAAGCCAGTGGATATTATGGATGATTTAACTCCCTCCCCAATGATACAGGCATCATTCATTCAATTCTAAATTGGCAATTCTAGGACTCCTGTAGTTACACTTTACTAGGCTTCATAAACTCACTCTCAGAAACAATGCAAGTCTCTGCAAATAAAACTAGAACCAAAGACAATTGCATGCCTGCATATTTCCCTAAGAGAAAAGATGAAAAATGTTCAGAACTTAGTGCAAAGAGTACCCATTTCCATTGGTCATGGGATGCTTCAAAATGTATCATTATTAGTTTTTACCATGGTTAATGTGTGTGTGTGTGTGTGTAACATGGAGAATCAGAAAAACAGCACCAGCTTACTGATGAAAATGTAAACTTTGCCTACGAGAAAATACAAATTACCTTCCTGAAACTCCTAAACAAAAGAAACTATTTCCAAATGCATACATGAAAACAAATTCCTTTTGCACTACCTACAACCACATCATGACAAAAAGACTAAACCTAATTCTAATGAGCTATTCCAAATACTAAAACAAAGAAACAAAAATACACAAAATAATTATACAAAATAAATAATATAGATGAAAATGCTATTACTAGCAACAGCAGCAATTATATTAACTATAACAACAACTATCATAAAAATATAGATATTATAATTGTTTTTGTTGTTATTACTTCAAACATTATTATAGTGGACACTTATTTGAAATAGACACCCCATTTATATTTATTAAACAGTGAGTATTGGATGATGCATACAAGAAATGTTAGTAAAGAAAATGTGTCCTCTAGCAGTGATCAAACCTGATTCCACCATTGTAGAGGAAACTAGTTTGATCCAGTATGCTTTACTGCTCAGCCACAAAAGACTTTGCTATAAGAAAGGCTCTTTTTAAAAAGAGTCTCGAAAGCATGGAGCCAGAAGAGTGTTCCACAATCAGGAAGTGAGAGAAAAGAAACTGTTAGCATAGGATTTACGGTTACATCTAGCCAACTCAACTGTATATTGATGAGACCTCATTGCCAATGTAATAATGCACTTAAATTAATAAAGTCTAGGTACCCTGGCAAAGAGCTCATCTGAATAGTTGCCATGGTAATATTTATAGAAAAGACACAGGGAAGCAATTTTATGGTGGTAGGAAAGTGACTGAAGCAGAGATGCCAGATAAGGACCAATAATATTGCTGATTCTTTGAATTTTCTCAAGAATCTCTAAATATATAGTATGGACAAATGGGAGTCACATAGATATGCAAGAAAGATTCAGGAGAGAAAAATTTTCTAGTACAATACAGTGGACCAACTTTCTTCGCAGCAGAGCTAGAAACGGATTCAATATAGTCTTTCCACTTCATGTCAGCTGAGCCCAAGAATTTGCAACGTCACTCTCCTGAGGTTAGTATCAGCCATGCCAATTGAAGGCAGAAAGGGGATCTTCTCAGATGATTAATAGAAAGCAGTTTAGTTTTGGAAGCGTTAAAATTAATAAGTGATCCGTTACCCCAGTTAACAACAGACAGAAGGCCGTTTTTCATACAAGTCTCTAGTAGTTTACCAAAAAGAGGTAGAAGGCTAGATCGATAGTTGGAAGGATTGGATGGTTCAGAGTTCTTAAAAACTGGAACTACAGATGAGGAGTTCCTGCATACAGGAAAGCAAGAGACAGCGAGACATTTATTATACAGTTTCCAGAGAACAGGTGCACACTTAAGGACTATTAGAGATACCATCAGATCCATATGCTTTGTGAGGATCCATCTTGTAAGATGATAGCAGAAACCATGGAAGGGGGTTATATACATATCACTCAACAGAGACTCAGTTCTAAGTGGAAATTTAGGCAAAGATATTCCAGACAAGTCGAGTTTAAAGTTAAAGGAGAGTTTACAGGTGAAAAACTCAGCTTTATCAGCAGGTGTAAACACCTTAAATTGGTTGAAGAGAGCAGGAATAGAAAATTTCCTCTTATTTAGAACACTATTACAGAGCCGCCAGTAATCATAAGAGCCAAAGATGTTAGATACAATAAGATGCTTTATTCTCTTATTTGCGGCTTTAATTATACATTTCAAAAGAGTTTGTAACCCTTAATTAGGTGGCAGAATTTTTCAAGACTTACACCTAAAATTTTTTCTTAAATGAATTCTTAGGATATGGGATCCCCACCCCTGGTTAAAAACTAGTGTTCATTAATGTAATTTTGTTAAAAATGGTGACATAATTTTAATTTAGATGTATCAAGTTACATTTTTTTTTTTGATAGCAAGAAAGATTGCAATAATCTTTTTGCTTTCTATGACTACCCTTCTATCAGTATCTTTATTCTCTCTCCTCCCCTAAAAACCTCTAAATTAACAAGTTCAGACTACATTAGATACATATTCTGCATATGACTTCTTTTTTTTTTAAGTACCAAGACAAATTACTCTCAGTTATGCCATTACTAATGTAAATATTTTGTAAGATTGCATTATGACCAATTTTCTATAGGCCTTTGTGAGGAAGAAAATTTCAGTTTACCAAAATGGCTCCACATCGCATCCTACTACTGTTGGGCAAGACATCCACCTAGACAAGATCTATGTTCTAGACACAAGCATTCAAAGTTTTTTTTTATTTCATGGCCAATTGTGAACATCAATAATGCTTTATAAACTCTTTATTGTCCCACAGGGAGCACCATTGGCATTATTACTAGCTGTGAGAATACAGATTTTGTGGCCTATAGAATTTGCAAATTTGTATCTTCTGAATTCTACATTATACAGCACCTTTCCAATTTTAGCTCAACAATTCAAGATTTAACAACAAAAAGAAGACAAAATAAATTCAAATCAACAAACCTAATTTCACCAACCTTTTACTTCTGATAAATTTCTTTTTAGAATAGTTCTCCCTACCACTGCATTTTTTTAAGGGTGCAAAAACATGAACACCTACTGTTTTAAAATTGTTATAACTGTTTCGTGTGTATAGATTTTAATTTTTGTACACTAATAAAAGAATGAATGAGTAATATTTTTTATGCAATGCATTATGTTTTGACATAAAAAAAAAAAAAAAAAAAAAAAATGGAATACAAAATAAAAAACAAATACATTAAAAAAATACATAATTCAATGTACCTTAACTTTTATTATGGAGTTCTGGGGGTACAACAAGAAGCAAAAATACTAAGAAGGCTTTTATTTTGGTAAAAAAGTGACATATTTCCTTGTGTTTACATAAGAGAAGACACTAGCATTTGTTTGCCTTTTCTTTCACCTGACTCATATTTGTCTTGTTGACGAATAAAGTTATTTCACCATTTATAAATAGACAAAATAATTCACCTTCAGAAAGGCTATCAGGTATATCAATGGTCACCAGTTGCTTTCATAAAATTAGTCAGGCATGGATGATGGTAGCCACTAGTGGTCATCATTGCTTTCCTCCACATCACTGGCATAGTTATCATCTTTGGCCACTTCATCATTAATATCCGCTCAAGTAAAACCTTCAAAATCATCACTAGAGTCCTGATCAAAGAAAAACTCCTGAATAAAAGAGTTACTGTACCTTGTTCCAAAGCAGTAGAGAGTGATTCCAGCTTGAAATACCAGAAATAATAGTTGACAAGTGTTCATTTATAGCAATCATCTCAAAGTGACAATGTGCTTAGAAAAGGAAAGAATTCTACGGTGACAATTTTCGCCTGCAGCATAGTAAAGACTAAGTTAATAAATTTGTGTGATTACTCCTTAATCATTTTAATAATCTAGACAAATAAAATAGATATCTGCATTTAAACAAAATTAATTCCTGAGCAAAATGAACAGTTTAATCAGCTCCTTTACTCCTACATTTTAGATTGCAGTCTTATTTGTTCAAGTCTTTCATGTGAGGCACTCAGATACCTTTGTCTATTAAGTAATCATCTTGCTTCAACTTGGTAGGCACTGCCTGTCATTTTGTTGCTGATCTTTTTCTTCTATATTAAAGACAAATTTTTTAACATGAAAAGCTATTGAGCAAAAAGCAATTTATATAATACCAGGAGTGATCAACGAGTCATAGATACCATTTGATATCTAAAAATATAAAGAGAGCAGATTAAGGAAATGGTTCATTTTAGCTGTGAATTCTTTATCTCCACTTTATTGAATCTCAATAGATTTTTTTTCCTTCAAGATTTGCTTTTCATTGCATGACTTAAAACCTTTCTAACAATTGTCATCATTTTCAATGGCAAGGTACACTAGGGCTATATAAATCCTTTTTATTATAAGAGTACAGCATATCAACAATGTGATTATGGGCTACAAATATGACTTCCAATATACTGACCATGACATTTGATTTGATTTGATCTAGGTACCTCCACAGATTTGCAATATCTAAGGTTTAAAATGATATTTTATAAAGGAAAAGGCTTTCTTGAAGCTTTCATTGAAATCCAACAAATTAAATTTACTATTTCCAGTAAGTAACATGCTCTAGTGTATTTCAAACAGAAATTATATTGATTGGAATAAGTTTTTTGTTGCTAAAATTTGGTATCCCAAACTGGCCTAGTTTACGGTACGAAAATGGGTCAAGAGTGAAATTTCCTTCAAATTTAACTGGAAATATCTCAAGTACTTTTAACATTATTTTGATAAAATTAGTATGTAAAGAAAAGTTAATGTTTTCTCTTTATAAAGATACAATTCTCTCTGTTGTGTGATAATTAGTATTTATTCCAGGCCTCTTTACCCTACCAAATTCTTTCAAAAATTGTTCCCCCTGCCACAGAATTTTATTTTTTCAAGATGCAAAAAACATGAACACCTGTTTTAAAATTGTTATAACTTTGTATCATGTGCATAGATTTTATTTTTGTACACTAATAAAAGAATGAATGAGTAATATTTTGATGTAATGCATTATTTTGTATGCATGTTTTGAAAACAAAAACTGAAGCACAAGATAAAAACAAATACATTAACAATTAATCATACTTTAACTTTTATTACTCCTTGTGGAGTTCTGGGGGTACAAAATGCAAAATGACTAAGGCAGCTTTCATTTTGTAAAAAGTGACGTACTTCCATGTTTATAGACAAGTAGATAACAGCATTTGTTTGCTCTTTCTTTCACCTGACTAAATTAAATGTCCTGACAGATTTTTTTGTAATTGAAAGAGGCACAGACCAAAGATCCCAAAGTCCTTGCAATGTACAAAAAAGTTGCTGATACAGTTAGAAACTGCGTGATGAAAATGTGGAAATCAGTGTTTTTTTAATATGACAGTAACACCCAGTGATCAGTGCAGTTCTGGTGAGGCCTCATCTATTTTATAGCCCAACTTCTGTAACTTTTATGGTTTTAGGGACCATGAGGGGGAAGTACTTAAATAGGAAAAGAGATCACAGATTTAAAGGATAAAAAAAAAAAAAAAAAAAAAAAAAACTTGTGATTTACTTTCTCTAAAGAGTCCTGCTTTTAAACTAATAAAAAAAATCCCACTCTTAAAAATTTAGTTTCTCTAAATTTCATGAAAATATGTAAGGAAACTAAAAAAAAATTTTTTTTGTTAAATTTCATTTATTTCTGAATATTTCCTCAAAGTTTCTTTAAAATCTGACAATTATTTGAATTTTGCAAGAATTTCCAAATCAACATGAAAAAGCGCAAAATAAAACAAACTTTTTTTTCTCTTTTTGAACGCTGTTGTAGAAAAAAGAAAAAAAAAAGAAAAAAAAAAGAAAAAGAAAAAAAAAAAAAAAAAAAAAAAAAAAAAAAAAAAAAAAAAAAAAAAAAAAAAAAAAAAAAAAAAAAAAATTTAACCAAAATGTTCAAGGAAGGAGTAAAAAATTTCAAAAATAAAAAATACTTTGGTCTTTCCTCTTAATAACAAATATTTTGATGACAAAACTTTGTATTCATTGAGTTATGGGCCTTTTTCATCATGCTATGCTGCTTCTTTTTACATGACCTAGTGGAGGTACCTACTGTTATCAGTCCATTTTGGGCAAGTTAAAAAAAAAAAAAAAAAAAAAAAAAAAAAAGAAAAGCTTTTATTATTATAGACAATATAACTTGTGTTGAATTCCTCATCATCCAAAAATGAGTAAAGTTTCAGGCTTGTACCCCCACTGGATACTGTTTTTTTTTTTTTTTTTTTTTTAAACCACAAGTTAAAGGTATATATCCCCCCACCCTTTTTACCCTACTATCAGATTTTGCTTCTACCTGTACTTACATGGTGAAATAAGAGTTGTTTTACTGATGTACTCCTTTGAAAACAAATTAAGCTTAACCCCCTAAGATACTATGAAACATTAAGAAGTTTCAATGACATAAGCATAGAATTGAAATTTATGAATGGTCAAAGTTGCCTCCTGTGCTATTGTTTTCACTGTTTTAGGATGGAATATGATGTTCACCCACGGTTTAGGCTGGTTTTATCTAATAGTTATTAATTCCATTAGTATTATCATTCTTTTATGACTTAATGAGACTGCATTTATAATAATTTTTCACTTGTTTGAAACCTGCATCAAATATACAATGTTAGAATGGTCTTCTGATCCAATCGCACTCAAGATCGAAAATCTGATGAACTTTGAATGGTCATAACTCAGTTGCTAATTGAGCTAGCAAGATAAAATTGGTACCATTTTTAATGTTTTGTCAAGCTCTATGTGCCCACATGAAAAGGTTTTAGATATATTGAAAATAAAAAAAACAGTTTTGGTTACCTAATAGCTGATTAGTGGCCTTTTTTTCATCTTTCATCACAGTAATTCTCTTTGTTAAAAATAACTTCCAAAAATAAAATATACTTTTCTGAAATTTTATTTGAGGAATAATCGCAAAATTAAAGTATAATTTATCTGATTTGAAACATTAAAGTTTTAAATAACACAGAATTGCATTTTTAAAACAAACAGTAACTGTTTTTAACTGTTTACATGTTTGACAAGTGACAAAAAGGTGATGACAGCTTTACTGTTCTACATGTAAAAAAAAAAATTTCTATAATTTCATCCATTTAGGAATAAGCCTTGAAAATTTCATTAAAATCAGGCAACTATTTGATTTTTGAAAGAATTTCAAAACCAATGTATTCTTTGCTGGAAAAAAAAAAAAAAAAAAAAAAAATGCTAAAACACTCAATCTTTGGCTGACCACTGACAAAAAACATAACTAATGATGGGACAATACCAATATTTTTACCCATTCCAATGATTAAGATTCATTATTTTCAGGCCCTACAGTTGGTTTGAGAAACATTGAACAAAGTACATCTATTAATAGAACATTCATTAGAAAAACAAATACAAAAGCTTATGAAATAAAGTTAGATATCCTTTTTATTTAAAAAAATTGTCTAAGAGAACAATTTCTTTATGTAAATCACTTAAGTACCTAGCTACAGTTGATAAACTACTTTATTTTGGTTATCATCAGAAATTTTTGAAAACTTCCAAACCACATTTTCTGCTTGACATTGGATACACTTGCCATAATTGAGGTCCGAAAATAATAAACATGGGTTGAAATTTAAATTTTTCACTGTCAGATAAAAAAAAATGTTTCTAGATTTATAATGTGTATAATTTGTAAAAATTCAACTAATAATTGTTTACTATTAATTGTAAAATAAAAAAGGGTCTTTTTTTGTCCACCTTTTAAGTTTTAACAAGCAAAGGTGCCCTCTAAATATTATGCAATCTCCTTAAAATTTTATGTGGCATTTTACAATGAATGGAACAAATTTAGGGGTAACAGTTCAATTTCAGCATGCATTTAAAAAAAAATAAGAGACGTCCTAATATATAGTATTCCAACAATTCTACTCTTAGCAGAAAGGCATTGTCTTATGTATTGTGGTTTAACTCATGCATATATTTTAATAAAGTATAAAGAGAACCTAATCCTGCAGGACAATGAATGGAGAAAGAAAAAAAAAAAAAAAAAAAAAAAAAAAAAAATGCAAATTTTAAATTTGCTTAGGTGTTTATGAATTAAATATGAATTATCCCATCAATAAATAATAGTTATCGATCTTATCTAAAAAATTTAAGTTTTATTTTTTAAAATAAATTCCTCACAACTTAAAAAAATAAATGCTTAAAAAAAAAAAAAAGTGTTTTATTTCTGTTAAAAGAATACAAGTGCTCAGCACAGTAAAAACATCACTTGTTTAGCAAATGTTACAATAAAATTTAAAAAATAATAGGAAATTGAAAGCAAAATGAGAAATTCAACTGTTACAAAGCATTAAAATAAAAGTAAGATTTAAAGTGATTAAAATCTTCATAATGATGAGAATAACTGTAATATTTTTTTTTATTTATTTCCCTTTATATTTTTTGCATGGGATTGATCTTTTTCAGTTATTTATTACATTATTAAAGAAATGAAATTTTACTAGTTTTATTTTTAAAATATGAAAACAAATCATGTTGAAAGTGGAAAAAAAAAAAAAAAAAAAAAAAAAACTACAGCTTAATTACACCAGATAAAAATGGGATAAAAATACTAGTTTTTAACTTCTACTTATAAAACTTGCATCTCATTTGGCTCTGAGGAGGAACAAATGAGAAAAAAAAATTTCAAAATATTTTAAATGTCATAATTTAACGCAGGAAAGTTCAATTATGCTAAAGAAAAATATTAGTAAAATTAAACACAATTTTTGATAGAAATTAAATTTTAGGCTTTTTAAAACAAGCTTGTATAAAATTACTAAGTCCTGAAAGTTTCATTAAAACCTGACAATTATTTCACTTTTGCAAAAATTTCCAAATCAAGGCGTCTTTCACTGCAAAAAAAAAAAAAAATGCTAAAATTTGTTATATCAAAAAATACTTTGTTTTTGTTTTCCTCTTAATAAAGATTTTGATAAAACTTAGTTTTTTTTATCAACTTTAGGGCATTTTTTAATCATAGTATGCACTTTTTTCATCAAATTAGTGGAGGTAGTTAGGTAAAAGGTATACCAAGCACATGCATCATAGTCAAATGTGCATAAGTTTCAATAAAAGTGTTCCTGTTAGAAATATCTTCAAGTCAGGTTTTAACCTAGCCTTCTCAGACAGGTCTCTGATGAAGGGTTCCTTAAAATACTGAGATGTGTCCCCTAAGTTGCCTTGGCTGCCACATCCTTATGACATGTCCCCCCCTACTATTGCTGCTTATGAATTGAGATGTACAGTGCATCAACCCCAAAGGAGCATGTGCAACTAGTTATGGTCAGGCAATTGACATACATCTGTGCTACTGACACAGCTGGTAATGACATCTAACAACCAATTAGCATACTAAACACCTGGTTTTATGTACTGATAGGTTATAAGATATGGACTGAATGATGTTGATATAAACAGACTGACAGTAATAGACATGAACTAACAGAGGAAGACATAAGCAGGTCAACATCAACAAATGGATAGGATTATTATTTGGAAAATACAGTTAACTATATCAGAATTACGTAACAGTTCAATACTCTTTTTTTCTTCCTAATGAGATTTTCCTGTTCCATACTTTGCTTAGATTTTGGAAAGCATTTTTCACTATGCCAATGTGCCTTCAGATTTCAGTGTTGCACTTTCCAACCTCTGTTAAAACACTTCCCACATATTTAAATTGTTGCACTGATTTGATTTCAGTATCTCCAATTTGTAATTTGCATGTTGGGCTCAACCATGCAATCTTGCAATTGATATTTAGTCCTTTCCTTCACTACCTTCTGTAGGATTTTTTGTAGTTTCCTTTTTGTGTCTGCTATCAACAGTGTGTCATCAGCATATATGTTGTTAAAATTGTGGTTACCAATAATGAATCCTGGTAGGACTTGTCTTAGACACCCCCCTCTTTCTATTTTAGTATATTTGAGTTCATTATTTTTTTGTATACAGGCAGTTTGCAGCCAGTATAAGTTCTGGATTATTTTAATACCCTTCTCAAATATGTCATGATTACCTAGGAGTTCCAACAGGTCTTCGTGATGTACTTTGAGTGAATGCTGCACAATCTCCTCATGGATGAAAAAGAGACTTGAAGCAGCAGAAATGTGTTTGTGCAGAAGGATGCTGTGAAGATGATGAACCAAACTTGTGAGCAATGACAATGTTTTAAAGAAAGCGGAAAAAAAAAAAAAAAAAAGACTTGTGTTTATCAGAAAGACAGCATTGAAATTTCTATGGCAATAATGAGGAAAGAGGGCTCTTGGAAAATTTGATACTCACAGGACAGATTGAAGGCAAGAGGGATAGAGGATAAGAACACATAACCTATCTAGTGAGCTTGTGTAAATGGAAGGTTTTTAGGAGAGTTAGCAAAGAGACAAAATTTATTAAGAGCTACAAAGGAAATTCTGCTATATATTTAGTGATCCTTCATAGGACTCAAAAACGACTCTGCAGTGTCATTGGTTCTGACCTGGCATCTTGGTTTCAATCACTTTTCCACCACTGTAATGTAGCTTCCCTTTTTACTTTCATGTTAATTGTTCTGATGAGCTTCCCTTTACGGTTCTTAGACTTTATGAATTTAAGTGTAGTACTAGATTGGTGGTAAGGTCTTTCTCACTGTTGGAACACTTCCAGCTTCTTGCTTTCCAGAAACTTAAAATGCAATGTCAATCATTATCTTCTGTCGTCTTAATTCCCGTTTTCATTGTTCCTGCTCCTTACCGTTTCTCTTTTTGTTATATTCTTTCAGTCAGTAGCCACCTACATCTTACTGGTTTTATTGCTTTTGCTTGTGGTGAAATCATAATTAAAAAAAAAAAAAAAAAAAAAAAAAAAAAAACAATCTTTATATGAAAGGCTATAAATAGCCAAAGTAACTAAAATTCCATAAAATAGTAGATTGTTTAGAATATTTTAATTTTTTTACAATTATTGAGTAGTTAAAAAAGGAAAAAGCTATCTCATATCCAAAAAATATTTAAAAAAAAAAAAAAAAAAAAAAAAAAAAAAGTATGTATCCCTTACTTTAGCAAACATCAGGCTGTTGATAG
This sequence comes from Acanthosepion pharaonis, assembly GCA_903632075.3. Lineage (NCBI taxonomy): Eukaryota > Metazoa > Mollusca > Cephalopoda > Sepiida > Sepiidae > Acanthosepion > Acanthosepion pharaonis. The sequence goes on from CAHIKZ030000791.1 coordinate 1,873,533, forward strand.
ATCTGGCAACACTTCATAAAAACACCCATCTGTGTTAAAAAAAAATCTTTTCTGCAATATTTTAAACTAAAAGTAATATTTGTTTCAATCCAGTTTAATTAAGCTTTAAATCAGATAATTTATCTGAAATGACATTTCAGAAATTTATATTTTCTTTTTTGGAAGATTTTTAATTCAGAATTACATTGCGATGAAAGATGGCTAGAAAAAAAAAAAAAGGCACTAAAATCAGCAACTTTTTGCAGTTTCAACACAAGAAACACCTCCCTACTAATTTAAATTAGTTTTGAAATAGGGCAATATGTTTTGCTTATTAGAAATGATAAATTTAATCTCTTAGCTTGAAATTAAAACTAAAAATAAAAGCTTCAAGAAAGATTTTTCATTTTAAAAAATTCAGTTTAAACCTTCGGTATCATGTTTCTGTGGAGGTACCAAAATTAAATGAATGAGAAGGAGAGAGAGAAATAATAGATATAAATTTACCCCCTCGGTCACATGGGTATTTGACTGTCTTTCCACAATCTAGTGACAGGTTTGACAAATTCGTAATTTTTGGATCTTATTTTTAAAACCACCTGTGAGATTATTATTATTTTATTTTTTACTTCTTTCCAATCTTAAAAAATCTTAACGAAATTTAAATAAGATCCTGTAAAAATCAAAATAAAATAATTAAAAAAAGAAAAAAAAACGTTCGCCTTAACAGAGTAACTAACATCACAGACGTCTTTTTTTTCCTTTTTTTACATTGGTCTTCGATAATGAAGAAAGAAAAAAGAAAAAGAGTAACGAATCTCTGCCCCCTTCAGATTTTTTAAAAACCAAGTCAAATAAATAGTTTTTTGTTTTTGTTTTTTTTTTCAATCTCCATATCCATGCTAAATAAAATTTTATTTATTTTATTTTTTTTTTAAGCAGAAATAAATACAATGTATAGCTTAAGCTATGAGAGTAAACTATCAAAAATCATGTTCTAATGAGGTAGTGAGGGGGATGATGAGAATATGTGAATGTGAAGCTGGTTTCTCTCGGTGGTCGTTTCGTGGGGAAACCCGGGTTTAATAACTCACACATTTATTGACCAATCAAATCGCTTCGTTTGTCCGAAACGTAACTCTACTACAAGTACAGGTTTCCTCATTTTACGCCACGATTTTCGTTACATAAACATAAAAATAAATAATGTACGAGGAGGGGGCGGTCTCCTTTAAATTGCGTGTGTGGGAGGTGCAGATTTTAAAACACTAATTTATAGTTCGTTTGGACATTTAAGTAAACTAAACAACGTAAAAAATGGATTTTTTCCCTACTGTTCATAAACAAAAAAAAAAAAAAAAATTCTTTTGATATCTGCAGTTCCGTATTTTAAAGATGCAGTTATTTGAAAATCAATCCACATGTAGGTACACAAACAAACCATCATCCGTAGTTTCTGCTTTGTTTACCCTGCTGAGTTGCTACTTCTTACTGCACAGTCGACCTTCCTATTAATAAATTTGTCCCAATATTGAGAACTATTTATTTCTCATTGGAGACAAAAAAAAAAAAAAAAAACGATTTCAGTCTTAAATTTTTAATTCGATTTTGTTTCACTGGCCATTATTATTTTACTTATATTTCTTTTTATAACGACAGTACAATGACGATTTGGCAGTTAAGAAATTATATATAAAAGAATTAAATATTTTATTTTTAACACTTTTCGGACGAACTACAAGTAAAGAATAAGAAACTAATGAAATTTAAATAACCTGTAACGTTGTCGCTAGTTGTATCACATTTTTATATTTGACGGTTTTCATAAATGTTTTTAATTTTTAAAAAAGGGAGAAAGAAAAAAAAAAAAAAAAACGTTTAAAAATTAGGAAATTCTTTAATTTTCCCAGTCTTAGTGTAAAAAGTAAACTAAAAAGATTGTAACAGTGGTTTTAGCGAAGTTTTAAAAACTGGCGTGATTGTGAGTTCATGTCTAGCAAGGCTAAGGTTATCGATGAATTTGAATTAAGTAATCCTGTGTTTACTGGAAACTAAACAGACTAGCCTAACAGTTAAAAAAAAAAAATGTTTTAGGTTTTCGGATATAATTTTTAGAAGGGGGGGTCCTGTTTATAATATCGATTGTATAAAAATAAAATTGATCAGTGATAGTTATTAACTTATTGAACTTTTATTGACAAAAATGCCAAGTTTTAAACTATTTTACAATAAATACAACATTGATATCAGGCTTTTTATTTTAAATTTCAGAATTTTTTAAGCTTTATTTTTAATTTCTTTAACTTTATAGGTGCGAGAGTGGGCGGAAGCACGTTTAAACGAAGATAAACGGATATATATTTTCATTAAATTATGTAATGTTTTGTTCTTAAAAAAAATATCCGTTCTTTAAAAAAAAAAAAAAAAAAAAAAAAATCGATTATACAAAATCATGATAAACAGGACTTCCTAAAATGAAATCAATATTTTTTAGATTTTGACAAATGTCGTGCCTTGAGGAAGTCTATCAATCTACAAACAATTTTTCTTTTTTTTTTTTTACAAGTGAACCAGACTGCGTATGTCGTGTCGATTACTAGTGTTACGAAAGCAACATTTTTTTTTTTTTATTTTAAATGTTTCAAATATTGAACTTGGACATAATCTGACTTGACAAAGGTAGATCGTGTTGCGCCAATATTTCCAAGTGAAGAGACTGCGTACTAGTTTTCAACAGGCTAGAGAGAGAGAGAGAGAGAGAGGCGCTCCTAATCGACCAGTTGGGCGTGGCTGTGGCCTGTTTCAAAACCTGTGCATCTCAAAGTTCACTGAGGAACTAAAGTTGATTTTACTGACGTAAAGATCGTGTGACACTTTAGTTTAATTCCAGAAAGAAAAAGAAAAATTTTAAAATCACGCAATAAGAGAATTAGGTTTTTCTTCGCTGAAGAAAAGTATTCTAGGCTTTCTGGTTATGAAAAATAAATTACATAAGTATTTATTATTTTTATTTAAACAAAGACAAGTGGTTACTGAATATGAAAGAATATTATATAAAAAGTACAGGAATTAAGACAAGCTAACGGCTAACATTGTATTTGCCTTACTTTGAAAGGATTTAAGAAAAAAAAAATCAACTACTTCTGAAGCATTTTTAAAAACATTTTAAACCAGTTAGGAGGCCCTAGTGCTGTAAAAACACCGCAATTTCGATCTGTGGAGAAGTGGGTGATAAATTATTTATCACCCACTTTAAACATTCAATTTACGACATCCCCCCCACCCCACCAAACTAATCTTTCCTGTGTGCAGTGGGCGTAAGTGATGATAGCTCTCCATAACTTCCCATCCTTTGCAGCTCGAAGCAAAGTTTGTCTCCTTAGGATGGCACCCAGCTCCTGTTTTTATTATTATTATTATTATTATTTTTCCAAAAACAAGTACTTTACAAAATCATGCTATCTAGAGTTCCTGGAATAGACAGCCGATATTTTTCATGATAAAAAAAAAAAAAAAAAAAAAAAAAAAGTAAAAAAAAAACAGCCCTAAATTTTAAGACTAGGAGTGACACGAAATTTAAAGAATATTGCTGGCATATTAAGATGACGCTTAAGCTCATGTGATAGGCTTTGGAAATATATTAAAAAAATTATTTTATCCCCTAAGTTACTTATTGTGAATTTTCAACAGATTTTAAACTAATATTTACTTACTTCATGCTTTAAAAATAGAGATTTAAGAATAAGATTATGTAAAAAGAAGATAATTAAAATGTAGAGAAATTCTGATAAAAATCAGGAACGTTGAAAATCCCGTGTCAAATTACACCCAGCCTCTAACGACTTAATTTCAAAACAATGTATGCGAGGAACAAGTCATTTAAACATTGAAAGGGAAAAGTGGTTGCGCAAAGAGAGCCTCTAAAACAGCCACGTACACTTTAAAAAAAGTAACACGATAAAGTTTAAAATCAGTGTAGTGTACATTTCGTTATGTTATTTGGCTTTCATGACGTAATTATCACAGATTTTAGAAGCACACTTCCCACGAAGTATGCTTCTTACAAACTTTACTAACCATTCACCCACCCCCATTACTACGAAAACACCAGTCCACTACTGATTAACTAGTAATTCTAATTGTGAATATAATGAAAATGAACTGGAGCTAGACTTGAACCTGTGTGGTGTCATCTAGTTCAATTCCGGTTGTTCGCAATTATTGTGCAATAAGTATTGTTATTTAGTGCTTTAGTAGAGTTGTTATAAGCTTGGTACAAGGTCGAAACTAAGGGGCGTTCAGTGAGGATTGATTTCACTACATACAATGACCAAACCAGAACAGCTCAATAAGAATTAAACCAGCCAATTAGCCTGAGGCGCCAAGTTTTCGGTGTAACATTTTCATAACGGAAAAGTGACACAAGGCCAACAGGTTTTGAAGGAAAAAGGCAGATGTTGGCCCTCACTATTCATTGTCAATGACCCAGCCAGACAATTTTTTTTTATTTATTCTGTATTGTATTCACATATAGAAAAACACGTGCTGACAGTTTGAGCAAATACAAGAAAAAAAATTATTAGGAGACTATATGAGTTCGATCTTCAAGCGGTAAATCACAATTCTCACACTAGCAGCCTTGTGCCAAACTAAGCATTTTTTTTATTTTTATAAACCAATTTAAAATAATTTGAATAGAAGTTAATTAAAAGAAAAAAAAGAAGCTTTGTTGTGCATTAAAAAAAAAAAAAAAAAAAAAATATTTTTACCACTTTTCATATGAATTGTTTTTAAAACAATGTAATTTTCAAAGTTTAAAGAACCAAGAAATTTTCGTTAAAACAAAGGAAAGAGTACTGAACTGTTAAGTTACACCTATATGACAATGAATGCTAGACAATCTTCTCACAAATGAAGACATCGTAACAGAAATATGGTTACAGAACAATACGGAGAGTACCATGGACCAAACATGTGAGTAATAACGAAGTTTTAGAGAAAATAGAAACAAAAAGGTCACTTATAGTTAACATCAGAAAGAGAGAGTCAACATTTCTAGGACAGAATGAGGAAAGAGGGCTTGGAAATTTTGACACTCACAGGACAGATTGAAGGCAAGCAGGACAGAGGAAAACAGTACATAAACCTACCTAACGAGCTTTTTGTGTTAAAATGGTAGAACAGGGTTAGGGGATAAAAAAAAATTAGTAAGGGCTACAAAAGACAGGAAATTGTAGAGAGCTATGATCGCTAACGTCCTGAAAAAACATGATACATAGAATAATAAATAAAATAAAACAAAGTGCACATAGCACGTCTTACCCTTTAGCTTGTGACCCAATAATAACGTCGAAGCATTTTCATATTACTGACAAACTCCATACACTGTGTAAAGGAAGTTTAAACCATGTGACCACCTTGGCATAAAAATGCGCCGTGAGCAAGGAGTTACAAAAATGCATTTTTGGTGGGAAAAAAAAATGAATAAAAATAGTGGTTGTACTTTGTGACTATTATTCACTAAGAAGAGTAAACACGCACTTTTATGAAATATTAATTCAATGGCTTTTTGTGAAGGACTTCTTTTCTTTTAATACGACAGTCATAAGAACTAAAAGTAAAAAAGTATTCCAGTATTTTACTGTTAAGTAAGAAGAGATTATGTTTTAAAGGGTTTGTATCGCAATTAGTGTTTCATTTAAAAAAAAAAAAAAAAGAAAAAAAATTTCTTATAAATTTGAGTTTTCCACAATGTGATATAAATTATAAATAATCCATATAGGCTAAGTAAGGAATCATGAATATACTATCTAGACGTGTGGGTGGGTTTATTTTACTTAAAGAGAACAGAACAAATTCTAAGTTAGGCCCAGTGTTTGACATATATATCATATTGCGAGTCGTCCTTGCTGGGGAAAGAGAACTAAATTTTTATAAAATTTCAAAAAGATATTTGTAACGGTTAGCTTTTGAATACTAGAAAAACGACCAGGCTCAATTAATTTTAAAGAACAAGGTTCTTTAATTAGTATTTTTTAAAAATTGCTGGTGATTACGTAGGAGTGTGGAAATTGTTTTTAAATTTGAATTTTATTTTTTAAAATCAGATATTTTTTTTAAAATTTATTTTTAGAAAATGTTATTTTAAAAATTTAATTTAATATATTTTATTTTTAAAATTTGTATTTTAAATTTTACAATTTATTTTTTATCACCAGTCTGTTTATTTCTCTTAAAATTAAGCAATTAATTAACACTTTAAAAAAAAAAAAAAAAAAAAAAAATTTTTTTCATTTTTGTATGATAAAAAACGAAATATGCACAAAATTGACAACTAATAATAAAATAATTAGTGGCAATCAAGTCACAAAGTAGTACATTATTGTAAAGTACTTGACTCGGGTACTAAATACAGAGATGAGAAAACTCGCTGAATTAAAAGTTCGGATAATTTTTATCAGATTTCATATTGCAAACTAATGTTTTTATTTTACGCCTCCTTTGACAATCCAAAAACAAATAAGCAAAGAAAATATTTTATTTTAAGGGAATTTCGATCATAAGAATGAATGTGATTTGTAACATTTTAGTTTGAGAAAATGAAGTCTCTCAACAGAGTGTCTGAACCTAAATGTTAAATTCGCGTATTTGGAAATTTAAAAAAAATATTACATAAAATAAGATCATAAAAACAATAATTTACAGAAAAATAAGTTCAACTATTTTGAAGCGTATTTTCGCAATACGAATAAATATGGCTTTTTTTTTTTTTTTTTTGTTTATTTGTTTCTAAATCTGCATTTATGTCAAGTTTTCTGTTTACCCGATATTTACATTTTCGAATGGCTTGGTCTTCCAGCAAACTGCATTTCACAATATGAAACCCGGTAAAACAAACACTCTCATACGCAAGCACGTTTCCATGGATTTGCCCATGCCAACAAAATTTCCAAACATTGGCTGTGACGCAATACAGGCACAAGTGATTGCACGGGTGCTGACAGTGAGGGTAGGGGACAGAGGATACAAGACTTATTATTAGCATTTTTTTTCTTCAAATTATCTTTTGAATTTAAACTGCTTAGGTTATTGAATTTATTTCTAAGAATTTTAAAATACTAATATTGACAATTTAAAATAAACAAAAATTGATAAAACTTAAAAATAAAAAAGTTTGCAATAACCAAAAATACGTCATTTTACCAAATGAGTCGATTCTGATTATCTTCAGCATATATTCCAAGAATGCGAAAATTAGAAGAGTGGCAAAGGGGACCGAAATTAAAACATTAGCTCTGCTCAACAATGTTTATGCCAAAATAGCTGATTTAAAAGAAAACCCACCACCAAAAATCACGAATTTTGCTTTCTTCACAAACTCCTGCAATCTGTTCTTACACCTTCAATTCTTTCTTATCAATTTTCTTGGAAAACAATGTCTACACAAGAAATGGTTTGCGTTTAGTTCTAGTGAGGGTATCGCGGATTTTACACGTATTGTAGACAAATTCAAGTACAAAAAGATAGTTGGGGGACACTTCAGATTTCGAAACAGGTGTCAGATGCTAGTAAAATAGTTAAATTATAAGAGAATTTTACAAGTATATCAAATTCACGGAGTGATTGAATTGCATTTTAAAACTTATCTTCTGAACAAATAATGAGCAACGTATGTCGCTATCACTAGCATTCATCAGTGTCAAGTATACACCCTGATGTCTGCGGTAACACGTGACCTTAAAGTCGTATGTAGCTACCAGACACAAGTCATATTTCTCCCCAGAGTGAGAAAAAAAAAAAAAAAAAAAAAAAAAAAAAAACAGGAATCTAAAACTTTCCTTTCCAATATCCAAATACTAGCACCGTATTGTATTTTTTACGGCACAAGGCCACAAAAGTGGGGCACACAAACAATTAAATCACAACACCACTGCAGTTATTCGGCAACAAGACCAACTTGCTAACCACTGCTCTACGGTGACGCTACTGTCGACCAATATGTTATGAAGGAAGTGTCATTGACACAGATTTTACAAGTACTGGACCTCACGACAAACAAAATACTGCATTCTAAAAATCTAATAGCAAAAACAATTAAAAAAATTCATGACACCCTTATATTTTTTATTTTTCCTTTAAGCGAGTTCTTTTATGCGGTGGGAGGGGGATAAGGTTCTACGGTGCGACAGAAATACCTCCTAAATAATGGTAAAATAGGGACAATAATAATGTCTTCATTTAGCTAATGTCTTACCATTATGTGGGAGGTATTTCTGCCGCACCTTACACTTCCAAACAGTAGGATAGGAGAATGTTTACTAGTTTACAGCTTTTCAAATTAAAAGAAAAATGTCCACATTCCCGAAAATGACAACCACATTTTTGGCTGATAGTATTTCATTAAAATTTTTTTAAAGACCAATCAATGCCCATTGTGACCCAGAATGACTGGGTGACAATGTCAAAAGCCGCTGAAAGCTTGGATACTATCTCAATCTTGCATTGGCCTTGTGCCAAACTATAGTGCTTCTAAAAATGTAATTCAATATGGTCAACAACAGTGTAATAATTGTAGTAGTCAATGTTTAATCCAGTTTCCGAGAGAGAAAAAACTTCATTTTAGCGCCCGAAACGTTTCTAACATACCCGATACTAAATTATTTCACTTAGAAGATTTTCCTCAATTCCACTTTTATTTGTAAAAGGAAAGAAAACAAAAAATGTCGTACTTCATTTGAATATAGAAAGCTTTGCTTCAGAAATTAAGCGAAAAATGCAATATTTAATTTTATAACTACTTACTTACTAGTCGGAAAATATTTTACGATATATTTACAAAGTACTTTTAAAAAGTTGTGGTCCCAAAACGGATGTGTGTTCATTATGAGCACAAGTAAAGTTTACAAATACTAAATCTTGTGGGTCATTCAAAGCAATTTATTTATTTATGAGCTCAGAACAGGAGGTTAAAACAAATTTAAATTCACTATGTGAAAAACGTTTTGGACGCTAAAATGAAAAATCATAAGTGTATAATAACTTTAAAGAGTGGGCATAAGATAATTAAAAAAAAAAAATTTTTTTAATAAAACTTGGAATGATATAAAAAAAAAAAAAAAAAAATTTCAAAATTGAAAAATATTTAAGTTTAATTTTTTTTTTTAAATTCAAAATCGTAGCCCCCACCACCACCATCGTAAAATGTTTATACCATCAGAAAAGGTAAAAAAAAACAAAAAACAACCTTTATTCAATTGCGAGGTCTTGTGGCCATTTTGAATGTTTACTTTGAAGGGGGAGGGGGTAACATTTGTATTGTACTTTAAACAACCAAAAACTGAAAGGTGGCAGGTTACTAAAAAATAGTTGTGGATAATCTGAAGTGGGGGCGGGGAGAACTCAAAATTATGCAATAACAGGTATTTCTCAACTAGAGCCACTCACTTATCTGCTGTAGTCATAAAAAAAATAAATAAAATAAGTTATATTTTTTTTTAAAGAAAAAAAAAAAAAAAAAAAGACTAGTCTAAAAACAATCGATTAAAAAAAAAAATCAACTTCAGGATTTTTTTTTATCAGTTACGACTATCAATAATTGACGTTTTAGATGAAAGTATACATTTTTTTTATTACAAACTTTCTGCTAATAAAAGTTTGCTGCTCTAAAATAAAAACAAAAAACTATAAAGCATAATACTAGTTAATTAATTAGAATGTGTATTAAAAAAAATGCGACGTTGCGGAAATTAGTTTACCATAGCTTGGAGACAATCTTAAAATTGCAAAGCAATAAAAAAAAAATCTTAGATAATAATATCGTTTAATAAGAATCTCTACAATTAACGAACAAGATCAACTGAATGACTATTATTATTGAATAATAATTACTCGTGACAAGAATTCCAATTTGAAATTAAAACAAATTCTGCTTTACTGGAATTGTGTAGTAAATATATAAAAAATATTTTTAAAACGTTGTAAATAAACGCATATTGTGAAGTAAAATAAATCCAATCATCTGGTGAAATATCCATCTTCTATGCGCTGTGTCCCTTTCAGTACATAGGCGATCATGACTCCACAACTTTCTGTTCTTTGTAGCCCTTAGTAAAGTGGCTACTTATCTCTCATAATCTTTGTTTGACAACTATTTTACACAAGTTCGTTTGTTATGTTATGCATTGCTTTCTTCTCCTCCTTGCCTTCAATCTGTCCTGTTAGTTTCAAATTTTCCAAGCTCTCTTTTCTCATCATCTATGTACCATAGAAATTTAAACTGTCTCCTTTTGATTTTGATGCTAAGTTTACCTTTTGTTTGTTTTCTGTAAAACTTCGTCGTTGCTTAATTTACAATATTATTCGGACTATTGCACTCATCTTTGTCGCCATATTTATTACAACGTTTCGGCCATTGTACGCTCCGGCCTTCTTCAGGTGGTTGGAATGTCGAACTTAACCCTTTATTTCGCTCAATGGGATAGACTGTTCTAGTTCCATAATGGATGTCAGTTATCAGTTATCTCCTGTTAATTCCCCTCTCCAAGTTCTCCACTGCCTTAACCGGGTATTGAACCAACACTCTTTGGGTAAATAATGTACATAATACCTCATCTCAGAAATAGACAGATCTGTCGTTGCTATACACTGAAAATTAGATATTTATTTGATAAAAAGTTTTTACTCAAAGACAAAATTTTAAACATTTCATTTAAATTATTGATTTTTAAAAATAACCATAAATCGTTTTTATAAAATTACTTGTAAAATCTGATGAAGAGCTTGACAACTTTAAATTATCAATTAATTAGGGTATGTCAAATTAAATAAAAAAAGGACAGTAATTGTTACAATCAAGAAAATTAGACATAAATTTCCAAATTCCTTAAGATTCTTAAGTTAAGAAACAACAGCAAACAAACCAATACAAGGTAAAAACATGTGCGAGGGAGGCAATGAAGTTGTCCCTTGACCTTCAGGCATCCCCCACCTATACTACACACAAATACATAAAAAAGAAAAAAAAAAAGAAAAAGAAGAGTAATACAAAAAAGGTGGACTAAGCAAGATTTCAAGGAAACGTTCAAATTGGAAGTGGAGTTACGGCGAAAAAGCTTTAAGAAAAAAAAAAGTAAAAATAAAATAGGGGTTTCAGTTTGGCGTAGACTTTGTGACATTTTTCAAGAAACTGGCCGTTTTGGGTAAAAGATTTATGATCATGTGAAGAAATCATTAAAAAAAAAAAAAAAAATCAGAGAGAGAAAGAGAAACAGGAGTCCAGAAAACAAAAATAAAAGCAAAAGAATGAATGGAATTAAACTGGTACAATTAAAACAAATAAATAGTAGCAGTAGTAACAAGTACAAACAACTAATAATGTCGTTTTTCCTACTAACAACAAAAAAACACACGCATCATACAAATCATTTTATTTTTAAACGATTTAAGAAAAGTACCTACGATTTTTAACAGAAAGATTAATTATCCGTGTAATTAAAATTCGTCACCAAATTTTTACAGTAAGGAGTAAAAAAAAAAAAAAAAAAAAAAAAAAAATTATAACACCAACTAACTAACAGTGACCAAAACAGATGAGTAAAACGAGTAAAATATAAAAATAAAATATACTTACTTTTAAAAATGTCACAGACGTGTCACATTTATAAAATCTGACAACCGACAAAGGACGTCATTCATTTCTAATAACAAATGATAAAGCTAACATCACACACAGAATATGTGTACGTGTATGCGCATGTATATATGTGTATATGCGTGTGTTATAGATAGAGAGGTGTGTGTGTATATGTGGGTGTGCGTGTGTAGCTATATATGTGCGTATAAGCGCGCGCAAAATATGGAAATTACGATTGTAGTGATGACAACGGTGCGTGCTGTTATCGGTAATAAAGAGCACATTGTTGTGTGCGTGGACAGTGTTTACACGAAAATATCAACAGTTGCATCAACAAAAGCCAAAAGGTGTATTTATTTTAAACTATCATTTTTTTTTTTAAATGTTAACATTTTTTTTACGTCTTTGGAGGCTTTCTTTTTTAACATTATTGTTTACTTACCGATGGCGATGTAATTTAATTTTACCTTTTTCTTTTTGTAAATCGAGGATGGATTCATGTTTTTCTACTCTATTTTCAGGGGAGTTTACTTTAAAAAGAAAAAAAAAATGTCTTTTCTCCTCCAACCCCCAAATTTGCAGGTCGGATATGTAGATATTTTTCAGGGGTGAGGGAGAGCACTGGTAATTTACATTTATTTGTGTCACAAGATGGACGAGAGAGAGATTGTTGAAAGTAAAGAAAAAAAAAAAAAACATGCTGAATTTAATTCAGATTTTTATAACATTAACAACCACCCACTATTACGTAAAAATATCTCTCCATCTCTTTTTTTTTAACATTACATTTTTCGGTAATAATATGGTGTAAAAACAAAAATCTGCTAAAACCCTAAGAAATCCTACTAACTTGAGATGACGAAAATAATTTTAATTTTCGACATATTCAACAATCAGCTGTGTCTCTAAGTTATTATACAACTGTTATAGACTATATAGACTAACAGTTACTCAGTTGTATGTCTTTTTTCTTTTAGCAATTTGAATCGTATCTGAACCCTTTTTCCCCCCGAAAAGTTGCTGATAGGCGACAAGTCACCACTGTCGTAATTTTTTTTTTAAAATTCAAAAATAAAAATTACTATTATTGATGGTGCACACTACCACTGTAGAATTCAGCGTTAACTTTTTTTTTCTATCTCTAATTGGAATTCGAACATTCAAGAGACTATCTTCAAAAGAAAAAAAGTCTTTTTCATCATAGGTCATGTATGTGTCTGCCCATTGAGTTCTGAACTCACATTGAGACAGATTTACACACAATTGAGAAAGCTGTGAATTAATTTTTTTTAAATTATAACAAAGAAAAAAATTTAATGCTATATGACTATTCGGCTATGTAAGAAAATACAACAAATTAATATTCTTTGCTGTCGCATGCAGAAATCTGTCGTTTGTTATATTTCATTTAAAAATATATTTGTAGATTCATTTTTAAAATATCTGATACAAGCCAGAAAAATATTATTTAAAAATAGTAAGTAAATACTACAGCATCCAACACAGAATTGTTCATTTAAATTTTAATGTTAAAAAAAAAAAAAAAAAAAAAAAAACTGACAATTTATAAAAATTTATCTTACAAGAATGAAACAAGAATTTTTACATTCGTTTGGCTTGGTTCATTCATTTTTCCATCAGTATGAAAAAGATTACGTTTGTTCTTGAAACGAATTGCTTTCTTGCATGTTGATTGTTGATATATGGTTTTTTTGGAAAGGACTACTGATCGTTGTAGAAATTGAATAACAGTCAAGAAAGGTGCTCGTTAGGTTTGAACTCAAAACCAGGGGGATTAAAAAGAGAAAAAAAGCAAAGAAAAAGACTCATTTCGAACTGAGCCGCATCACATTTATTATTATTAACGAATTCATCACATTGTAAGAGATATTTTTAGCAAGAACGGGGGGGGGGATATACAAAATATCCCAGTTTCTCTCCTTTTATTATAATTTAGCAAGTATTTCCAAGTTTGAACCGCAAAAGAACTTTAGAAATAAAATGGGTAAAAAAAAAAAAAAAAAAAAAAATTCTAGAAATGAGAATTTTGTCATAATTTTGCTAATGGAGGAAAATACTTAAATTCGTTTTTAAACTTCTATAGAAAGAAAAATCTTATTCAAAATGTCATTCCTCACTATTTCAATAGTGTTGACTGTTGATGTTTATCAGAAAATACTTCCAAAACTTAAGAAAAAAAAATCACGCCATAAAGATAAGGGGTCAGTCTGTCACCAAAAAAGCAGTGCGAAATAGTAAAGATAAGATTAAGATTTATTATTAGTTATTACCTTACTGCTATTACAAATGATAATTTTAAAGATCTTTAAATATTGAAACAAAGTAGAAAAGGTCTTTTTTCTTTTTACATATTTAAGTTTGAACTTTCGATCATAACACCCAAACCAAGAACAAAATATGGACAAAAAAAAAAAAAAAAATCCCAAAAAAACTGGGATTTAGGAAAAAATAAAATATCCAAATTTTACTAAAAATAAAATAAATAAAAAAAACCTCCATCACTATGACGATCAAAGGTTTATTTTCTTTGAGTAAGATTCGAACCCACAACCTAAAAATAACTCTTAAAAAAATTCAAAGCTACATTTTTTTCTAAATATAGAGATTATGAAACGAATAGATTAAGTAAAAAAAATTCATTAAAATTAAAAGATCTGTAATTAAATAATTTGGGCTTTGATTTTTAGAGACACGATTTTTGAAGGGGGAAAGTGCAACTCAAAAGCGGTTAAATTTAAAAAAAAAAAAAAAAAAAAAAATCTATGAAAAATACAAATAAAATCGCGCACTTGTACGTATGTCATGAGAATTTTTTTTTTTTTAATAAAGTTGAAAAATAAAGTACAGGATCAGTCAGTCAGTGGTTACTCTCCCTCTCTCTTCCAACTGAAATCCTCAATATAAATACGATTTTATTCTCGCCCAAACACGAAAATAAAGTGAATAAACTAATTCAGTTGTGAAATGAGATTTAATAAAAAAAAATTTTTTTAAAATTCAAGTTTCAATCGAAGGAAAAAAAAAAACAAGAACCTTCATTTAGATTTGAACACAGATCATAACTATAGAAGCACAACGGCACGGCCGTCAACTCGATTAATTCAAACATCAGAGATAAAAGACAAACAAACAGCGGATTTTGATAAAGGAATATTTTAGCATCAACAACCTTAACGATTAAAGAAAATGCGTATTTAAAAATTGAGTAAAAAAATTCAACCCCCATTTTATGACCATTTAATGAAACTCATATTTCTTACGTACTTAAGATTTTTTTTTTATATATTATATTAAATAATTAAAAAAGATGAAATAACGATTAATCAAATTTAACGTTTCGGATAAACAACTTATTAAAAAATAAACCCGTTGTTTTTCTAGCTTAATCAAGTTAAAGAAAAATAGATAAGCGAAATGTCAAGAACAAGAGAGTAAAGACAAGAAGGACGTCTTTTTAGCCATCGCTTTAAAAAAAATCGTGTCAACTGTTTGCGGGGACCCTATGTTATGCAGTCTAGATTTCGTAATTAACACCGATTACAAGGATAAAAATGCCATGAATAGAGAGATAAAAGGTTATAGGATCTGCACGAAGTGAAATCTGGAAAGAAAGTGAACGTTTACCTGACTGTCTTTTCACGAATGTCGAAATTCCGAGACAGTAACAAAGTCAAAATGAAATTTCTCCCGCCATGTTGCTGCTGTGCGAAAAAAAACACAAAAATCACTGCGCAGAAATACAGGTTGTAATCATTTATCAGCAAAGAAGTTAAAAAAACAAAAAGTAAACACTTTAACTCAGTTAAATTTTGACTATTTTTAAATTTCAAAGCAAAACTGTAGGGAAAATATCATTTCTTTTGTGCTTTCTCCGTTACAAAAACTTGCCTAATCTTGGATAATAGCAGAACTATATTTATTGCGCAGTAGTATAATGGAGGTGATCTAAGCTGAGAGCAGCCTCGTTTTGAAAATGATTTTCGAATCGAGTCGCGCGTTTTTCGCTCTGGTAAAACGCGAAAGAACCGCTTCTTTTTAGTTAACTTTTTCTGGGTTGTCTTCCTTCAGTTTTTTACGACACACATTTTGTTGAATTTAAATTTAATCATTGTTTTTAACCGAACTAATTTTTATATTGCTTATTCTATCATATGATAATTCAATTTAATAATAGAACATCATTTTATTTAAATAAAAATGTATGCAATTTAAATTAGCCACGAACAAACAAATCTTTTTTTCTTTTTTTTTTTTTAGTTTAACTTTAAATTATGAAATTGATTAATTAAAATTAAATCATTACTTGAAATTTAATTAGGTTATTTTTTATAAACAAAATGTAACAATGACAATGTATAGAAATGACAAATGCCTGATAAATTGTAATTTACATAAAAAAATCTTTGCACAAGCTGGTGTAGCTTCCCCTTCAGTCCAAAACCGACTTGTCAAATTTTGTACCCAATTACCTTGCCTTCCACACCCAGGGATGTCGGGTTACAAAAGAATGTTTACATTTTCGATTCAATGAATTATAAAATAAACTTACAAATGCTTCAATAATTAGGGAGGGAGAAGAATAAACATTTCACCATGATTAAATGAAATTTTGAAATTCAATTATATATTTGAATTTGTTAATGAAAAGCAAAAATTGGAGCTGTTTTACTTTTTACTCAACAAATATGTGACATTGCACGTGATTTCACGACAATAAGTCCTCAACCGCACCCGTAAGGTAGATTTACAAAGAAAGCTAAAATATCCATTTGTTTTATTATTGTATTTTAAATCTTATTAAATTAAAATAAAAATATTTTTAATTGTTAATTGATGCTATTTCTTTGTTTGATTCATTTTTGCACCTACGAATGCGAAAGTAATTTTTTATTTACACTGTGACTATTGCTTTGGAGTGGACTGTTGTTTTCATCTTCGTTGCCAGTGAATAAATACGTTGATTGAATCCAGTGATTTGATTCAAAGAGTTGCGAGTTCAATACCTGGCTATAGCTGAGGGGAGCAAAAAGTTGATTTAAAGGGAGATAACTGATACTGAGGCACCCGAAAGAGGCATGGCACATGGAACTAGAAAAAAATTATACTGGTGGACGAAATAAAGGGTTCGCTTCAAAATTCCATTCTCCTGAAGAAGGCCAGAGTGTACAATGGCAAAAACGTGAATATGGCAACAAAGATGAGGACAACAGTTTGAACAATGTAAATAGTATAAATAATTACAATACCTCATCTCAGAAATATAGACAAATAATAGCTTTTTGTAAATATATTTTTGTTCGTTTCTATACAAACGAGTTAAATATTTCTGGTGAGCAGATAAAAAATACAATAATTATTATTGCAGTTGTATTTTTATTACATTTGAATCCATCCACTGATTTTTATCATTACTCATCAGTTCCTATGTGATCATTGGGAATACAAGGTGCTGTAAGCCTGGATGTGTGGATTCTGTAATGGATAAAGACTCATTTACTAATAATTTTTAATACAATAAAAATAATGAAAAAAGGGATTATCATTGGTCAGGAATTAATGCAAACATTACTGACAGAATAGGGTCATTATATATATAATGTAAATGTATTACTAATGATTTTTATTATAGTATTGCATTGAACATCAGAAAGAAAGGGATTGTCAATGGTCAGGAATGAATGCATGCATTACTGATGGAATAGGGTTATGCATATAATGTACCCACATTGCTAATGAATTTATTATAGGAATGCATTGAAAATAAGGAAAAAGGGGATTGTCAGTGATCAGGAATGAATGCAAGCATTACTGATAGAATAGGGCTATTATATGTATAATGTAAATGCATTGCTAATGATTTTACTATAGGAATGCATTGAAAATGAGGAAGAAAGGGATTGTCAGTGGTCAGGAATAAATGCAAGCATTACTGATAGAATAGGGCTATTATATGTATAATGTAATTGCATTGCTAATGATTTTACTATAGGAATGCATTGAAAATGAGGAAGAAAGGGATTGTCAGTGGTCAGGAATAAATGCAAGCATTACTGATAGAATAGGGCTATTATATGTATAATGTAAATGCATTGCTAATGATTTTACTATAGGAATGTATCGAAAATGAGGAAGAAAGCGATTGTCAGTGGTCAGGAATAAATGCAAGCATTACTGATAGAATAGGGCTATTATATGTATAATGTAAATGCATTGCTAATGATTTTACTATAGGAATGTATCGAAAATGAGGAAGAAAGCGATTGTCAGTGGTCAGGAATAAATGCAAGCATTACTGATAGAATAGGGCTATTATATGTATAATGGAAATGCATTGCTAATGATTTTACTATAGGAATGTATCGAAAATGAGGAAGAAAGGGATTGTCAGTGGTCAGGAATAAATGCAAGCATTACTGATAGAATAGGGCTATTATATGTATAATGGAAATGCATTGCTAATGATTTTACTATAGGAATGTATTGAAAATCAGGAAGAAAGGGATTTCAGTGGTCAGGAATTAATTCAAGCATTACTGATAGAATAGGGCTATTATATGTATAATGTAAATGCATTGCTAATGGTTTTTCTATAGGAATGCATTGAAAATGAGGAAAAAAGGGATTGTCAGTGGTCAAGAATGAATTCAAGCATTACTGATAGAATAGGGCTATTATATGTATAATGTAAATACATTGCTAATGATTTTAATATTGGAATGCATTGAAAATGAGGAAGAAAGGGATTGTCAGTGGTCAAGAATGAATGCAAGCATTACTGATAAAATAGGGTTATTATATGTATAATGTAAATGGATTATTAATTATTTTACTATAGGATTGCATTGAAAATCAAGAAAAAAAACACTATCAGTAGTCAAAAATTAATCCAAAACTGATAGAATAGGGTTATTAAAGTTTTAAACTTGGCTTATCTGTGTTCTCGAATTAATCTCTGAGAAAGTGCCTGCTTTTGGTCAGTGGTAAGGTTCATCATACAATTTACTGATATAGTAAATATTGGGTGAGTTTAATCCTCAATGGGTGCCCATTATGATGAGCTTGAGTCAAGCTAAGCTAATTTCTTTTAACTAACAAATATCCCTATTTCAAAATTATTCTATAATAGTTAAATTCTGAATTAAAATGTTGCACACTTTTCACTTTTTTTCTCACTTACTCAATTTTTACTTTGTCAAAATTCTTCCATGTGTCTTATTTAATGTTTTTAACTCTGATCAAGGCTTTAATTTTAGATAAAGCAATTTTTTTGGTTACTTCCTTGGTCACTATCTGGACTTGACATCACTGGTAATCCTGTCAGACTTCCAAAGATCTAAAAAATATTTTCCTGCACATGTATGGATGTAGCCAGAATTAAATCATTATTTAACGTAGAGATTTAGACACCATAATGTAAACAATGCGTGAATGTAGTCTGAATAAAATAACAAAACTAGCAAATCAGAATTAAGGATTCAATATCTGGCTAATCAAACAAAAGATTAAGAATCTAAAATTTTTGTCAAGTTGAGCCTATCTTTACTGATATAAGCAGAGGAGTATTATCATTTAGACATATAGCAGTATAGTGACAACAGAGAAAGCAACCACATTGACAAACCAGGAAAAACATATCTGTATAACACACTGGTACCATAAAATTCTACTTAATACTCCCAGATAAGGAATTTGACACATGGACTGATACTCTACTGATAAATAATTAGATTTATTTGTAAGTACGAACCACACATGCTAAAACCAAATATGCTCCCAAAATCTTACATGTGTAATTTATGACCAATGCTTGTCATCCCCACAATGAACTAATTGCTCTGACAGAGACTTGTCCTTTTTTTTCCTCCAGTGCCAGTGTTCTGCCTAATAAAACTTTGTCATTGTTTGTTCTATAAATCCATGTTTGTGCGTATTCATGTTTCCATCATCAGAGGCATTGCTACTTTAGTGTCGATGAAAGAAATCATAGCTAAAACATGCTCTACAATGACAATTCAAGTATAAGCCTAAAATGGTGAACATTTTTTTACTACTGTAATGGTCAACTATCAAAGTCAGGTTATGTAAAATTGTACATATAATCTAGAAAAATACTCCCCATAACTTCAAGTACAAAAATGAAAGAAATGAAATGTCTATTTTACAATATTGTGGTTATTGTCCTTGTCCATATGTCTCAAGGTGCATTTTCATTGACATCAGATATGTACAGTAACTGGAGAATAATAATTAGTAGCACAAAAAAACAAAATAATGTTACTGGGAAATTTCCAACTAAGAAGTTCTATGAAAATAGAAAAAATATTTTTAGTGGGAATAATTGTTCTGTAAAATTACTTTTTTCCAAGAATACAAATATTGTTCTTGTCAGGGCATTAATAATAAAAGAGAAGTTATAACCTTACACCAAGTAATGTTAATTTTACTACAAAAGACATTTTCACAAGATAGAAAAGTGAGTAGCTCTTTCTCTATGATGAACAAAAAACTTATGTTAGAAGCTTCCTACATAATTATTTACATTAAATTTGAGGGTAGTGCACAAAAAGGGTTTAGCCATGTATAGCAAATAAATGTAACAAATTAGGCGTGGTTTTCCTAGCCTTTGTGCACATTTCTTCATTAATGACGAATGTTTATCTGAAGACGATGAAAATGACCTTGAATAATTCAGTTGAGAATAATTTGCTACTTTTTTGTCTACAATGAAACAAACTAAATAGAATGTTTTTATTAAAGTTACCATCAATTGATATAATGTTACCAAAATGTAAAAAACAGTCTCAATTGGTGATAATGTAAGTGGCAGATGGCTATAAAAAGGCACTGTTGATTATTTACAGCTAATTTGTTTAAATAATTCACTGACAATTGTTTGTGTTACTTAGCAATAATCTATATCTATAAAACAGATGTGTATGTGTGCTATTTATGCACATCCACATTTCTCTACCAATTTTGATGAATTTGTACACACATGTTGCAAATTTACCAAATTAGATCAAGACCAACTTTTCAATCTCAAGACCCCCTGGGGTTGGTAGAAAAATTGATAAAACTGAAGGTGGGTATGAAATTTTGCAAAAACAATGGCAAAGTTATATGCAAACAAAATTTTTACTGGATGAGCTGATATTCTTTGCACTTAATGCAAAACATAGCTTATGTTATGAGGTTTATGTAGAGTGCTTGATAGTTTTCCTGCGACATTGGCTTCACACGAAATGAAAAAAATTGTAAAAAAATAAGGTTTTTTGCACTACTTAAAATACAAACTTGAATAACTTCTTCATTTTTTATCCAATTTTCTTCAAACATGTCACAAAAAATTTGCCATCATGCATAAAATAAGATAGTATGATTTTAATCCTACTCACTCCCCTGAAAAAAACATAAAAAACTGTTAAAAAAAAGCTTGTTTTTCGCTTATAACTCCCTGGTCTTTCATCTGACGCTTTCCAAATTTGCCATGTAAATTACATATGACACACAAATTGAAATCTGTAACAAACCAGGTTCAAAATCAGCTATTGCCATTTAGCCAATAGTTTCTTCATATGATTCTATCCTAAATTGGCATTTGAACAACTTTTGATGCAAAGATTATTTGAGAAGGATTATTGAAGCATTAAAAGGGAAAAATTCCCGAATAACCACTTATTAACCCCTGCTTTATAGTAAACATGCAAAGAAGGAGGGGGTAGAGGCTTTCATGTGTTTGCATGAGCAGTTGAATCAAGCTCTGACACTTCATCCCTGTTTTTGTTTGATTATTAGATTTGTGAACAATGTCATATTATTTGAAAGTTATTATGACCATAGGAAATTTACTGAATATCTAAAATATTGAAACAATTTAACCCTGAGCAATGACCACACAAGAAGGTTTTATCAATTGAATCCCTTTATTAAGAATACTCAAACACTTGTGAAGGACATACTGTAAAAAAGATGAATGGGGGGGGAGTAACTTACTATAGCAATGGATGATGCATGCAAGTGGGGATGCAGGCAGACATTTCTATACAGGGGGGTATGATTATACAATTGCAGCTATGTACACCTGGGCAATGCCAGGTATCTTGGCTAGTTGTAAGTAAAATGATGCACTAAAATAAGTAACCAAGTAATCGTTTTAAGTTTTCTGAATATCAGTGCCAAATTTCAACAGTTTGGTAAAAAAGGAATGTAATGTTGTAATGTTCGTTTCTTTTGTCTGTAAGGCAGTAAATGCATATTTTGTATGAATTCAGTTCATAATTAGATTAAAGTCCCTGAAGTTGTACTTTCAAAGTGATACACTAGAATAAGTAATCATGTAATCATTTTATAGATTTTCTGGCATTAAACACCCCAACAAAGGTTGATATGTCATAAAAAACAAGTCCTATATTGGTTCTGAACTACTGTCATTACAATCCTCTTGGATGAATGCTGGGTAATTTCCTTTCAGATGAAGAAGCTTCAAGCAACAGATGTGGTTCTACAGACAGATGCTAAAACCATGTACTGAACATGTAAGTAAAAGCTTGGAGAATTTGATACTTACAGGACATATTGTGTTACTTAAAATGATTACTTTGCTACTTATGTCAATCTAAAAAACATTCTTAGTTGGCAATAATATAAATGACAGATCTCTATAAAAAGGAACTGTTGATTATTTACAGGTAATTTGTTTAAATAATGCACTGAAAATTGTTTGTGTCAATTGGCAATAATTTTAAGTAAAATTATGCACTAAAATAAGTAACCAAGTAATCATTTTAAGTTTTCTAAATTTCAACAGTTTTGTAAAGAGAAATGCAATGTCTGTCTTTACAATATCTTTGTTATCACTATTGCCTTAGCTCCACAAAATTTTACATTTAATATATATATATATATATATATATATTATAATTGTTTTTTAAAAATATATAATCATTGCAACACTGAAAACTTCAATTTAAATTCAATCATAAAAATTAAACCAATCCCCCATTCAGAAACCTTGCTGCCAGATGTAGCTTATCGCCATACTCAGGACTACCACTGGAAAGGAACAAGATTTGAAGAAATCAAGATTTGAGGAAATCTAAGAGAATGCAATGAGGCAGTTGCTCACTGTCCCTGAAAAGGAGTTCCAGGAATACTTCCATCAATGGAAACAATGCTGGATAAAGTGTGTGGCTTCAGAGTGGGACTACTTCTAAGGAGAATAAATGCCAAATTGATATGTGTTATAATTTTTTTTTTATAGTACCAGTATGGTTACTTTTTGATCAGACCTCATTTTTTATCAAATAACATTTTCAAATGTTCTAATTTATTTTTTATGTACCTTTCCAGCTGGCCTCACATTTTTTTGATTTAGCTGAATTAAAGTATATATAGGTATTTGTCCATGTGCTCATGTTGCAACAGAACATGATACAAAGTCAGAATTTAATATGGGATTTCCAGAAAACACTGTAAAAACATTGCTCAAGCCACCTCAATATTTCCTCTTTTGGAGATGCCTCAAGTGCTGGGTAATGACCCCAGCCCCATGAAGGAGTGGTACTGCCTGGGCTGATATTAAATTCAACTTCCATGGTGTATTGCCTGGTAAGAATTTGCAAGGATAGGTCTTCACTGAAAGCAGAATCCAGTTAAATATTTGTCAAACATATATAAAAAAATTTATTAGTTAGTAATATAAAACCTTTTGTAATTGTTTGGTCTGTGTTATATTCATTCACACCATAGTGGTAGTGTAATTTTAGGCTTGTTTTTATGAAGATAAAAACAGGAAAAATAAACACACACAGTACAGAAAAAAGAATGGTAAATTGTATGTTAATTTCATACAATTTTATTTATGTATTTGTGTGTATTTTTTTTACTTTACAAGTGTGTTAATGTAAATGTTATAAAAGAGAGCAACTTACTCTGTAATATTACAAGTCCTATCACAGAGAGAAGTTACACATGTTGTCATCTTGATGGTTCTTCAGCGAAGAGGTTGAATATAATGTCTTTTGGTGGGATGTCCATATTTCTGGCAGAACAGTTTTTGTTGCATGCTGGGAGTAATTTTATTATTATTATATTTTTTTATTTTATTTATTTTAAACAAGGTTTAAATATTATTGTTTTATTTTATATATAATTTTTATTATTTTTTTATTTATTTGTAACAATAATATCCCTACATGTCCACTTGTCAGGAGGTAACAGCAATTGACTGCCAATTTTCTCATTGTCGTTATTTTTATATTAAAAAATAATTTATGTGCTTTTTGTTCATGTTCAGTTGATTTTTATCTTCTTTGTGTGTGTATGTGTGTGCCCGCATGTATGCGCATATGTGTGTATGCCTGTGTGACATTATTAAGAGGGTGCTGGTAAATTAGGAAAAATGTTTTAAAAATAAACTGGAAAACAAGAAAAGTACTGTTTTTTGATAGACTGAAAATATACTGATAACAAAACAAGAAAAATGCTATTTTTTTTCAATAGACTGAAAGTATACTGATAACAAAAGAAGGAAAATGAAAAGAAAGGATATCTGTTTTCTTTTCTCTCCCTGCCCTGGGGTTAAGATACCAATGGTGGCTAGCATAGAAGCCATCTGTTTTTGGTCAAGTTAATATTAAGTGATGGTATTTTCTTAAGTATCCAATCAACCCCGCGTGAAAGAATTGATTATATTTTAACAACCTCAAGTGTCAACAAGGGAATGAGATAAAGCATCAGTGGGATACTTGTTGAACAAAGTGGGTAATGGAAAGGCCATCCATGAAGGCTAGCAGCGAATCTCTAGCCAAAATTTGGTCAGTTGATAAGACTTTGATTTTAAGACCGACATGTTTCCAAATGTAAACAGGAATGGAATTGCAGTTATATTTCTTTTTCATCTGCCTAAGACATGATAAAATATATTAAAACAAAGGAATTGTCTCTTTTTGTCACTTAATGACCAAAGAGCTGGTGAGGGTAAGTGACAGGTGACAAATACCAGATGCAACCAACCCCACAAGGATGCGATAAGAATACACCACTGATGGAAATTTTGAATGATAATTAAATGCAGCAATTTGGGCTAGACCATGCCTAGCTTCTGGGAACCGGTTTGATCAGGAGACAAAGCGAGAGGTAAAAGCCTAGAATTCAAGGAAGGCGGAGGAATTGCCTGCACCCTTTGGGCAGTCATGGTGAGAGGCACCCTCACAAGATGAAAGGAGTTAGGCAGATTGATATTCTGCCAACACCACTCTTCAGGAGAGGGATTTGCCTAAATTTGGTCAGGCAATCAATTTCCCAACCACCTCATGCCTCGTGCTGGTCTTGCACAAGGGCCCATAAATACAGACAAGTCAGGCGAGAGACGAGAAGAAGGAACCAGACAGCTCGAAGCACTGTTTGTGAGAGGGACGCATTGCCAGTTGGTTCAAGACCAGCTTTGCTAAACCCTGTGCAGCTACTGCAGAAAGAACTTAGACTCTGGCCTTGTTCCAGACTGCCAAATACAACTGAATGGTCAGCCCGAAGAAATCACAGAGTGGAAGAAATCAGACTTCAGTTTTGTACCAGTTTACCAAGTGTGGTTAAACATAGTGTCATGGGGCATTGTGGGGGAAGGTGTTGAAAATTTGCATGTTGTTAATTTAGTGAGGAGAACTTTCATTGTATGAACCTTTGAAATAAAGTTGTTGTGTTACACAGCTGTCTCTTACTTTGTTCCTTGTGATGTCATCTTGCCAAAGCTACCGGATAAGCGACATTGAGTATATGACTTGGCATTTACCCACCCTGTGATCTAAAACAAACACGTGGGCAGGGTGGGATTGAGGATTGGGACAACCAACTCCAAGGCTGGTCATAAGGATTGACCACAGACTTGCTCGGTGACTGAGGGTGGGATTGTGATGTCATACCTGTGCATGTGTGTAGAATGTCATAGTTATTTTCTCCTTTTCTTAAATTTCTTGTCTCCTTATACTTTCTCACTATTCTTTTTCTTTCTTTTTTCCTTTTTTCAGCTCAATGTCAAAGATAATGCAGCAATGATATTTTCAATGTTGTAGACAAGACTTTTATTTGGGCTAATTTTCTTGAATATTTTGGGTTTTCTTAAGTTTAGAAAATATAGGTGTATTTTGTTTGATATTTATTTCTTTAAATAATTAATGTTTTTTTTCATTCTAGGTTTGTCTTTTACACTTACTTTTTGGCTGGTCTTTACTAGCTATCTGCTATGTCCCAGAAAGGGATATATTTGTTCGTAGTAACAAAGTGGTTGTTCACTACTGTAACCGGGTAGGACAATCTAGCAGGTAACCGTAATGGACTGGTCCTCGTCGTAGTGGTAGGCAATAGGTGTAGGCAATAGGTGTAGGCAATAGGCGAAGACAATAGGTGTTGTCTGTACCTCCACATCAGTCTGTATTTATGACTGACACCAGCCAATCATATTACTGTGAGGGGGAAACCAGGTGTATGCATATTCATTACATCACTATCCTAGTTCTAGTTAATCTGACTCACAACCCATTCATTCAATACAATTTATTCATGCACCACAAGAACACATCCATCACCACTCAAATCCTGCATATACCACAATACCACATATTTAGAAGGGACCTACAAAACACCCAAAGACATAAAAATTTGAAAGCCTATATAGTTCGTTTTTACAAAAATATATAAAAATTTCATGATTCATGAAATGATGGTGGAGGGGAGATGAACCCAGAAAACAAACTAAAAATGCAACACAAAGACAAAACTAAAACAAAACAACAAATTTATGCGGTGTTTACTCATTCCCCCACGAGAATGAGATGTGACACAAGGTCGGATTAATGTGAGGACCCAAGCGCATACACTTGGGCAGGGACAAAAATTCCCCTCAGCCCCCACAACCGTCGATTGCGCTGGCCTTGGTGCAAGCACCGATCCCTCCTTCTTGTGCAATGGGAGGGTGCAGCCTCATGTTGCTGTTCCCCAGGGCTGGGCATCTCTTCAGTATAATTTTCCTCAGTTGCCCCTCTGTCCTTTGACAGAGAAGCCCCTGAGCGCATTCTGTCCAAGGACAGAGACGCAACTGAGAGATGATAAATAATGCGAAATACCTCCAAGGAGGGATTTACACAGTAGAAATTTTCCAAGCATAGCTTAGATGTGGCACAAGGCCGAAAGTATGGGGCATCCAGTGAGGATCGAACTCACTTTTCAGTAGTAACTGATCTAGCAAGACAAGCTTACTAACCATTACACCACGCCGAGGTCTCCCATAGTTATTTTCCAAGCGTAGCTTAGATGTGGCACAAGGCAGAAAGTATGAGGCACCCAGTGAGGATCAAACTCACTACTCAGTCATAATTGTTCTAGCGAGACAAACTTGTTAACCATTACACCACCTTTATGCACAAAAGGCTCATATCTGAGTTATATATTATCTACTTCTAGGTGATATCACTTTTCAAGTTGAACTAATTTGCAGATTTTAAAAGAATGTCTGATAGTTTAAAAAAATTCAATTTGATGTGTCACATTTGTCTGTAAAAGTTACTAAATTTAGAATTGGCTCTAAAAAATTACTGAAATAATTTGGTCAAGTCAGACTGTTTGAAACTCATTTGAAAAATATACACTCCTTGTATATTGGACAAGCAATCAACATGATGGCTGATCAAAAAGGTGGCTTTAATTTAAAGTTAAAATTCATCTGAAGCCTCTTCTATGATATATATAAGAAGACATGTTTTGGGCTACTCGAGGCGATATAATGGTTAGCAATATTGTCTTGCTAGAACAATTATGACTGAGTAGTGAGTTCAATCCACACTGGGTGGCCCCTACTTTCGGCCCTGTGCCACATCTAAGCTACGCTTGGAAAATCACTATAAGAAGACATGTCATTGGATATCTTCAGAAGGTAATATGAATTTCGACAAAGATAATGATTTTCAACAAGATGGTGTAATAATTTTTGATCAAGTCAGGAGACATGAAAATTTCTGAAGTCAGAAAAATAAGGTTCTAGAAAGAAAAGATATTTTTGGCTGCCACCTGTGGATGAGCTGGGCAGTTTTTCACAGAAGAAGAAAACAAAAAATAGAAGTCATTCAAGTGAAACCTTTGAATAGGACAGTGTTCTAAAAATGAAAAAAAAAAAATCAAAAAAAAAATCCCAGTGACACAAGTGGATTTACCAAATCCCCTGTCTGTTTTTTGTCATTTGATTAGGTGGATGCACCTTTTCTTTTTTGAAGATTGTGTTGTTTGTGTTAAGACTTTTTAAAAATAAATAAATCAAAAAGGAAGCATTTTTATATTTTCTTCCATATACGTTTGTGTATGAATTATTGTTTGCTTTTTTTACTTGTTCTACTTACTCAGAAAAGTCCATTTTAGTAGAATGTAGTTTGTCAAATTTCCACACTGTAATTTCTGTAAAAAAAAGCAGCTAATTATGTATGCTAGATATTTTAACTGATAAATGTTTACCTTAGAAAAATAACCTGGTAATTTTTCTAGGAAAAAGATTAATGTTCACTATTTATGAAATGTTGAAGGGTTTGTAGTGACTACTACTATGTTTGCCATGCCTACAGTTTTCTCAACTGTGATTGGTTAAATAATAAATACTGTTTACCACAGGACAATTTACTAATCGCAGTCACCACATTGAATTTTTCTGCTGTGAATTTCACAAACATGCTTTTGTCAGAAAATCACCGATTGGTTAATTTTTCATCCAATCATATATTTTCTGTGTTTGTTCAATTTTCCTGCCTTTGTTTCCTGGAACCTAGCAATAGTTATAAAAGCAGTGTTTTGTTCCAAAAATAGACAGTAGAAATCAGCAACTCACACACGTCTACACAGATTATTGATTCTACTCACTATGCACACACAGACACAGAACTTGAATTACATTTCACCATTCGTTTTCTGTGAACAAGTCAAGTTACAAACCAACACTCTGTTAGTTATACAAATAACAAACAGCTGAATTAACTGTATGTTTTTCTGAATGCAACATTCTATTTCAACATAGAACTTTGAACATTCAATTCAAGAAACATTCTTAATTACCTTTTATCTTATTCAAGCTAACAGATAAAGGGAAACTACTTTCTTTTCCTTAATATTCACACATTACAAAATTGTTTTGTATTTGTTGATTTTAATATATATTCTATTATTGTTTTTCATTGTTTTCCCTTGATTCAATAATGTATAAACGTTAAATGCTCTTCAACACGCAGCCACACTAATCTCTTCAACATAGTACACAAACAGCATTTACAGGTTTGTGGATATTCAATATATTTGTTCAAAGAATATAACTGTAAAGACAGAAGAAATTAATTGGTGAGGTGTGGGGGCAGGCTTGTTATAGTTAAGGAAAGTTTTACAAATAGATGTCAACTTGTTGAAGATCAAGTAAAATACAAATTTCAAACACTTTGCTGCACGATATAAGACAATATTCCTAAACAGAACTATTTTTGATATGAAAATCAAAACAATCCTTGAATAAAAGAACAGTAATGAAGGACAGTTAATTAATGAAATATACTTTTTAAAAATCAATATGCAAATTAGTTCAACCTGAAAAGGGATATCACCTAGACATAGATAATATATAACTATAACTCAGATATTGAGTTTTCTGTGCACAGCTGCGTCTCTGTCCTTGGACAGAGTGTGCTCAGGGGCTTCTCTGTCAAAGGACAGAGGGGCAACTGAGGAAAATTATACTGAAGAGGTGCCCAGCCCTGGGGAACAGCTACCTGAGGCCGCGCCTGCCCATTGCATAAGAGGGAGGGATTGGTGCTCGCACTGAGGCCAGTGCAACTGACAGTTGCAGGGGCTGAGGGGAATTTTTGTCCCTGCCCGAAAGTGTACACGCTCGGGCCCCCACATTAATGTGACCTTGTGTCACATCTCATTCTTGTGGGGAATGAGTAAACACCGCATAAATTTGTTGTTTTGTTTTAGTTTTGTCTTTGTGCTGCATTTTTAGTTTGTTTTCTGGGTTCATCTCCCCTCCACCATCATTTCATGAATCATGAAATTTTTATATATTTTTGTAAAAATGAACTATATAGTCTTTCAAATTTTTATGTCTTTGGGTGTTTTGTAGGTCCCCTCTAAATATGTGGTATTGTGGTATATGCAGGATTTGAGTGTTGATGGATGTGTTCTTGTGGTGCATGAATAAATTGTATTGAATGAATGGGTTGTGAGTCAGATTAACTAGAACTAGGATAGCTAATTAAGACCAGACTTTCCTTATTTCCCCCTTCACCTTGCGCCACAATTCTGTATTGTTTACAATAAATCTCAAATTACTATAAAGTAGTGTTGGGACCTTCATGGGAGAATTGAGCTCCAATTTTGCATTTATTCCTATAGATAGATATATAGATAGATATATCCTTTATATATTGTGATCTGCCTTTACTAAAAAAAAGAAAAAGGTACACAAAAAAGATTTGTGCAAACCTATTCTCTAAAATGAATTGTATTCTCTATATTGTTTTAATGTCTTGTAATAATGTTTGTTCCTTTTTAATATCACTTAGTAGTTTCAAGTCTTGTTTGTTTTTATATGTGCCTTTTTTAATATTCAGGATAAGAGAGAGGAGGTTTGCCTATCATCCAGTTCATACTCCCCACTGGTTTTTTGAACTAGAGTAGAGGTTTATCTGCTTTTTCCTGTTTAAGCCTTTGAACCCTGCATTCCTGAACAATTTTAACCCTTCTGCCTGAGCTCCTGGGGTCAAAATTTGCAAATAATTGGTATGTAATGTTTCACTGTAAATATAAAAATAGTTACAAGTGTTTACCCTCTGGTAGCTGGGTATTAAGTCATTTTTCTCTCCCAATGTTCAACCGGTGACTGAGTATTACGTCAATTTTCTCTACCACCGGTAAAGCGGTGGTCATGGGTCAAAGGGTTAAGATTGGATTTCCAGTTCCTTATAGAGTCTACTTCAACTTAAAAATAGTTACAAGTGTTTATCCTCTGGTAGCTGGGTATTAAGTAATTTTTCTCTCCCACTGTTCAACCAGTGACTGGGTATTACATCAATTTTCTCTACCACCGGTAAATCGGTGGTCATGACTCAAAGGGTTAAGATTGGGTTTCCAGTACTTCAACTCTATACTTCTAACGTTGATGCCTGAAGTCTGAAATTTTGTCTGCTATTTATTTATTTTTGGCAATAGGTGCAGATAAGTTTGCCTACCATCTAGTTCACACTCTTTTATCACAGTCATGAAGTTAAGATATGTCTTAAGCCTTTTCAATTATTAAATAAGAAGATGGGTCAGTAGATAACTTCTGAAAATAATATTATTGTGAACTGATGGAGCATAAAGAAGTCTGGAAGATGAGGGTTACATGAAAATTTTGTCCTGAAGGTATAAAAATAAGGCTCCAGAAGGAAAAGCTATTTTTAGCAGACATCTTTGGATCAGCTGAACTATTTCTTATAGAAGAAGCAAACAGAAAAAAGAAGTGAAACATGTGATTAGAACTGTCATCTAAAGAAGAAAAATTGTTAAAAGTGGATTTGCCAAATCGTCATGTTTTTTCATCTTTTGATGGGTGCACCTTTTTTTAAAGAGTATTTTTAACCTTATTTAAATTTTTTGTATTACCTTCTCAAGGTTTTTATCCATTATTTGAAAATTGTATTGCAAATCTTTTTAAGAACCTTTATATATTTTAATCTGTTATTTGCCTTTACTAAAAAAAAAGGTACACAAAAAGAAATTTTTGTGCAAGCTTTTTTTTGTAAAAATTATTGTAATTTTCACATCATCCATAATACACACACACCTAAAATTGTGCTGAAAATGTGGGAAAATGCTTCTAAACCCGCATAATACACACCCCTTGTTTGGTAATCAAACCTTATAAATTGTACCTCTCCAATTTCATTATGGCTAGCGTTTCTTACTCTTATTTAAAAAAATGGTTTTAAACATAGAATAATATTATTCTAATTTAGTTTTATGATAATTCTTATTTTATTTTATGGAAATTTTTTTTAAAGATTGTTTTGTAGTTGTGCATAATACGCACCCCTGATTTTGCTTATTATTTAAAAAAAAATGTGTATTATACATGGGGAATTACGGTATATTTTCTTATATTGTTCTAATGTCTATATAATAAATGTTTGCTCTTTTCAACTTTCATTTAATATTTTTGAGTCTTGTTTGTTTTTGTATGCACCTTTTTTAATATTAGGAATAAGAGAGATGTCATTCTCTCTTCTCCCACTCTCTCCAGAGAAAAATCCTTTTGCATAATCATTGCTTTGATGTTTAAGACTGTTGAATTTCAACATGGGTCATGTCATTATTGTCATTTAAATTCTCCTCAGCAGATAACATGACTCTTTTTTGTTTTGTTTTACCATTGAATTCAAGGCCATTTCAATTTAAAAATGTAAGTGTAATGACAAAAGTATGCAGATGTAGGCTTTAAGAAAGCTTTATTCAACTGAGAATAAAAGGTTTGTGTATAGTGTCCTTTCATAGTCCCAGTAAACAGAAATAGCTCTCTCAAAGAGGAGAGTAACAAAACAAGGAAAGACCACTCCTGATTATTCATAACAGTAAGATCACAAAATATCACAAAATGACTGTTTGGAACTACTTAAATATACTGGTCCACTCATAAAAATAGTGATAATGGGGGGGGGAGTATTTTTAGTAAATTAGCATTATTTAGACACATGTCAGAATCTTGATTTGTTATTGATTTAGGAGGGGGTCCTGTTGTTTACAATATTGAAATAGTAGCAAATTAATTCCAAACTTTTACATAGTTATTGGCCTTTAGTTCAAAATTCCAAATTTCAGATTAATGAATACCTAAAAATTTGAAAAAAGATGGAAGAAAAGTCATTTCTGAAAGAAATTTAACATTTATATTGTTGTGCCTATTAAAAATAAATAAATCAAAATTAATTATGCTATCACAAATAATAATAATAAAATAATTATAATTATCATTTAAATGATTCACCTTTTCTACACCAATCAGTAAACACCACTCTTCTTGTTTACCACGCACAAACATGTGAGACACTCATAAAGCAAACAACATGGGCGGTGGGGTGGGTGACTAAAATTTCAGCTCTTTCTCTTTTCAGGCTACAATAATAATGTTTATCCCTTCTTAACACTCAATTAAAATTCAAGTAAGAAAATTTCAGACTTCTTTTTTTTCTCCAATTATCCTCTTATCTGGACACTCACTACATAAATTATTTTAAAAAAAAGCATACAATAAAGATTATATACAATTTACCCAGTATTATTGTATGGGAAAATGTAATAAAATCAATAAATAAAATAATAATAATGAATAATAAAATAAGAAATACATTTTCACATGAAGCAATAATGAAACCAGAAATATGATTACCCCACTTGGCTTCATCAAATGCCAATAGGTGGCGCTGTTGAAGTTTATGAAAAGGCAAAAATTTCCTCACATTTAATGCTGAAATTTGATTTTCTTGCGAGCTTTAAATTAATAAAAGGATGATATATGTTATTCTGCTTTCACAATTGAATACATGGTAGTGATTGGTTGGTTGATTTTATTTAGTGGCATATCAACATCTCTATGGGTTATTTAATGCTGAAATCTAAATATTTTTAACACAATTTTATGGTTGAAGTAGATAGATTTTGAATGCAATTGTATGCCTTCAACTATGAATAAAATTCCCCATAGAACCTGTATAAAATGGGGTCAGGTAGCTGTTTTCTGAGACAAAACTCTGCATTTTGACATAGCCTCATCTGAGGATTCTCTCTGCCCCGAGGCAGAGTTTGACCAGCACAGTTGGAGACGAATCTTCAATTGCAGACCAATGTACAGTATTTACTACTGTATTTATATGAATGGGGATATACCCATTATTATCCGTAGATATGCTACAACTCTTTCCTTTTAGTTTTGCTAAGGCAATAAAATATCTTGTTCTTAATTGTATGTAAATGTTTGCATATTCATTCTCTCTCTTGTTTGAATAAATGTCAATGTGTCCAAAAATGTGCTGTATTCTTAGCTTCACTAATTTCGACCTTTACAACTAGGACCTGCCATTCCATGTACACAGGTTCAAATCATCCTCATTCCCTTCATATTTCATTGATAAGAAGGAAGATTCATTTGGACAGATTCTTCCTGAGAACAAACTCTCAAAAGAATGCTTCCCTGATCACGACAATCTTAACCTCTTTGAGCCGAGGGTCAACCATTATCTATCCTACATATCCTCATAATTTTCACTTACTTCCTTCTCTTACGTCCACACAACAACCTCATTCAGTAACTGTCTACTTTGAGTGGTTTTTGGGTTTTGTAAAGGAAAATGTTCCTCAGCAAATTGAACAATGCCTCCACAGTGATGTTACAATATGGCTTCAATTTTTTGCCATAGTGCAATGGTCAGCAATCTAATTTCACTATTGCTGTAGTAAGTTTGATTTTCATTGGGTGTCCAACATCTGTGCGACAGAACACAACAGAATCTGTCTTTAACTTGGGCAAAGATGATTTGTCAATTTTAACACCTCCAAAACTAAACCTCTCCCCATTAATCATCTGAGAGACCCCTTCTCTGCATTCCATCAGCATGGCTGATGCTAACCTCCAGGAAAATGACTCATTGCACCTACTCAGGTTAATGTTCTCAGCTGACATAGAGTAAAAAGACTATATTGTTAAAAATACACCTTTAAGTGCCGAATCTAGGTGCGTAGTCAGTGTTGTTGCTTCCATGTCACTAGAAGTTTCAGGTCTAAATAAACAACAGACTTCTTTAATGGGCAACTCGACCGAAGATGATCAGTACGCAGAATAAAATTTGCTACTAGCTTTAGGACGTGCTTTATATAATTTTCCCCAGAAAACGGCAAGTAATCAAGAATTCACTTGGGCTATTCAATGTTATAGATTGGGCAAGCTTGGTTGTACTGATCATAAATGACTTTAACTAAAATTACTTAAAAATAAATTAATCAAGATATTTACATGTTAAATACTAGTTAAAAAAATTCATAACATGTAAATTTTAGTTAAAATAGGTTACTCCCAAAAAATGAATCTATTGCTAGGTCAGCTGATAAGAAAGTTATTTTACTGTGTCATGTAAGACAATTTTTCTCTTTGGAATCTATCTTACATATCTATAAGTCTACCATTTGCCTATACTTAGAATATTGCTGCCACATATGATCCAGTGCTCTTTCTATATATCTAAAGATCCTTGATAAAATCCAAAGAAGAATCACCAATATTATTGGTCCTGATCTGGCATCTCAGCTTCAGTCGCTTCCCACCATCATAAAGTTGCCTCCCTGTGCCTTTTCTATAAATACTTCAATGGTAACTCTTTGGATGAGATCTTCACTATATTTTATTCTCCTCCTCCACAGACAGTGAATTGTACATATGGGGATTAGTTATTGTAGTATGTTTGGGCCAGTGTTTGTGGCTAGCTAAGTTTAAAGTTAAGACAGATGAAGACTGTCCTTTTCCCCACTCCCCATTTTGGCCTTTTGCCACATTTTGTAAATATTTACAAATAAATATCGCTATTCACTATGTTAACTAGGCTTTATAAATTTATGCTCAGTACTAGATTGGTGATGAAGTCTCATCAATTTGCAGTTGAGCTGGTTAGATATAACCATAAGTTCTATGTTAATAGTATCTTTTCTCACACTTCTTGCTTGTGGAACTCTCTTCCAGCTCCATGCTTTCCGGTTAACTTTAATCTTAAAAAAATTAAATGCAATGTCAATCGCTATCTACTGTCCTCCTGATTACTCATTTCTCTCCCTGCTCATTAATGTTTTTGTTCCTAATTCTTCCACACCCTGTGCCTTCCGTTTTAGTAGCCTTAATGTCTTGCTTAGCGTAAATACCGATTAAAAAAAAAAAAGTTAAAAAAGAATATCTATTCTTTGCCATTTCATCTCTAACAGAAGGTAAGTAACTCAAGTTATAAACTTACTTTTTATGTAAAAATAATTCTGCAGTTTTTTGTTTTTTTTTTCTACTTTCCATTAACTAAGTTACTAATGTATGTCTTATGTTATACACTCAGCCAAAAACAAGGAATTGGAAGAGGTCAGTTTTGTGATATATGTACTTATAATTCTTTTGTAGTCATTCATTTTACCTTCTACTTATCTGCATAGCATACGAGACTGTTGTGTGATTGCGCGTTGGCTCACGTCACGTGATCTTGTGTTTATAAATAACGGTGGGACGCCTCTTTCTTCCTCTCTGGCGTCCGTTCGTCCATATCTTCTAACTATGTATGCTTTTTTTATGTTGAATAAAACCTTAATATTCAAGTTTCTAAAAAGATCTCTTTTCATTACAGTCAGTACGAATTATTTCGTTGCTAATCAAATCCGTGCAAGTTTTTATATCATGGAAGAAAAAAAAAAAAAAAGAAATAGCATTTTAAGGGACATCACTTTTTTAAAAAATGTTTAAGTTACTTCCCTTTGTTCATATGTTCCTGGAAGTCTTCAAAATGAAAAGAAAAGAAAAAAAATCGCTTTTTTGTTCCATGATCAGATTTTAGGTAGTTTTTTGGACAGAAAACTTTTCAGAATCCTTCAAACATTTCTCTCAACTGCCAAAAGCTAGATTTTTAAAAATAGCGCTTATTTTTAATACTAATCATGCCACTTAACAATATTTAACCCTTTGAGCCTAGCGTCCCTGAACAATTTTAGGTCCCTCCACTAAGTTGCATAAAAAACAGCATAGCATAATGAAAAAAAATGT
The DNA here is from genome assembly GCA_903632075.3 of Acanthosepion pharaonis. NCBI lineage: Eukaryota > Metazoa > Mollusca > Cephalopoda > Sepiida > Sepiidae > Acanthosepion > Acanthosepion pharaonis. The sequence continues at coordinate 1,910,003 of CAHIKZ030000791.1, forward strand.
CCCAAACTCAATAAAAACAAAGTTTTGTCATCAAAATGTTTATGTTATTATTAAGAGGAAAGACCAAAGTATTTTTTTATTATTTTTTGAAACTTTTTACTCCTTTCTAGCATGTTTGAAATTTTGGTTAAAAATCTTGTTTTTTTTTTATGACAGTGGTGAACTAGAGAAAAAAGGTTAGTTTTAACCCTTCTGTCTGAGCTCCTGAGTCAAAATTTGCAAATAACTGACATGTAATGTTTCACGGTAGATACAAGTGATTATCCAACATTCAATTGTTGGTTGGGCATTAAGTCATTTTTCTCTACCACTGTTCAACTGGTGGTTAGGCATTACATCACTTTTCGCTACCACTGGTAAAGCAGTGGTCAGGGCTCAAATGTTTCAGAAGCTTTACTTAGTCAGGTACAAGGTTATAAATTTGAGGTCACAGTGAAGATCAAACACATGACAGTAATAATCATCTGCAAAATTACTCTTATGAATAATCAAGAGTGGTCTCCCCTTGTTTTGTTACTCTCCTCTTTGAAAGAGATATTTCTGTTTACTTGGACTATAAAAGGACACTATATGCAAACCTTGTATTCTCAGTTGAATAAAGCTTTCTTAAAGCCTACACCTGTATACTTTTGTCATTACAATTACATCATTGGAATAGAAATTTTATATTTAACAGACCATAAAATTAAAAGCATAATATTCATCAGAATCAATAATATCTGCCTCGTGTATAAGCCTACTTCATGCGTAGTGCAACTCCTGAAGTTTTTTTTGTGAAAAACCTGATTTTTTTCATATAGCTCATGTATAATGTGACCCCAGCTTCTGATCAATACTAGTAGGCCTGCTGTAGTTAAATATCGCATCATCTTGGACATATTTTATAGCAAATAAATGGTCTTCATTCTTTTTTGTACAAAGCTACTCCAATCATCTAGGTTGTTTTTTTTTAACACACTTTTTTTGAGAGAAATGTATTTTTATGAAGGCCAAATGGTTTGTGTAAAAATTGTTACATTTTTATGACTTTTTCAGCTCAGCATTTGAAACCCACCAACATTTGTGAAGGATCCATTTCCAGTTTATGGAAAATTATTTATTTGGATATACTAACAATTGGGAGAAATGGTTTCAAGCTCTAGTAACATCCTGAATAGTGGAGCAGGTGTAAGCCTAATTTTTAAAATAAATAGTGTCGAGGAGAAGACTTTTGACAACAAAGGGACAAGGCATATCATCAGCATCAAAGAAGGCATTTGACATCAAGAAAAGAACATCAAAGAAGGCACCAGTTGTCAGCCCAAAGAGACTAAAGAATTTTGAAGTTCATGTGAAAATTCTCCTGTGGTTGGACAGCCTAAAATGAAAAGAATTCTAAGAAATTTTCCCAAGCACAAATTGTGTGAAGTTAATGGGGATTTTCTAACATTACTACTATGTCTCAGAAATGCTTGAGGGGCAAGAGATTGTCTTGTTTTGTAATTTTGCACCTATAATTATGTCTTAATATTTCTACTAAGCAAGTTTTTGTTTTTGGCACAAGAACTTTGATTTGGTAAGAATAAAATTTTTATAGATATTATTTTGTTAAAAACATGGAAAAACAAGTTTATTTTGAAAGTATCTGTCATGATCCTAGACAAATGACACAGCTCAGTCCAGTAGCATTGTCATTGATTGAGGCCAAATTTAGTCTTTTGTTTAGTTCTCATTTCAAGCAAAAATGACAAAGCTCAGTCCAATAACATTGTCATTGATTGAGACCAAGAAGACAAATTTAATCTTCTATTTAGTTTTCAGTTTCAGTGAAAATGATGCAGCTTAGTTATTGATTGAGGTGAAAAATACAGATTTAGTCTTCTGTTTAGTCCTCTGCTCTATATTATGAGCTTTGAGGGATATTTGTTTTAGGAATTCCAACCCTGCAGCAGTACCTTCTCTGTTGCCCTAAATGAGGAAGGGTTGGTGAAATACAGATGTGAGTGTGATAATGGTCATGGGAACCTGGCCATATTTGGATTGGCCATTGGCAGTCCCACATTAAAAATGATCTCCCATCTTGTCACCATGTGTAAGCAAGTGAATAATGAGGTGAGTGAATATTCTGACTTTCAGGCTAAGATCAAAGTGAAGTATCAATACTAAAAACTCATGTTTCTGTCATCAGGACCAATTCTCAATCAATTGTATAGATAACACTCTGCTTATCTGATTGGATCTTGCATAGATACACCTGTAGAAAGCCACTTGTATTTTGTATAGACAACACTCTGCTTATCTGCTTGGATCTTGTATAGATATCCCTGTAGAAAGTCACTTGTATTTTGTATAGACAATACTTTACTTATCTGCTTGGATCTTGTATAGACACTCCCGTGGCCATTCATTTGTATCTTTATATAAGATACAATAGATGTTGTGATCTTGTATATATACCCCTGTGGCCAGCCATTTGTAACTTGTATAGACAGCCTTTTGTTTATCTGCTTGGATTTTGAGTAGGTACTCTTGTAGCCAACAGCTTGTATCTTGTGTAGACATCTATCTGCTTAGCTGCTTGGATATTGTATAGCTATCTCTGTGGCCAGCCACTTTTACTTTGTATAGACACCCTGGATGTTGTATAGATATCTCTATGGTCAGCTGCTCCTGCCATGAATAGACATGTTTTCTAGATGTATTTCAAGCTATTAGTTTGTTATATATATATATCCATTCTTTTTTTCTGATATTCTGCAAATGATCTTGTAAAATAATCCTTTGTAGCATTTTTTGCTTCTTAGTAACTCTGTGAAATTGTTGTCTTATGTTATGGAACTCTCATTTCAGATTGAAAGGGGCATAAAACAAGGATGCATCTACTCACCTGACCTGTTCAACCTATACAGAGAGGCAGTTCTGAGAGAATTAGAAACCCTACTGGGATTTAGCATTGGCAGCCACAATCTTAACAACATAAGATATGCAGATGACACAGTACTGATAGCAGACATTGAAAAGAAACTACAAAATCTCCTACAGAATGTAGCCACGGAGAGTATGAAGAAGGGACTAAGCATAAACAACAAGAAAACAGAATGCATGCTCATCAGTAAAAGGATGAACCTGAAATGTGATTTGCAGGTTGGGAACACTAGAATCAAACAGACTCAGAAATTTAAATATCTGGGAAATGTTCTGACAGAAGATGGTAAGTAAGATCCGTAGACATATTGGGATAGCCAAGGAGCATTCCAAAAGTTGGGCAGAGTATTGCAAGACAGGAGGATTTCTTTGGTAATGAAGAAAAGAATACTGAGTTGTTATGTGACATTTGTTCTTCTTTACAGCAGTGAATGTTGGATGATTTCCTCAAAGATGAAGAAGAGACTCGAGGCGACGGAGATGTGGTTCTACAGAAGGATGCTAAGGATACCATAGACTGAGTGTGTGAGCAACGATGAGGTCTTAGAGAGGATGCAAACAAGGAGGAGGCTTATACTTAACATCTGGAAGAGGCAACTGAAGTTCCTGGGACACATAATGAGGAAGGATGGCCTGGAGAATCTGGTACTCAAAGGTTGAATAAAGGGAAAGAGAGACAAGGGAAAATAATGCAAGACATATCTAGCGGCCTTAAGCAAGTGGATGACAGAATGTGGTATGGAGGAGGTGGCAGAGGGAAGAAACTTGTTGAGAGCTGCAAGGGATAGGTGGAGAGCCATGATTGACTATGTTCTGCAAGGTCACATAAAAAGAAGAATTTCAGATTGGATACCTCTTTGAGATGGAATACTGAGACAAGAATGAGCCTGTTCAACATTTTCTCTTTGCTTTTAATCAAGGTCACAAAGCTGCTTGGGACATTTGTGCTGTGTATGGAGATGACTTCATTACTGACTGAATGACACGGAAATGGTTTTCCCATATTAAGGAGGGATGATTAAATTCACAGATTCTCTGCATTCTGGCTGACCTGTTCAGTTAGATGAGAACCAGTTGCATGCACTGATTAAATAAGAACCATGACAGACCATTAGTGAATTAAAGTCTAGAAACACAGTGCTTGTGTGTCACACACATTGTCTGAGAGAAACAAACTCCAGCACTCTTCCATTGCTGCCATTTTATTCACTCAACACCAGGCTACTTGTGGATACAAAGAAAGAGCTAGGTTGGGAAGTTCTGCCACATCCACCATATTCTCCTGTTTTAGCCACTTCAGACTATCCATTTTTCATCCACTTTTTAAAAATTTGAGGTGTACTCAATTCCTTGCAGTTGTGGCAGAGAATATAAAGGTGAAACAAGCTGTCTCCTAAGGCTGAAGGAATATTGAAAAGCCGTAGTGAGGGGTAAGACAATGTAATCAGGCATGGTTGATCATGTATAGAGGGAAAGGGGTAGTCATTAACCCCTGTGGAATGAAGTGAAAATACTGGACATGGATAAACACTGAAAAATTAGACATCTGAAAGAATTGGTGCATATGCTAAGCTATGAAAATTTCATTAGTAGGCCTAGCATAGGAATAAATACAATATGGGAACCACACATAAAGAAAAAAAATCTTCAAACACAGCATGGGCAAACATGGGCAGCCGCAGCAGCATTAGGTTAGGTTTAAAGCTCCAAATTCACTACAGCAAATTGTCCTATGGGACAATGACCTACTGGATTAAAAGCATTGGTTTATGAATTTGGTGACAAAGTGATTGTGAGATCAATCCCTGGGTCAGGCAGTGTATACTTGCACCCAGTGGAAATGGGTAATAAAACATGTAGTTGTAAAGAAAAGAAAAAAAACTGTCAACTTATAGTCGCAATAAATAGATTTCTTCTGTCTCTCAACTGCAACACTTGTAGCCAAATCACAGTTCAAATGATAGTCCATTGTAACAGTCCAACAGACAACGTAGAAACAACAAAATGGGGTCACAAATCCAACCTTCACTTCTCGCAAACAAAAACGCGTGTTCGTCCACCAAGCTCAGAAGTTCCAATCTCTCTACATAAGCGAAAAACAACAGCTTTTATTCACTGAGAAATTTTTCTGATTGATCACACCATTCAGGGGAGGGAAGAACATTAGCATAGATTCTGGTCCTTAAAGTAGATTTTTACTAATTACTTTTTGGTAATTTTTCTTCGGCAGATCACACACAAAACACAAACTCTTTTCGAGGTAGCTGATTATCTCTTTCACTACAAAACAGTACTGAATAAAAATAAGAACTAGACAGTATATTAAATAAAGGGTTCAGTTCACAATTCCATGTATGTCACCCAGATCAGTATACACCTGATGAAAGCCAGAGGGCGCAACAGCTGAAATGTGATAACAACAACAAAGATGAGGACAATAGCCCAAATATAAATAGTGTAAATAATTCAAGATGTGTTTCATCCAACAACGATATGGAGCTTAAAATGTTGCTTGATGATTTTTTTTCAGTCAAAACTTAATGATTTCTATCATTGAGGCATTAAATAGTGGATTATCAGCAGGAGGTCTTACACAATGAAGAGGAATACATTGTTGAATAATTCATCTGAACTATTAATAAATAATATGTATTAAAATAAACTAGAAAGACCTGTGAAAATTTCATGGTTTTCCTGTTTGAATTTTCTGATGAATCTTAATTCTTAAGTTAATGATTGAATAAGCTCATGACGAGTTCTCCAACAATAATTATTAATAATAAATTAACATGGGTTTGATCGATGTTACACCTCTAGATTTACATTCTAGAAGAATTCAATATGGTGTTTGAAAATGGAAGTTTAACCTTGTGGACTCATCCATTATCCTTACCTTTCCAACCTAACAAAAGCAGAGTCCAAAACGTACGCCTACGTACCTAAAAGCTTCGACCAATAAAAAACGGCAGGAAATGAAGCAAGCAACCCCATTGGTCAATCACTTTAAGTTCACGTGCAAAACTGAAATTGCGCCAAATTCAAGTGAGCCACCTGGTGGATATATAAGGAAAAACGTTTGAACCTTCCGAGGAGCGAAGGAGCAGAGTAACTGTAATTACCAACTTTCAAGATGTAACATTTCACCGACTCCCGTCTTAGTCATCGCTGACCAGACGTTAAAGAAAATTACCAACTTCATACAGTCAGGACTCCACACTCGGAGAGATGCCAACCAATTCCACGCCAATTTAAACTTTGACTTTCCCGCGCGAATTAACCTGACTCAACAACCTAATGGTTTACTCAATCTCTCTATCAAACAAACTTCTCAAAAATTCATTTACTTTACTTGAGAAAGTGAAATATATATTCACTACATATTAGTAACAGTAACAAACAAAACCTTTCAACAATTAACAGTTCAAGGTAACGCAACTTCGCACAACTTAAGAATATTTACAATAACACTCGTATACACACATTAACATTTGAACTATAAAATCAAACACTTTTATACGTTGAACAGCAAACTGTTTAATTCTTACCATAAATCATCAAAACATTGATTTAAGCATTCAAACATAATCAACAACAAACTACATGTCTTATTACACCAATATACGACAAATCATCAACTCATTTGTATATATTTAAAATATTGTATATAAATTAATGTTATTGTTATGCATTCAACTTTTGTCTTGTTTTTCCAACTTTATTTGCATGATTTGTTCTAAGTAATTGTTGTGGACAAATGTTTTAGAACACACCCTCGAAATTCCTTCTGATTAATAAAAACACAACAACCAGTCCGCAACAACCTTGTTCCAAAGCAGTAGTAGGCGATTTCCAGCTTAAAATACCGGAAATAACAATTGACAAGTGTTTATTTATAACAACTGTTTCAGGTGACAGAAGTCGCTGATAGTAGTAAGGGAGAGAATTCTATGGCGACTATTGTCACTTGCATCAACGTAGAGGTTAATACTTTGGTTAGTTTTTGAAAGGCATCTTTCGTTATTGCAGTCATATTTTACTGTTGTCTTTTATAATGTTAAGTATGAATGATTGAATATTGTCGGAGAATGAAAATCGATGGTATGACACCTTCAGAAAAGGCAACAATGACCAGCAGTTCACTGCAATAATAACTCGTAAGACCCATGAAAATTTCATAATTTTCCTATTTTAACTTTCTGATGAATCTTAAGTCTTTAGTTAATGATTGAATAAGCTTATGACAAGTTCTATGACAATAAAATATTTATAGAAATTCCCCTATCAAATTGTTAAATATTTGAGCTTAACAACTTTAACAAAATATTGCAATAACAATCATAAATATGAATTCTGGTTGTTATTTTAAGAAATAAGGAGGTACAAATGAAAAGATTTGAAATTGGCTATTTTTTTCCATTTCACTGAAACAGACATTAAACACTCCTATATTCCCTTCTTTCTTTCTTTCATTCATTTTCTCACTGAAACCAAGTAGTGTCTTTTCCCCTCTTTCCATGTGATCAAAACAGAACAGTCCATTATTTATGAGGTATTAGAAGATGCTAAACACTCCTATATTCCCTTCTTTCTTTCTTTCATTCATTTTCTCACTGAAACCAAGTAGTGTCTTTTCCCCTCTTTCCATGTAATCAGAACAGTCCATTATTTATGAGGTATTAGAAGAAGATGCTAAACACCCCTATCTTCCCTTCTTTCTTTTTTCCTTTCTTAGTGAAAACTAAGTAACTAACTAACAATGGGAAGGACAAGCACAATTATTATATAGATTATAAAAAAACCGAGCAAATTTATGTAGCAACCTAATATTTCTGATAGAAAGAAGCACTTTATACAATTACATATATTGTTTACAAGACACTGACAAAAAAAATGGCCCTGATTTTCACAAAATAGGAGACAGAATACTTGATAGAATATATAGTTTAAGACAGAATAATAAATTAAAAAGATCTGTTTCAAATCTGTTTCAAAATGAACTTATTTTGCATATAGGAGGAATACATTGGAACAGAAAATCACATTGACATTCCAATTGTAAAAGCAGACAAAATACTATTTACAGAGATTTATAGTCGGTCAGCCAATTCGTATTGGTTATAAATAGAAATAAAAACTGACCCTCTACAATTTTTACAATATCAAATGTAACAAAGACAACAACAAGAGAAATAATCAAGTAGAAGAAATTATGAATTTGTTCAACAATAGATATTTTTTATAAACACAACAAATACATAATATATAGTGCAAAAGTTGATAAACACAATAAAGTTCTTTGGTGTGTGTTACTGAAAGAATTTGAGTTACTGTATGTGTGAAAATGACAAGGTTTAGTTAGCTATATTTGTTTTTATAGGAAAATTAAACATGTGTTTTTTGTGTATTAAATAGAAAAAAGTATTGTCTTGACTCACTGATTGTTATAGATTTATCGCTCATTAACCAGAGATTCTTCTTGTGGAATGGAATATTTTGTGGGAGTGAGCGTTAAGCCTGGAGATGGTTGACAAAGTTTGTTGTTGTATTGAAGATAAAGTTCGTCTCCTTTGCTGTGTTGATTTCAATGAAGTCAAGTGAATTGGTTCAATATTTTAAGTGCCCACTGACCAAGTCGCGTCGAAGTTTCGCTTTTTATTAGTTCTCTTGGTCACGTGGGGAGGCTCATCAAACATGTTTACATTTTATGGCGTTAACTAGAGGTCAAAATTTGGGTCGGTACCTTCGGACGTAGTTGACGACACCTAATTAATGTTTTACAACCAATCAAAATACATCAGTTGTTATATATGGTTGGGAACCTCTATGTGTTTAACTTGCACAAAATTTAAGATTTAAAAAAAATGTAGGAATCTGATTCTACAGATTTAACAAATGATGAATTTTTTTTTCAAATGCTTCATTTAAATGTTATATTTTCAATAAATCTTACCCATAAATTTTTCGCTTTTAGTTGCCAGTATGATTTTTCATTCCTGCCTTAGATGCCATCTACCAGTTATTAGTATTAAAAACAATGAAAAATATGGATAAGATGATGATAACTTTGCTAGATCAAGATAAAAATATATAATAACAATAATAAATGAAAACTACTATTTCAGAAGATCAGACTGGGGAAAATGAATAAGCAAAAACATTTCTGTTTTCGCCATATAACTTGCCAATAATACAAGAAAAATTACTTTCTATAATGACAAGGTACATTATTCTTGTATTCATCATAGAACAAGAATATATGTGAATTATTTAGGGAGATCTTTTTAAATTATTATTAATATCAGTCCAAGAAGGTTATAAGATGTTAAATCTGAACATTAACAGTTCAGCTTTCAAGATATATCAGTTTACAATACTTTAAATTAACACATTGACTGCCAGGTCAATTAAAAAATCCCATTTCAAATTCCAACTTTATAATAGCCAACTTAGACAATAATTTTTTTTTTTCAAATGCTTCGTTTAAGTGTTATATTTTCAATAAATCTTTCCCATAAAATTTTTGCTTTTAGTTGCCAGTATGATCATTTATTCTTACCTTAGACGCCATCTACTAGTTATTTGCATTAAAAACAATGAAAAAACTTGTGATTGTAACCTTGATGGAAAGACCATGAAAACGAGATAACTCATAGTTGGCATCATAATAAGAACTGCCAACCAGTTATCTCATGGTTGGTAGTCAATGTGTTAAGATTCTACTTTGAGAAAATATATTGCTAAATTGGAGAAAAGTCTATCCAAAATACCTATTTTTTTAAAAAAATCTATTGATTAACATCAACAGAAAGAAATATATAATTTTATAACCTAAAATAAATTGTTCACCAGCAACAAGTCATTTTCAAAATATTGCATTTGTGTTAATAAAAATAAACAGGTGAAAATAAAAGAAAATAGAAGAAAATAGAAAAATTTCAACATATTATCGAACTAATATTTCTGACATAAAAAACAGCACTTTATGCAAAAACATTTTGTTTACAAGACACTGACAAAAAAATGACACTGACATTCACAAAATAGAAGCAGACGGAATACTCGGAAATGCCCACGTTAAAAAGGCCTTGTGCCACATGACGCCCTCGTGGGGGGACGACTAAATATAGAAGCAGACACAATACTTGATACAATATATAGTTTAAGCCAGAATAATAAATTAAAAAGAAACCACACCTGTTTCAACATGAACTAATTTTGCATACTTTGTTTTCCTGATGTAACTCAAGCTCTATTTGAAATTAAGCAATGAATAAAAAAGGAAGCAATTAATTGCAAGCAGACACATGAGACATATACCCTATTGTAGTTTGACAATAAAATATGCATTTGTGTCAAGTATCAGTGACATCCTGAATAATCATGCAAGCGTCAATTTTTGTTTAATGTGTAAAATAAGCTGATTCAAATCAACTACTGTTCTCATCTTGATTATGAAAGATATACTATTATAACCACGAAGGTTTCAGCCAAGTATCCTCTACATATCATCATATAAAGACTTCAAAAAATATAACATTGATGCATGGTGACATAGTTTGTTAAAAGATGTTTTACTGTTATCTAGTTGTTACAAGTTTATTCCTGGATAATACACATGGTTTCAGCAGGAATGAGCAAGAAATAACCTCAGAGGAACAAAATAACATATTAATCACTAGATATCCCATATCAGCCAAAACATGGACACCTGAACATGGCTAGGTAGATTTGGCTGAATATATAGTTGGAATAAATGAAAGTTTTGTAACCAGGGAAAGGTTACTGATTAGAATAATCAAACGAAGGTTGGTAATGAACGGTAATACTTAGGACAAGAACATGAATTCCACAATGAATCTCCAACTGTAGGATATCTTCCAACTGCCCTATGCGGTCAGATGTAGCACAAGGCCAAATTTAATGTGGGGTATATGAGCCTGGAGGCTTGGCCAAAAAGTCCCTGTAGACACCACATAAAATGGGGTCAGGTAGCTGTTTCCCAAGATGAGACTCTGCCCTTTGGCATAGCCTTGTCTAGGGATCCTTTCTGTCCAGAGGCAGATAGTTTGACCAGCACAGCTGGAGACAAATCACCAACTGCAGGATAAAATGGGGTCTGGTAGCTGTTTCCCACGATGAGACTCTGCCCTTCAACATAGCCTTGTCTGATTTCCAATTCCAGGCCAATGTTCATTGCACCACCCACACATCCAAGCTTACAGTTAATCCCAAGTGGTCACCCATCCAGGTACTGACCAGACTTTACATTTAACTTCGGTGATCGTCCAAGAACCAGTGTTTCAACATGATATGGCCATAAGTCCTTTACAACAGCCATACATCTGTAGCGGGCACTCTGTGCGGCCCCGTATCACAGAAAGGGGTGAACGAGGTCACAAGAGGCCCGCTAACATTTTTGAAGACGTTAAATCTGACGGTGAAACGATATGGACGACAAAACGAGGATATGTATGATATATAGAGGTTTATTCTAAAAGGAAATGAAGATGGTCGGAAACGGTGGAGGTGCTGGAAGCTGCAGGAGAGAGCTGAAGGCTGCAGGAGCGAGCTGGATGCTGCAGGCATTGATGGTCGAGGTTGGCGTTGGTAGTTGCTAGGATCATCGTTGTTGGGGGTTGAAGCTGATGTGGGTTGTTGCCAGGATGATCGCTTGGTGGTTGTTGAAGTTGATGTGGGTTGATGCCAGGATGATCGTTGTTGGTTGTTGAAGCTGAGTCGTTGCCGGGGTGCCGACTTGTTGCTGTAGTTCGTGTTGCCAACTCGTTGTTTGTCATTGCCAGGATGCCAACTTGACGTGTTGGGAAGGAGAGAGAGAGAAAGAAAGTTCCCAACTATCGTCAAGTTGGCAGACAAAAAAATATGGGAGCGTTACTTAATACACAGCCCGTTGATCGGCGTCCTTGGCCAATGAAGGCCAAGGGGCCTGCGTAGCCGACCGTTTCAGCCGCCAACCGCCTCCTAGAATCTAAGGAGAAATCACTGTCTTGTGACGAGGGAGACCAGCAAGAGAAATTGGCTAAGCTAACCGAAAAGTCTCTATAATAAAATACTACAAGGTTAGCTAAAGATAACTAATGTCTAAAAATGACTAGTAGTATATTACAACTAGGTTTGTAATATAGCCTAACTAAAAAGGGGATTTGCTAGTCCCTCCGACGTGTTAACAGTGTGTAAGGAGCATGAATGAGAGGTCAAGGTCGAAATGACCTGTTCCTCTGCCGGTTCAAGGATAGAAGGAGGAGGTAACTCTGACACATCCAAACTTAAGTACCTATTATTCCTAAGTGGTCACCCATCTAACTACTGACCAAGATTGATGTTATTTAACTTTGATGATCATACAAGTACCAGTGTTTCAACATGATATGGCTATAAACCTCTTACATCAACTGCACACCCAAGCTTACAGTCCTTGATTTTCCCAAGTGGTCACCTATCTAAGGGTTACTGGGTGTGAAAGAATATGAGAAAAAGAAAAGCATTATTAAGGAGAGAAAATATAAAATGACAGTAATTAAGAGGATAATGATTGATTTAAATTTTTGAAGATCAAAGTTAACTGGAAAGCAAGAAGCTTAAAGAGAGTTCCACAAGCAAGTAGTGCAAGAGAAGAAACTGTTAGCATAGAACTTATGGTAACATCTAGCCATTTCAACTATAAAATGATGAGACTTAGATGCCAATGTATTTAAATTCATAAAGTCAAGGTACCAAAGAGGAAAGCTCATCAGAACAATTATCATGAAAATGTTTATAGAAAAAGCATAGGGAAGCTGTGTTATGGTGGTGGGAAAGTAAGTGAAGCCAAGATGCCAGGTCAAGACCAATAACATTACAAATTCTTTGGATTTGAAATTTTATCAAGAATCTCTAAAACATAGAAGCATGAGGCCAGATGTGACAGCAATATTCAATGCATGGATGAATGGTAAACTTATAAATGGGTTAAATAGATTCTGGCAAGAAAAATCATTTAGCATGACAACTTTCCTAGCTATCGATTCAATATAATCTTTCCACTTCATGTCAACAGAAAATTTCAGCCCGTGAAGTCGCAATGAGTCACTCCCCTTGAGGGTAGCATCAGGCGAGAACTCCCCTAGTGTGAATATTAAGAGGTTTTACCACATAAACAAATGGCCATTCCCAATAATCAACTAAACAATTTTCTACTAAACAAATATCTGTAATTCTTTTATAGATTGCATTTCCTTTCAGGATATAGTTAATAATGGCTCTCCACAACTTCCTGTGTTTTGTTGCTGTAAGTAATTTTTGATCTTTTACCATCCCAGTTTGTCCTTGTTCTGCCATCCATTCACTTCTTTTATATGCCATGTCTTTTCATGATGTGGTCAATCATGGCTCTCCACAACTTCCTGTCTTTTGTTACTCTAAGTAACTTTTAGCTCTTTACTAACCTTCTGCCATCCATTCGTGTGAAGTCATTAAGTAGGTTACTCACTGTTTTCTCTTATTTTCTTTGTCTCTATGTCTTGTGAGTGTTAAATTCTCCAGACCTTTCTTCTTTGTTATGTGTCACAGACATTCCAGCTGTCTCTTTCAGATTCTAAGTATAAGTCACATGTATATACATGGATTTATAGCCCTCGCTCTTTTTCTCTCTACAATGTGGGATAATTTAAACAATCTTCTGGGTGATTATGACTCTCCACAACTTCCTGTCATTTGTTACTCTTTTGATCCTTTTCAATCCCCCTTTGTCATTGTTTTGTCATCCATTCAGACAAGGTCATTAAATTATTCACTATTTCCCTCTGTTTCTCTTGCTTGTGAGTATGCCCTGTAAGTATTAAATTCTGTAGGCGCTCTTTCTTCACAATACATTCCAGAAATTTCAGCTGTCTATTTTTAGTTGTAAGTATAAGCTTCCTTGTTGCTTTTATTTTCCTTAAAACTTCCTCATTGCTCACATGATCTATCTATGGTATTCTCAGCAATGTTTAATAGAACCACATCAATATCACCACTTCCTTATCTGTGTAGTCACTGTCCACTCAATTACAGGGATATATATATAACTGGTTATCTGCTGCTAATGCCAGCTCATAGGTTCTGCAATTACTTTTAAAACCAGAAAATCCTTTAAAAGCACTATTACACTGGTGACTAATTTATTTGGGATATTTGTTTATCCTCTATTTTCATGTGAGAAAAATTACCCTAAAATAATATCCTGTCTATGACACCAGATATGACACAGCTGCATTATCTTTGACACTCAGAACCAAAAGAGAGAAAAAAGAAAGAAAAGAAAAAGTGGGAGTGTATAAGGAAACAAGAAAATGAGGAAAAGGAAAAGTAACCACAACATTCTACACATGTACATATACACACACATACAGATCTACACACACACAGACACACACAGACACACACACGCACATACAAAGAAGAAGAAGAAGAAAAAATCAATCTGACACCAATAAAAAGTGCCTTAAATTATTTTTTAACTTAATATAAAAATAATGAAAATGAGAAAAATAAGCAGACAGTTGTTGATACCTCCTGACAAGTGGACCAAAGGATTACAGAAAAGGTTAATTTATGAAATTTATGGAGTCAGGGTGCTGAATATAACATAATAATTTGAAGATACTGTGATTGCTTTGCTGGAATCTGAAATAAAATTAAAAGCCTGGTGTGTAACACTATTAAAGAATTGCCAGTCATGATAATCAAAATTAATTCTAAAAAGAATACATTTATTCAAAAAACTATGAATTATGTTAAATCAAAATGGAGTGAAACTAAAATTAAACCTGCTAACAATAATACAGCATTTTCTATCTATGATGGAGTACTTTTGTATGTGGAAAGAGTAGTAATTCTGTTATCACTACGAAAAAGGATTTTAAAACAATTCTATGTAGGGCATCCAGGAATGGAATCCTTGATGAGAAGCTACATGTATTAGCCAAAGTAGAACAAAGATATTCAAAACACAGTGAGAAAATGTAATGGTTGTAATTCAGCAGCAAGATTAACAACTATAAATTATCAGGTATAGCTGAGCACTGATAAATCATGAGCAAGACTACATATGGACTTTGCTGAACTACTAAATGGTTCATTCTATTTAATTGTAGTTGACAGTTTCACAAAATGGTCCGAGATATTAAAATGTAAACAATTGACTACTGCAATAACAATTAAATTTTTATGCAAATTGATTTGGAGTATCTGAGAGTTTGATATCTGATAAGGGAACACAATTTACTTCTAGTGAGTTTAAAAATTTCAGCGAAAGTTACACAATCAAACATTTGACAAGCCGATTTATCATCCATGGTCGAATGATCAAGTGGAATGATTTATTGACACCTTCAAAAGAATATGAAGAAAAGCTAAATGCTTAGAAGCTGAAGAAACGACATTACAAGAATTTTTGAGCATGTATTGAATGACATCAAATGCAAATATCATTGCAAAAATGTCACCAGCAGATTTTTGAAAAATTACTGCTAAGAAAGAAAGAAAAGAAAGCTTGACAATTTCAATAAGAAGAAAGTGCAACAATTTCAAACTAGCAGATCATTTAAGATCAGCGATAAAGTTTTCTTTAAAAGCTTTAAGGCCAGAAAGGAAAATTGGCAGGAAGGAAAAATTATTCAGTGCCTTGGTAGTATGATGTACATTGTCAAAGGTGGACGATTTCATCATAAGAGAGATATAAATCAATTGAGGTCTAGATATGCACAGAATAAGCAACCAATACAATTTAATGTACTTATGGACATACTTTATGATACTTTTGAAGTACCTATTCTTAAAACTGAAATTATAATACAATGTCAGATTAAGTGAAAATATAAGCCAACTGAAACGTTGGAAGTGGACCCTTGTCAGGAAAAGTATTGACTAAAGAAAGTGCATATCTAGGGGGTGTTGTGGAGATGAACACACCTCTCCAGAAGAGAACTTGGAATTGTCCATATATATAAAATGACGCCAAGAATTGTCAGCAGAAAGAGAGAAAAAGTAGAGAGAGATCTAGCGTATCTGCTTACTACCTATTTCAGCAAGACTACATTGACTCCAAGCAACATTTTATTTCTTGATTGAGTTATCTTCATTCAATGCAATGAACACATAACAGTCCTCAACAGCTCACTAGGTCAAGAAACAAGATTGAACCCCTCACTACAAACAACTGCCTTTATCCTAAGATTACCCCCTCCCCTTCCAATCCCTTTCTGTGTCACACTCTCTTTGTCTTTTTACATCCCTCTCTGTTTCACTCTCTATTACTCTTTCAGTATCTGTGATATACCCTATAGATATATATATTTTAATAATTAACCCATTCCATAAATATTGACTCTCAATGTTTAACCTGATGTAATCTGCTCTGTTTATGCTCTGCCATAATATATGACTACATCATTGCAAATAACGCAGTAAGTCATGCAAACAGTGTGACTTTGAGAGCCAATATTTATGAAGCAGGTTTAAACCCATGACTATTTCCAGAGTTATAAGAAAAGTGACATTCAAACAAGTTTCGTTAAAGACAAACGGACAAATCATATCTTATAATGTGTTGTGGAGATGAACACACTTCTCTAGAACAGGACTTGATCTCATCAAAATACATATAAGCTGATGCTGAGAATCATCAATAGAAGGAGAGAAAATGTAGAAAGTTAGAGATCTAGTTTATCTACTTACTATTGACTTCTGCAAAACTATGTCAACTCCATGTAACATTCTATTTCATGATTGTGTTATCTTCATTCAAAACAATGAAGACATAACATTTTTATAAATTAAATATTTAGTTTGTATTCTTATCAGTTGTTACTATCATTACATTTCACAGACTGTGAAATCAATGTGTTATCCATTGATCTGTATCAATGTGAAATCAAAGTTGTATATCTATATATATATATAGACCACAACTGTATTTATCATATAAATTCATGATCAGCTGCATCATCTTAAGTAGAGAGGTTCACTCATAAAAAATTGGGAAAATATTTTTGTTATATTGACTATATTGTGTTATATATATATATATATATATATATATATATATATATATATATATAATTGTTGAAACTTGACTAATGCATGGAATAATAATACAATACAAAATGTACTTAGAACAAAATCTATTGAAACAAGAAAGTGTACACAATATTTACATATAGTCTTTTGTATATTCTTGGGAAGACTGTTCCTGGAGAATGTGTTGACTTAGTAGTCGGCAGAGTCTCTGGATTGAATCTCTTGATTCCTCCCCTCGTCTTCCCGGTACCAACCATATTTATATGGTCGGTACTCCACTATGCAAATTAGGTGGATCCTACCACAACAATAATATAATAAAAAGTATATAATATAATATAATATATTCTATCTATATAAATACAGCGCAGTGCACACGTGTCTGTCTGTCCATTTTTCAATCTCAGCAAATCATAAACAACCTAAGTAACAGGTAGTAACTACTGTAGTCACACATGATTACAAATTAAATAAATAACTCATTTAAAGTTAAATTTATATTTTGAACAGAGTGAAAGGTTTAAAAAACAATTCTTTATTAAAGGTCTAACTTTAATTTCACTTTTACTCGTAATTGCAATTGATATCATTTAATTAAAACATAATTAAAACTTAAGCTCAGTGCATTGCTCATATGTTTTTTTTCTTTTTTTTTTCTAGCATGTGTCCTGTGATGTATTTGAAATATTACATAGTTTGGGTTCCCTAATGTTTTTTAAGCGTGACTTTAAAAAGAAAATAAAAATTGCACGCAAGATAAATGTAAACAAAATATGGAGATTAGTTGTGTATATGAAGAAAGATTATGTCGAATAAAAGTGCTGAATAAAGATAAAATAATTTTATTATTTCTAAATTCTTGTAACTATTATGCATATAGGACACTGAAGCCAAAAGCCCTGTTGGGGCGCACCCACCTTCTAACTAGTAATGGACTGGTCCCTCTTATATAAGTCAGCTCTGGAGAGAGAGTGACAGCGTCAGAGAGAGAGTCAGCGTCAGCAGTCCAGATCTTACCCGGTACATACCGTTGGACTATAGACTTTGATATTGTTTGTACTAACCAACCTTCGTTCTACTAATCACTCTATTGTTAATTGCTTTTATGAATATACCAGTATTTTCCTCTACAACTGTGTTTGTCTTGATTCATACACCGACACGCGGGAAACTCACAACATCTCAACAAGCCCTCTGCAGGAGCTAGCCTAAAGTCCTCCTGAAGGGCAGCATCTTGGCTAGTAATATAATCTAATATATATATTATATATTATAATAACTATACTGATTTATATTTTGAACTTTGATGTTTAATATTTGAATAATATTATATATATAATAAAAAATGATATATAGTACAATATAATATGTTCTATAATATAATAAAATGTATATTATATATGTATTATATATTATATTGACCTATATTGGTATCATACATTGATATATTTTTGTTATGTCGTTATTTTTAAAAATAATTTTGGCAGATTAGTATTTAAAAGACCTTCAAGTCATATCATTTGTCAGAATAAAAAAATATTGATTTTTTTACCACTTTAGAATAAGAGCCCAGTTAATATTATTGATAGAGTGTGAAATATAAGATTTCTTTTAAATAAGGAATAAATAAATATATATACCTGTCTATATTTCTGAGATGAGATATTATGACAACTGTTTACATTGTTTGGACTCATCTTTGTTGCCATATTTATCACATTTCAGCCATTGTACACTCCAGTCTTCTTCAGGTGGTTGGAATGTCAAACTGAACCCTTTATTCTGCTCGCTGGGGTAGACTGTTCTAGTTCCACATGCCATGTCTAATGGATGTCAGTTATCAGTTATCTCTTGTTAATTCCCCTCTCCAAGTTCTCCACCACCTTAACCAGGTATTGAAGTCACACTCTTTGTGTCCTGTCACTGGATCTAACTAACACCTTCATCCTCAAGGACACATGGCACAGTGGATAGTCTGAACAATGTGTTGTGGCATGTTTAGGGGCCAGAAAAGAAAGACACAGAAGACGAAGGTAGTTTGAAAAAGTATATTGAAGATATATACAAAACAATAGTGTTAGTACTAAGTAGATTAGCACTGCGTCTTCTACTCCACTTCATTTCTACTATCTGACTCTCGCAGTTTGTATTTATGAGAGGAGGAAGAGTTCATTCTACTGCAAGAGGGTTTACCACAACACAATGTAAATAGTATAAATATAGATACATTTTTTTTTCAATTTGACAGGGTGTCTCTAAAGTCTGGACACATGGGAAATCTCATTAACTACATTTTTTTTATCGTCACAGATTAAACATGGTTTTGTCGAAAGCAGAAAGAATTGACTTCTTTTTCTGGAATATGCTAAAGGAGAAGGTGTACTCAATGAAAATTGCAGATGCAACACAGTTGATTGAATGTGTAAGGTTACAGAAAGTGCTTATCTCCCTTTGGTGGAGATAAGTCATACGGGTCACATGATAGTTGCTTATTGAGATCAGTCATTACAGTAACAAAAGCATGAGTCAAATTTAGTTTCGTTTACAGTAGCTAAACTGTAACCTTGCTTTCTTTAGCCCATGCCTCTCATCATCTGGGCAGAGGCTAAATCTGTCCCCACTGCAGCTTACAAGTCCATGGTGCTATTTCTCTTCGAGAATATATCTTTCTCAGATATAGAATGAAACTCCAGCTCGCAGTCCTCAATTTGGCAAAACCCAAGACTTGCTGTTTCTTTTTGTGGAATATGTCCTCTCCTGGGACATAGATAAATCTGGCCTGTTTGAATCTGGAGCCCTAAAAATGGTCTCTCCAGACACAATAATATCTCTATATTGTATGTTAGACCATTCTTTTTTCTCTCCTTACACTCTGTTTTGCTGTGTAGATATATTATTCTACAGTATTTGGTCAGATTCTGGGGAAGTGAGTTAAGAACTTTTCAACACACATTGTATAAATCACTTATATTCTTTTTTGTCTTTATTTGCCTTCAGGCTTGTAGAAGATCTTATCAGTGTTAATCTACAAAAATTATTACCCATCAAAATCTTTCCTTATTTTTTACAAGTGGTCTAGTTTAAGTCATGCTTTACCAATCATATATGAGGAGATGCTGAAAAACTATTCAACCTTTGCTAAAAGAAAATCTGGTGATTGGTCTGATTTTTGGCAACGGGGTTAGGTCAAGAACTTTTCAGCACATACATAACAATCATCTCATTTATATTCTTTTTTTTGTCTTTATTTGCCTTCAGGTAAGATTTTTGCCCTGGCTTGAAGAAGGTTTTATCAAGGTTAATCTACAAAAATTATTCCCCCTCAAAATCTTTCCTTATTTTTTATGAGAGGTCTAGTTTAAGCCATCCCATTATCAATCATATACAGGGGGCAATTGGTAAATTTTTGCCATTTTATATTTTTAATTTCACATAAGCACATTGTTTGTTTTTAATTTTGTCAACTGCACAGTATAGCAGGGTCAGCTGGGCACTGTATTTTGAGAAAAAGAGCGCAATGATACAATTCACACTGCCAGAAGTTTGGAAACAGCATGCTGTACTGCTTGGAATTCATGCCGGAAGCTCCAATACGAACATTACAGAGTGTTTGGGTGTCAATCTAATGACAAAGGGTTCAGAACGTGTTGGACGAGTCAAATGGTTATTACAAAAATGTTTGGAGTGATCACTAATAATGACAACGTTATGCCTCCATTCATCTTCACACAGGGCCTCAGACACAACACAAGGCCTACATCGTGATTTGTGGAGGTAGTGCTGTCCCATGTCAAGAGGGTGGCTGCTGAAAGAACCTATGTCTGGAAACAGGACTCTGCACTATGCTACACAAGCAGGCAAATACAGTCATGGCTGTTAGACAATTTCAACAACCACATTACATCTGGCCATCTAACTCTCCAGATTGTGAATCCCTTGATTATTATATGTGGGACCTAGTAGAAAGAGAAACAACAAAACTCCTTGTAACATCAAAGATGAACTGAAGCCAAGGATTATGGCAGCATTCACCAACTTAAACAAGGAGACTGTCCAGAAGAGTTGCAGGAGATTCTGAAGTTGTCTGAATGTTGTCGCTGAAGCCAATGGTGATTTTATTGAATCTATTTACTCTTTATTATTTCAAGATAATTTTGTGTAATTTTGGTAAATATATCTGTTAAAATGAGATGTTAGGGTTATTTTCATGTCTGCATAATTTACATGAAAATTTATCCAACATACCCTGTATAAGGAGGTGCTGAAAACTTTTCACTCTTTCCTAAAAGAAAATCTGATTGGTTAGATTTTTGGGAAGTGGGTTAGGTTAATAACTTATCTGAAACTGTTGTATAAATAATCATTTTTTTTGTTTTTTTTGTTTTTAGTCTTTATTTGTTGTCAGGTAAAATTTTTGCCACCAATTTCTGCAATTGATTAGTTGAAAGATTTGTTGCATCAGCCAGTCAATTGCACCAATTTTGCACTGGTAAACAGGTTTGTATTTATTTGAATTTACTGCTTTGACCTTTGAAAACACTTGTCCATCCATCTGAGAAACATTTTTTTTTATTCTCTGTATTGTCCTTGTCAAGAGAATTCTATCAGCTGTCGCTATATTAATCACAGCATATCTATATCAATGACCAAACAACAAAGCCAAAATAGGTCTTAATGACATTTCATTCTTTTTAAATGCCATGTTCCTTCAGGATGTAGAAAATATTGGCTCCCTACAATGGCCTTTCATTCCTAATATCAATATTTTCTTAGGAAAGATAATGAAGTAATTTCCTGTTGCCTTCACCATGGTTTTCAAGTCAAAGTAACCCTTCTCTGAGATTGGTTCCTACCCAAGGCTAGAGAATCTAGTCTACCCTGTTACTTAATGCATTCCTTTTATTAAATGCCATGTCCTTCAAGACATAGGTGATTATGGTTCCACACAGATTTTTGCTTATTATCAGTGAATTGCCTTTGTAGGGGACACATGAGCCTGGGTTGATTTAATCAGACAGTGCCCACAAACATTTAAAAATGTTACATCCTTAAAAGAGGTTACAAACCGACAAATGTGGTACTTGAGTGAAAGGAACAGCAACACGTGAGTAGATGAAAGAAAGGGAGGTTTATTGTAAAAGAGAATACACTACTGAAAGACAGGGAATCGGTTAACAGGCTAGCAAGTCCTGAGGCAAGTCACCAGGTATATCCTGTGCTCACTATATATATCTACTGATATAGTCAGTCCACATAGGGAGAGTGGGACATTCCATTACAACATAAAATAAACATAATCATTTGACAGGTCAAAAGCGAGGACTCTACACCATGCCACACAAGCAGAAGAACCCAGTCATGTCTGTCAGACAATTTCTGTCACCAGTCACCCCTTACATTTGGCCACCTAACTCCCCAGACTGCAATCTCCTTGATTATTATGTGTGGGGTACAGTTGAGTGAGAGACCAACAGAACTCCTTGTAAAACCAAAGATGAACTGAAGGGAAGGATTATGGCAGAATTCACCAACTTAAACAAGGAGACCGTCCAGAAGAGTTACAGGAGATCCCAAAGTCGTCTGAAGGCTGTAGTTGAAACCAATGGGGATTTTATTGAATAAAATTTACTCCTTAGTATTTCAAGATAATTTTGTGCAATTTTGGTAAATATATCTGTTAAAATGAGATGTCAGTGTTATTTTCATTTTTGCGGCATTTAGACGACAATTTATCCTTCGCACCCTGTATATCTGTTAAAATGAGATGTCAATGTTATTTTCATTTCTGCGGCATTTAGATGACAATTTATCCATCGCACCCTTTATTTTCATTCACAACGTTCATTGTCTTTGAGCTTGTCCTATTTGTTGGCTAAAACACACTTTTGCATTATCCCTCCTCTATTAAAACATTTCCCAGATACATACAATTGATTCTTTATCCTTAACAATCATGTTAGCTTGCTGAGTGGTTAACCTCTCATTATCATAACTGCCATGTAAATTAGCTGCCAGTGCCACATTAGGGTAGGTAGATTTTGGAATTGTGATATTGCACAAAATTTGCAAGTTGGGGTTTGACATGATAAATAATTATAAATATTTTTTT
Source organism: Acanthosepion pharaonis (assembly GCA_903632075.3). Classification (NCBI taxonomy): domain Eukaryota; kingdom Metazoa; phylum Mollusca; class Cephalopoda; order Sepiida; family Sepiidae; genus Acanthosepion; species Acanthosepion pharaonis. The sequence goes on from CAHIKZ030000791.1 coordinate 1,933,071, forward strand.
CAAATCGTGTCAGATTTTCCAGGCCTTCTTTCCTCATTATGTGTCTGTTATATCTTGTACAAGATATAATAAACAAAGTAAACCCGAGTGTGGTTTTCAATAATAATTTTATAATCGGATGTAGGTATGTCAAAATACAGAGACAGCGTAGGAGTAAGCTAACCGCAATGGTGTTAGTAAACGAAGACCTTCTTTTTTGTCGCTCCCTACTGTTTACTGTGGTCGTACTTTATCGGCCACAGAACGTCCATTATCATGAATGGGGAAGTTGGGTTATCTCATCACAACAGTGTCATAGAAATTTCAACATTCTCTTTTTGATTCTAAGAATAAGCATACATTTTGTTTCAGTTCTCCTTAAAACTTTTTTATTACTCACATGTTCATTCCATAATATTCTCAGCATTCTTCTGTAGAATCACATCTTGGTTGCCTCAAGTCTCTTCTTCATCTGTGATGAAATTGTCCAGCATTAACTGCCATATAGGAGTGTTGAGCCAAGATGGAGTAGAGAAACAGACTTAAACGCTTGTTTGGAGAAATGACCAAAGATTTATTTTCATTTACAATGTATGAACATGTCTCTAGTAAATTATATACTGTAGTATTTGAATGTGCGGTGAACAAGGTGTGAAGTGAGAGCTTAAAAAAGAGTCAACTGTGCTCTGGTTAGCCTCTGTGGTTAGCATGCATGTGTGAAATCTCTCTTTCTGCTTTCTGTGCTACTGTTCAGATTTTCTTATAGCCTATACTAGCAGCATGGCCTGGCATTGCCCATGCTTGATTCAAAAATCGTACAACTCATACAGCAATTGCTATCACTTGAATTAAAATATTTTGGCCCTTCCTTGCCTTTAAAGAAGTGCCCTTTGCAGTGCTGATGTTGCTACATGCCTTACTTCTTGCCTATCTCACACTGCAATTTTTTTCTAAGCTCTATAGTAAACATTAAATCTGTTACGAAAAAAGAACTAAACAAAATGAACACAAAATGATTAGCTTTAAAAAAGGACTCGTAACTTGGAAAACCGAATGAAAAAAAGAATGTTAACAGTAAATTTTTTTTTCACACCCAACCCAGTTCTCATGGAATCAGAATCAACGTTGAGTTTGAGCTAGCAAATGAGCCAATTGGAGTAAAGTTCCATGCAGATTTAAATTTTTCCCACTTGTGATGAATGCAGCAATCGATTTTTTTTGCATGCTAGCATGTGAGTTAGCATTCATGTCAGTCAACTGTTGGATCTCACGCTGGCCAATAAAATCTTCCTGCCTATTCGTGGCTGCCAGCTATAGGCTCTCAATCTGGCCAGTACAAAATGGCCACAAACTACATGAAAACTGCCATAGAAGCATGAAAAAATTGATTATTTCCACTATCGATGGGAGTTGGGAAATGCAAAGTCGGTCTTGGCCTTCCTGCTAACTTGGAGCATTTGCATGTAAATTTTGGTGCAAATCCATCAAAAATTGCGGCCGTGCATTTGTTACACACACATCCTGCCTTTTATAGATAGAGATAAGGGAAATATGCGGGTGTAGTTGTAGGGACCTGTGGCAAACAAGAGTCACCTCAAAAATGGCTAGCAGTCTGGTATATTTGTGTTTGTTTTAAAATTTGTTTTGAGTAGAGTATAATGTGTGACTTAGCTAAGTGAAAATTGGTGTGTTGTTAGAGATATATTTTTTCTAATAATTGTATAATTGTATAAATTTGACTTTAATTTGTTATCTCTATATATAAATTGTGTTTTTCTGCTCCAGAATCTCCTTTTACAAATGAAATGTCTCTGTGTTCTGGGTCATTTAGATCAAAGACTTAAAAGAATTCTTTGATGTGGTTGGATGACCTGACAAAGTGAGCAGGGTCTTCATCCATGCATCCAAGCAGGTTGTCTGGATGAGTTAGTTGTCATGGAAATCAGGTTTGAAGAGTGTACGAGAGGTGGAATGTTGGTTGGAGTAAAGAAACAAACTTAGACGCTAGTGTTATAAAATAAAATAAGACATATCTCGGCTGATTTGCAGGCAAATAAACTAACATACTCAAGAGTGAGAGCCGGATGTGAACAGGACAAGGCCCCGTCACAAAATGACCATATTTACACGTTTATGCATATTCTCAATGCACGAGTTCCGGTCGAAAAATAAAATAATATTTTAAAGTGTTTCTATTTTTCGACCAATAAAAATGCTTCCCTCCTAATTATACTTGCGTCGTTTTACGAGCCTGTCAAGCCATAAAAAAATGCCATAAAAGGGGTCACATAGAGGTACAGCAGCAGTCAACAGGTGGCCAGGGAAGAGACCTGTCATGGTCAGGTGAGCGGTCAGCAGCAGCAGTAGCACCACGCCAACCAGTGAGAACTACTATGAGAGATCAACCCAGATCTTCAGCCGGCCTATAAATTATATCACAAGGTATCTGTCCCAAAACCACAGGTTCCTATTGAAATAAATCACGTAAATCTATTTCTGCTGTTGTCGTATTTCTTGCAACCATACGCTTGTCTATAACACTAGCTTGGAGAAATGACCAAAGATTTATTTTCATTTACAAGGTATGAACCTGTCTCTAGTAAGAGGTATACATTAGTATTTGAATATGCAGTGTACAATGTGTGAAGTGAGTGTGAAAAAAGAGTATGCTTAACACGACTGACTGCTTGGTAGTTATCAGTTTGGGCTTGTCACGTTGATAGTAGTTCATTCTTTTTCTCTGTTCACAGGAGGTTGTTTTCACAGCCTAATGCGCAGACGGGCAGTCAACCATGCTTTGGGTAGCCTCTATGATTAGTGTGGCTTTGTGAAGTCTTTCTCTCTGCTTTCTGTTCACACTGCTATTGTCTGGTTTCTCTTATAGCCTATATAGTGGAAACATGCAGACATAGTTGTAGGCATCTGTGGCAAACGAGAATCTCGTCAATAATGGCTAGTAGTCTGGTATATTATTTGTGCTTGTTTTAAAATTTGTCTTGAGTAGAGTGCAGCATTTGTATGACATAGCAAGATCAAATTGTCATGGAAATCAGGTTTGAAGAGTGTATGCAAGGAAAGTTGGCTCCCTGTGCCGCGCCAGGAAATTTTTCTCTCCAGAATCGATCCTCCAGATCTACAAATCAACAATTCGCCCTTGCATGGAGTATTGCTGCCATATATGATCTGGTGCCCCCTCTGTTTGCCTCGGAGTTCTTGATAGGCTCCAGAGGCGGATATGCAATGTAGTTGGCCCTGCTCTGGCATCTCGTCTACAGTCACTTTCTCACAGACGCGCCGTCGCCTCTCTCTGTCTTTTTTACAAATACTTTCATGGAAATTGCTCCGAGGAGCTGCATTCGCTGGTTCCCAGACGTCATGAGTTCAAGCGACCTACGAGGCTGGCATCCCGCTCTCACCCCTTCACTGTCAAAACTCCTAAATGTAGCCATCTCTTCTACTCCAATAGCTTCATGTCTCGCACCTCTCGCCTGTGGAACTCCCTTCCCTATTCGAGTTTCCCTGAGAGCTATAATCTCCAGCTATCCAAGTGTAATGTCAATCGACATCTCCAGTTGCCTTGATCTATCCACTACCCTCCTCCTCATCCTTTCTTCTATCACTCCTATCTGATCTTGCTCTAAATTTTCTGTACCCCCTTGCGTTCTAGTGGCTCCCCGTCTTGCTTGGGTTGAAATGCTTAAAAAAAAAAAAAAAGTTAGAAATATGTTTTCTAATAATTGTATAAATTTGGCTTCAATTTGTTATCTTTAACTATGTGTTAATTATGTTTTACCACTACAGGAGGACTGATATTATATAACAGATCAGCACTCTTTCCTTTGTTTCTAACAAAATAATTTATCACCCACAAGGCCATGTTTATGCTTTTTTCACTCTATGAAAACAGGCAAGTGAGGACTATGCAGCTCCAGCCCAGATATGGCAGCAATATTTCATTTTTGGTCTGATCTGGTTCTTGTAAAGTGAGAGTATAGCAAAGGGAGTCAGGTACTTAATGGAGCAGCATAATGAATTGACCCTTGTTTCAGCAATAGATTTTAAATTTAAACCACTTGAACATTTGTCCTTTTACCATCCCTCTGTTCTGCCATCCATTAAGTTATTCACCATTTCCCATTGTCCCTCTTGCCCTCAGTATGTTCTGTGAGTGTTAAATTCGCCAAGCCTTCTTTCCTTATTTTGTGTACAAGATGTTTCAACTGTCTCTCACTCTGATTATGAGTGTTAGATCTTACACAGAAGCTAGTTGCATTTAAATCAGCACTAGGAGGCTGGTAGCACTGCTGAGTAAAATTGTTTCAATCATGGAGCTGGATTTATGCTTTGCCAATTTCTCCTTTGTTAGTTTTTGTAACAAGTGCCTAGTGAAGCCTTATTATTTCAAAAAAGAAATGGCTGTTGCTAATCCCTTTTCTTGGACTTCATATTTGCTCTTCCACTTGGTAGTAGAGTATAGTTATGGCGACAAAATATAGATTGAAAATGCCTCCAGAGTTTGATGAGGGAAGAACAGATTATGAGATTTGGAAAATGGATTTGGAGTTGTAGAGTGTTGTGAGTGGTATATTGGTCTGCAAACAGATACTGAATGACAGAAGACAACAAAAAACAAAATGAAGACTTGAGAAAAAAATATATTGCCAAGTTTATGTTTGTGAAAGAAAATACATCAATAAAAACAAGGTTACAGTGCACTAGGCACTACCATATAGAAGGATTAATATTAATTAGCATTTCAGCAATCTTTTCATTGTTTCTGCTGCCTCAAGTCTCTTTTTCATCTGTGGTGACACGGTTCTGCATTGACCACCTTATAGGAGGATTGATATTACATAGCAGTTCAACACTCTTTCCATTGTTTCTGTTGCCTCAAGTCTTCTCTTCATCTGTGAGGAAATTGTCCAGCATTCACTGCCATAGAGGAGGATTGATATTACATAGCAGTTCAGTACTCTTTTCATTGTTTCTGTTGCCTCAAGTCCTCTCTTCATCTGTGAGGAAATTGTCCAGCATTCACTGCCATATAGGAGGATTGATATTACATAGCAGTTCAGCACTCTTTCCATTGTTTCTGTTGCCTCAAGTCTTCTCTTCATCTGTGAGGAAATTGTTCAGCATTCACTGCCATATAGCAGGATTGATATTACATATCAGTTCAGTACTCTTTCCATTGTTTCTGTTGCCTCAAGTCTTCTCTTCATCTGTGAGGAAATTGTCCAGCATTCATTGCCATATAGGAGGATTGATATTACATAGCAGTTCAGCACTCTTTTCATTGTTTCTGTGGCCTCAAGTCTTCTCTTCATCTGTGAGGAAATTGTCCAGCATTCACTGCCATATAGGAGGATTGATATTACATATCAGTTCAGTACTCTTTCCATTGTTTCTGTTGTCTCAAGTCTTCTCTTCATCTGTGAGGAAATTGTCCAGCATTCACTGCCATATAGGAGGATTGATATTACATAGCAGTTCAGCACTCTTTCCATTGTTTCTGTTGCCTCAAGTCTTTTCTTCATCTGTGAGGAAATTGTCCAGCATTCACTGCCATAGAGGAGGATTGATATTACATAGCAGTTCAGTACTCTTTTCATTGTTTCTGCTGCCTCAAGTCTCTTTTTCATCTGTGGTGACACGGTTCTGCATTGACCACCTTATAGGAGGATTGATATTACATAGCAGTTCAACACTCTTTCCATTGTTTCTGTTGCCTCAAGTCTTCTCTTCATCTGTGAGGAAATTGTCCAGCATTCACTGCCATAGAGGAGGATTGATATTACATAGCAGTTCAGTACTCTTTTCATTGTTTCTGTTGCCTCAAGTCCTCTCTTCATCTGTGAGGAAATTGTCCAGCATTCACTGCCATATAGGAGGATTGATATTACATAGCAGTTCAGCACTCTTTCCATTGTTTCTGTTGCCTCAAGTCTTCTCTTCATCTGTGAGGAAATTGTTCAGCATTCACTGCCATATAGCAGGATTGATATTACATATCAGTTCAGTACTCTTTCCATTGTTTCTGTTGCCTCAAGTCTTTCTCTTCATCTGTGAGGAAATTGTCCAGCATTCATTGCCATATAGGAGGATTGATATTACATAGCAGTTCAGCACTCTTTTCATTGTTTCTGTGGCCTCAAGTCTTTTCTTCATCTTCATCTGTAGGAGGAAATTGTCCAGCATTCATTGTTTCTGTTGCTCATATAGGAGGATTGATATTACATATCAGTTCAGTACTCTTTCCATTGTTTCTGTTGTCTCAAGTCTTCTCTTCATCTGTGAGGAAATTGTCAGCAGCATTCACTGCCATATAGGAGGATTGATATTACATAGCAGTTCAGCACTCTTTCCATTGTTTCTGTTGCCTCAAGTCTTTTCTTCATCTGTGAGGAAATTGTCCAGCTTTCACTGCCATATAGGAGGATTGATATTACATAGCAGTTCAGCACTCTTTTCATTGTTTCTGTTGCCTCAAATCTTTTCTTCATCTGTGAGGAAATTGTCCAGCTTTCACTGCCATATAGGAGGATTGATATTACATAGCAGTTCAGTACTCTTTTCATTGTTTCTGTTGCCTCAAGTCCTCTCTTCATCTGTGAGGAAATTGTCCAGCATTCACTGCCATATAGCAGGATTGATATTACATATCAGTTCAGTACTCTTTCCATTGTTTCTGTTGCCTCAAGTCTTCTCTTCATCTGTGAGGAAATTGTCCAGCTTTCACTGCCATATAGGAGGATTGATATTACATAGCAGTTTAGTACTCTTTCCATTGTTTCTGTTGCCTCAAGTCTTCTCTTCATCTGTGAGGAAATTGTCCAGCATTCATTGCCATATAGGAAGATTGATATTATGTAGCAGTTCAGCACTCTTTTCATTGTTTCTGTTGCCTCAAGTCTTCTCTTCATCTGTAAGGAAATTCTCCAGCATTCACTACCATATAGGAGAATTGATATTACATAGCAGTTCAGCACTCTTTTCATTGTTTCTGTGGCCTCAAGTCTCTTCTTTATCTGTGAGGAAATTGTCCAGCATTTTGATTAATTGATTGATTTGTGGCTTATCAACCCTTTGCAGGTTATTTAAAGCCCAAAAATATTTTTTAGATTGAAAAAAAAGTTCTCACTGGGTGAAAAGAGTATTGTCCTGAAAAGGACAGTTTATCACATATTATTGCTGCTGATGATGATGTTTGGCTGGAGCAGTGGCCAATGGCTAGCTGGAACTACTGTCTTGAGCTTGAACAGATATTACACTTTGATCCTAGGCTTTGTGTCTGTAAATAATTATTTTTGTTGCCTTTTTTTTTTTTTTTAGCGGGGGGGTCTTTTTATATATTGAATCAGTTTTACATAAGTCACTGGTCCTGGAAGGTGAAGTTTCTTCTTCTGGTTGTTTTTTAAAAAATGTGGGAGTGCCGATGCGATACAAAAAGACTGTCTATACAAACTTGCTAAAATGTAAATGGGCTATTGCCATGCATTTGAATTTAACAGAGAACAGCAGAGTCACATTAGTTACACCTGAGTTAACTGTGCATGAGATGAGATCAGATAATGGAATTGAACTGCTGGTCAATAAATTGGATTGTGTATTCCCATAGGATAACAGTTGGTACTGTTTTAACACATATTTATCATTTGAAAATTTAAAACAAGAATCTCATGGAAGTAATGATAGAAACCTCAGTACCTTTGACAGCAAATTACATGCACTCGGAGAGATGGAAATTAAATTGCTAGATGCACCTCCAAAAAAGATATTTTCCCACACACAAACTTAGTTAGCCAGGATTAGTTAACTTAAACATTTAGAATTCGTAACATAATGTGTGGACATAATTTCAGTAAAATATTAAAACTTGCAAATCAGAATTAAAGATCCAACATTTAACCAATCAAATGTTGGTCAAGTCGAGCCTATCTCTACCTATATAAGCAGAGAAGAATTAGCATTTAGACAGATAGCAGTATAGCAACAGGGGAGATGCAACTATATCGACAAACCAGGAATGACACATTTGCATGACATAATGATGATGTAAAATTCCACTCTACTCGTGGATGAGGAATTTGACATGAGAACTAATGCTCTGCTGATAGAGAATTGAATTTATTTTTAAGTATGAGCTTTGCGTATTAAAATCAAATATGCTCCTGAAAAGCTTACACATGTGATTTATGACCAATGATTGCTGTTCTCAAAATGAACTAATTGCTCTGACAAAGAATCATTTTTTTTCTTTTTAGCAATGTTCTGCCTAATAAATACTTTTTATTGTTTGTTCTATAAATCCATGTTTGGGTTTATTCGTGTTTTTGTAGTTAGAGATATTGTTGCCTTAAGGCCAATGAAACAAATCGTAGCTTCACACCATCTACTCTTGGATACAGATTGTTAAAAAGCTGCAATTTAACTGTAATTCACTTAAATTAGTTCTATCCACCACACAACAAATGACTTTTAACAATATAAGACACACTTTTAGAAATTATCTACTGAAAGTGGTGGAGCATTGCCTACTTCTGGTAGTGAACATATGATTAACCCGATAAAGGAGGAGCCAGTTATCCATGGTGATGCATTTTTGTTGTAGCATACCTATGGATGATAATGGGTATGTCCCCATTTACATGAATACAGTAGTAAATACTGTATGTTGGTCTGCAGTTGAAGATTCATTGTGGAATTCACTTGACTACTTCTTCTACATGCTGCTGGCGAATCTTATATGTGTTGTTCTTGTCCTAAGTATTATTGTTCATTACTAACCTCCTGTGATTATTCTATTCAGTAACCTTACAACAATTTTACAACAGTTGTAGAGGTGGCCATTACAGAACATGTGGAGATTGGAAACCTCATCGAAAGAGATGTGGAGGAAAAAAACCTTGGGTTGCAAACTGAGCTTTTAGAACAGGCTTTTCATCTTTAATTTTTTCAGTTATGATTCAATGAACAATTATCATTTCCTGATTGGTATTGTCAACTTCATAAACTGGATTTTCATGCCAGCTTTTAATTTCATTTTCTTTTGCTATTGTCACAGTATTATTATTAAAAAGCTCCAGCATTTCAACTTCATCATTTATGACTTCCCACTCACTAAAATACTTTTTTAAGTCAACATATCTCATACTGCCATCAATATCTTTCTGGTAATTATAACATATTTGGATTATATGAATTTTGTATCTGCTGATACAATAAATATGTCTATTATTCTGATTTACCTTAAGACTTCCTAGCTGTTCACATTATGATAATGTTGGAATCTATCTACCCAGGTCTTTGTTTTTATCTGAGTGTCGGGATTTCAAATATTAATAACAACAACATCAATATATGTTTTAAATGAAACATAAAAAAGGTTATTTTCTGAAGGAAAATTAGTAGCAGAACATCAATTGAAATAACATTTATATATTCTTTTCAGAAATATAAAATAATAAAATGTTTAATTTCCATTGCAGTGAAGTTTGTTTTATCAAGTAAATCAACTGTTTGTAGGGTGGTGTGAGATGTGTGGACAGACTTACTGGACAGACTTACTTTATGACAGTCAGCCTAATGTTTCTGTCAATGTGTGGACAAGTTTGTTTTATCAAGTAATTAACTGTTCGAAGTGCTGAGTGAGATGTGTGGACAGACTTACTTTATGACAGTCAGCCTAATATTTCTGTCAGTGTGTGGACAAAACCTTAGTCAGTATCTGCTGGCTCATCTCTTATTGTGTGTGTGGGGGGTGTAAGCATGTGTAGATCAAACTGGCCTTTGAAATTGTTTTGAAGCTTGAAAACCAGTATGCTTCTGTTTTTATATTCGGGAGGGAGATCCAAAAGATAATTTCTCATAGAGAGGTGTGAAGTTTTTAAAATATATGGTTTTCATTAGTTAGGAAATAATTTCACATTGGTGTGTGAAAATATTTTTCTTGAATTTGTGGGAGGGATCAAAGGATTTATAATTGTTATTTTGTAAATAGTCCGGAATTAACACATGGTAAGTGTACAACTATGTCCACAAGTATTTTGGCAGTATTTACTCGAGTAAATATTGTTTATCCAACAAAACTTCTGATGGGATTTTATTGGTTGAAAAATATATAGGATTTAATTCCTATAATGATATCTATGACCAGACATTATGGATAAGTCTGAGAAAAGAATAAGAATAAGAATAATCCAAACATATATCAGACATAAGATTTATTCTATTGAGAAACAATGTACAACATACAAAACATCTTTTGTGAATGTTTTTATATTATAGGAAAATGAAAGATTCTGCTTTTGAAAAGGCCTGATAAGTGGTATCCGAAGTGAAACAGATTAATCAACGTTTAAACTTTGTGTCTGGAAAAAAAAGAATGGTTATTCCCTTGACACAACTATTACTGTATACACATTCAACTCCTTAGGCAATGTTTATTTACAAGATTATAAAAAATATGTTAACCAAGTCATTTTCATCATTATGCCTCTAAATTCCTTGGGGAATATAAGGCCGCAATAACACCTCTCCAATGGATGTTGTTTCCAGGTGATTCTCTTCAGCACAGCCCATGTTGTACTGGCTGCCTTCACCTCTGTGTCAACACTTAATTTGTCATATCTGGGCTGAAGCTATCCAGTCCTCACTTGTTTGGCTTCATTATGCCTCTAAATTCCTTGGGGAACATAGGGCTGCAACAACACTTCCCCAATGAATACGTTTCCGGGCGACCTTCTTCAGCTTGGCCCATGTTGTGTCAGCTGTCTTCCTGGGGAATTTTTACCAGCACGCATCATATGCTTCACTTTGGTAGACTCTTCTTTGGCCATGCCATTGTTTGAAGATATCATTAAGGTTTCTGTAACAAGATAGCTTTTAAGTGGGCAGGTTGTTAGCCTACTACACAACCCCCAACCTGGAGGATGTGTCTTTCATCTGGCCCCTACCCAACAGATCTGTTGAACTTGGTTGGACCTGCTAAGCCCCTACCTACATAGCTCTGGGGGTTATTGATGCATGCAAGCCGTCCTGCCACATCAAGGCAACACACCATCAGGATGGATGTTGACCAAATACAACACAATATTTATTTGTCTATATTTCTGAGATGAGGTATTGTAACTATTTACAATATTTACATTGTTCAGACTGTTGTCCTCATCTTTATTAACATATTCACAATTTTTTGGTCACTGTAGACTCTACTGGACACATGGCCCAATGGATAAATGCTATTGGATGATTGATTCAAAAGTGACTTGACCCAAAGAGTTGTGAGTTCAATACCTGACCACAGCAGAGGGAACTTGGAGAGTTATCAAGGAGAATTAACTGAAACTGAGATATTTAAGGGCATGGCATGTGGAATTAGAACAATCTGTCTCCATGGACTAAATAAAGGGTTTGATTTGAAATCCTAAGAAAAAATCACATGAAGAAGGCCAGAGTATACAATGATTGAAAAGTTGTGATTATTGCAATGAAGATGAGGACAACAGTCTGAACAGTATAAATAGCAATATTTATTATTTACCTGTTATAAAGATTTATTATTTACCATTTTATAAATAAAGAAATCTGAAAAGAAATCTTTTTAATAAAAAATTTTTAAAAAATAATCAAAATATGTTAATCAACTACAATGCATTATTTATTATTTACTATTTTATAAATAATTATGAAAACAAGTTTTTTATTCAATCTAAGAAATAAATAGTGTTTAATTTATTTGTTGCCAATTTTCAAGAATAAAGAAAATATACAAATCCATTTTTGTATGTTTTGTTTTTATTAAAATTTCAATAGTCACTTTTTACAACAGATGTAACCCTTTTCATTGTTTCTGTTGCCCCAAGTCTTCACTTCACCTGTGAGGAGATTGTCCAGTATTCACTGCCATATAGGAGGATTGATATTACATAGCAGTTCAGCATTATTTTCATTGTTCCTGTTGCCTCAAGTTTTCTCTTTATCTGTGAGGAAATTGTCCAGCATTCACTGCCATATAGGAGGATTTATATTACATAGCAGTTCAGCATTATTTTCATTGTTTCTGTTGCCTCAAGTCTTCTCTTAATCTGTGAGGAAATTGTCCAGCATTCACTGCCATATAGGAGGATTGATATTACATAGCAGTTAAGTACTCTTTTCATTGTTTCTGTTGCCCCAAGTCTTCACTTCACCTGTGAGGAGATTGTCCAGTATTCACTGCCATATAGGAGGATTGATATTACATAGCAGTTCAGCATTATTTTCATTGTTTCTGTTGCCTCAAGTCCTCTCTTCATCTGTGAGGAAATTGTCCAGCATTCACTGCCATATAGGAGGATTGATATTACATAGCAGTTCAGCACTCTTTTCATTGTTTCTGTTGTCTCAAGTCTTCTCTTCATCTGTGAGGAAATTGTCCAGCATTCACTGCCATATAGGAGGATTGATATTACATAGCAGTTAAGTACTCTTTTCATTGTTTCTGTTGCCCCAAGTCTTCACTTCACCTGTGAGGAGATTGTCCAGTATTCACTGCCATATAGGAGGATTGATATTACATAGCAGTTCAGCATTATTTTCATTGTTTCTGTTGCCTCAAGTCCTCTCTTCATCTGTGAGGAAATTGTCCAGCATTCACTGCCATATAGGAGGATTGATATTACATAGCAGTTCAGCACTCTTTTCATTGTTTCTGTTGCCTCAAGTCCTCTCTTCATCTGTGAGGAAATTGTCCAGCATTCACTGCCATATAGGAGGATTGTTATTACATAGCAGTTCAGCAATCTTTTCATTGTTTCTGTTGCCTCAAGTTTTCTCTTCATCTGTGGGGAAATTTTTTAGTATTAACTACCATATTGGATGACTGATATCATATAACAGTTTAGTACTCTTTTCTTTGTTTCTAATGAAATTTTCTTGTACCAAATAGATAAATTACTTAAAAGCATGTATATGTTTTCATATGCTTATAATTTCTAAAAAAAATCCGATATTCCTTCAGAACTCTTTCGTTTTCTGCCAACTCTTACAACACTATACTGAAAATTGAACTTCTGTGTCTGCTTGATTTTTATATCAATCTCATATCTATATATCTTGATTTATTCAAGTCTATGTTCATATATATTTTAGTCCATTTGTATCTCTCTCTTTTTCACTAATAATATCTATGTGCCCATCTTAGTTTGTTTATCGTCTTCATATACCTATTTCATATATATCAAGGTATTTCAGTCTGTTCATATCTATCTGGCTCAGTCTGTGCATATCTATCTATCTATCTATCTCAGTCTATTCATATTTGTGTCTCAATCTGTTTATCTTAGTTTGTTCATATCTATCTATCTATCTATATATATATATATATATCAGTTTAGTCATATATAACTTTCTATCTATCAATCTATTTATCTCAGTCTGTGCATATCTATCTATCTATCTATCTATCTATCTATCTATCTATCTATCTATCTATCTATCTATCTATCTATCTATCTCAGTCTGTTCATATCTATTTATCCCTGTTCATATCTATCTATTTCTGCCTGGTCATATCAGTCTATCTCTGTTCATATCTATCTATCTATCTATCTATCTATCTATCTATCTATCTATCTATGTAAGCAAATATATGGATATAGATCCGACAGTATGAAGAAAAATATACGGAAAAACAAACAAAAATCCTAATATATTTTTTTTCATATCTATCTATCTCAGTCTGTTCATATCTATCTATCTATCTATCTATCTATCTATCTATCTATCTATCTGTCTATCTATCTATCTATGTCAGCCTCTTCATCTCTATCTATCTATTACTGTGTTCATAGATTCTATTCTTGCCTTTGATATTTTTTCTTCAATAAATTTGAATCTGATTCTTTTCTGGGTTTTTGTTCCTTAAATGACAAAGTTTTAGAGAAAATGGAAACAAAAAAGGACACTTATACTTAACATCAGAAATAGACAGTTGAAATTTCTAGGACACATAAGGAGGAAAGAGGATTTAGTAAATTTGACACTCACAGGGCATACTGAAGACAAGAGGGAAGCAGCACATAACCATGATGTGTAAAAGGCTGGCAGAATAGGGATTAGGAGAGATCTACAAAGGACAGGAAATTGTGGAGAGCCATGATCATCCATGTCTGGAAGGGACATGGCACATACAAGAAAAAGAAGAAGTAATAGCTTGTGTAGATGTCTGGCAGAACAAAGATTGGTAGAGATAGACTAAGATTTACAAAGGACAGGAAATTGTGGAGAGCCATGATTGTGTACATCCTGAAGAGACACAACACACAGAACAAGAACCACAGTACACACTTTTTTTTTTATTAACCCATTTTTACGTTTCTTTGGCAGTAATGATAATTTCTGATAAAATGGTGATGCAATCCATCATCTGTATATTATTCTTGAATTTTTGGGGGACAGTCTTCCTGATTGTGATAAATCATGTCACCAACATTGTACAACTTGCCACTTCTCTAACCTGTAACCTTTCCCAACTCAAGTACTTTGCTTTATATTCTGTTTGATTTTTTTTAACAATAGCCTCAGCAGACCCCCCCTCCCCTAATAAATATTTACTGGTTTCCCTGAAAACAGCATGAAGTGCTAATCTATTTGGAATAAATTAAGGTCAAATCTTATATACAATCGGGTTTTATTTTAGTATATACTAGCAGCATGGCCTGGCATTGCCTGTGCTTGATTCAAAATTCGTACGACTCACACAGCAATCGCTATCACTTGACTTAAAATATTTTTGCCCTTCCTTGCATTTAAAGGAATGCCCTTTGCAGTGCTGATGTTGCTACATGCCTTACTTCTTGCCTATCTCACACTGCAAATTTTTTCTAAGCTCTATACTAAACATTAAATCTGTTACGAAAAAAGAACTAAACAAAATGAACACAAAATGATTAGCTTTAAAAAAAGGACTCGTAACTCGAAAAACTGAATGAAAAAACAATGTTAACAACAAATACTTTTTCACACCCAACCCAGTTCTGCAGAATCATAATCAACGTTGAGTTTAAGCAAGTGAATGAGCCAATTGGAGTAAAGTGCCATGCAGATTTAAATTTCTCCCACTTGTGACGAATGCAGCTATCAATTTTTTTTGCATGCTAGCATGCGAGTTAACATTTGTGTCAGTCAGCTGTTGGCTCTCATACTGGCCAATAGAATCTTCCTGCCTATTTGTGGCAGCCAGCTATAGGCTCTCACTCTGGCCAGTACAAAATGGCCACAAATTACATGAAAACTGCCATAGAAGCATGAAAAAATCAATTATTTCCACTATCGATGGGAGTTAGGAAATGCAAAATCAGTCTTGGCCTTCCTGCTAACTTGGAGCATGTGCATGTAAATTTTGGTGCAAATCTGTCAAAAATTGCAGTTGTGCATTTGTTACACACACACACACATCCTGCCTTTTATAGATAGAGATTTTTCATGTCTCTTTTCTTTGGTTGATACAGGATTCAATAGCGCTATCTTTATGGACAATGCTAGAAAAATCTTAGACATGTCATTAAGAATTTTTTGTAGTGGAAAATGTTAGTTTCCTTTTATTTAGATTAAAATCATGGTATGTCTAATTTAAGGGAAAAGTACAAATGGAAACCCAACAAGGAAGGAGTAGGTGCAAGCATGTGTTTGGAATGGTTTATAGCATCTGCTAAATCATTAATGTACAACCTAACATTTCTCCAATGTGTAGTAATTACCAGTTAGAGTTCTTTTTTGAAAATTATATTTATGTTTCCTTGAAATATGAGGTAATCCTTTTGTGATAAAATCAGATTATATTCTGTGTCTATTTTTTAGTACCTTTTGCATGTAATGGGATGCTTGGAAAGAGAGAGGAAATTACTTGATTTTCTCCACTTTCCAATGTCTACTGTGTCATCTGTCATGGTCAGTCATGGTTTACCTCTGTCATGAGCTAAGTAGCAACTGACTATTGTCACCAACAGGTTGTCTTGTGATCCTCAATAGCCCCTTAAGACATCAGAAATTCATCCTGTCAAAAGGTAATAGTCGCCTTCTACATCCTTACACATATATCTCTTCTTTGCACAATGTTTGGAAAATGTTAGAAATGCTATTGTGGCATCCTCAGCTCTTTATTACTTGTGCCAGCATACTTTTCAGGAAGTGTTGGTGGAAAAATAATAATTTCACTTGATCTTAAAAATTATGGTTGAATGTGAAAAGCACAATTGAAATTTGAGGTTTAATCTTTGGAAACATGCAGCAGAAGTAAGACAATGATTTATTCAAGCTTAGGTTAATAATCCAGTAGGTGCAAGCATGTAAAAGGAATCATTTTTGAAGTTTTAAAAATATTTCAATGTCAAATAAAAAAAATGCTCTGGAAAAATTAAGAATTTTAAATCTGAATAACTGGAGAAGTTTTTAAAGGACAATGTAGTATAAATAAGTTGTAAACTTAGAGAAAATTATAAGTGAATCAGTTTATTATTGCATGTCATTTACAAGAGTTAGGGAATAGTTGGAAGATGGGAAAATGGGTTTCATATTGACTTTTAAAAAGTAACATCAAAAAAGCATTTAGACACTTATCTTTCTCAAAGAGAAAATGTTTTGGATAAGAAAGTTTGTAGGGATGAAGAATAGAATTATTACAAGAGTTCAAAACAAAAGAAACTGCAGAAAGGCGATCAACATCTCAACCTAAACAGAATCTAGTAGGGAAATAGATAGTTATTGGTCCTGAAAAACTGATTCATGATAAGAAAGAAAAAAAATCATGGCTAGATCCAGGACAAAATTCAACGTCTCAACCTAAATAGAATCTACTGTGGAAATAGATGATGAAAAATTGATTTGTGATGAGAATGAAAAAGTGAATGTAATCATGGCTGGATCTGAAACAACTTCAATATCTCAAATTAAACAGAATCTACCAGGAAAATAGACAATGGCAAATTGATTCTGGTGAGAAGGAAAACTGAACAAAATCATGGCTAGATCCAGGACAACCTTCAACATCTCAACCTAAACAGAGTCTACTTGGGAAATACATGATGAAAGATAATGTCAGAATGAAAAAGCTGAACAAAATCATGGCTAGATCCAGGACAACCTTCAATGTTTCAAACTAAACAGAATCTACTAGGGAAATAGATGGTGAAAAATTGATTTAGGGTGAGAATGAAAATATGGACAAAATCATGACTAGATCCAGGGCAACATTCAACATATCAACCTAAACAGAATGTACTGGAGAAATAGACAATGAAAAATTGATTTGTGATGTGAATGAAAAAATGATTGTAATCATGGCTGCATCTGAAACAACTTCAATATCTCAACTTAAGCAGAATCTACCGGGGAAATAGACAATGGCAAATTGATTCTGGTGAGAATGAAAACTGAACAAAATCATGGCTAGATCCAGAACAGCAGGCAGTGTCTTGTAATGAGAACAAGGATAGAATGATTTATTCTCCCATTTATGTTCCTCTCATCATAGGCATTGTTATATCCATGATATAACAACACCGTAACTTACAGATGGGATGGAATGAAATGGCTAAAGCAAAAAGAATGACAAACATGCTTTTTTCTTAGAGAGACTTTATATATACTAAGACATACACAAAACTATGTATATATATATAAACACATGTCCCATGTGGAGAACTATATATCACATATATCTATACAGCAAAGCAAAGTGTAAGGAAAAACAAAAAGGAAAGGTTTTACATATAATTTGGAGATACTCCTGACCTAGAGAAGCCATTTTTAGGACTTCAAATTTAAACAGCCCTGATTCATCTTTATCCCAAAGGGAAATGGCAGCATGTACTTGTAAGCTGTTGGAGAGGCAGACTTAGCCTAACCCTGGGCTAAAAGGAAAACAATCTTACTGTTTGATTGCTGTTTACGAAATGGAAAATGAATGCCGCTTCTGGTCATTGTATGGAGCAACATCATGAAGCAGCTGTCACGTGGCGACATAACTTATTCCCACCAAAGGGAGATAAGTGCCGTCTGTATCCCTACAGTCTAAACCTAAACAGAATCAACTAGGGAAATAGACAATGAAAAATTGATTTATGATGAGAATGAAAAAAATGAATGATATCATGGCTAGATCTGGGACAACCCTCAATATTTCAACTTAAACAGAATCTACTGGCGAAATAGATGATGAAAAATTGATTTATGATGAGAAGCCAAATGTTATATTCCGTGCTAATTGGAATATATACTTGACTAACACGGTGGATAAAATAAGTAAAGGGTTATTGTAACAAACCAGTACAATAAGAATAAAGGTAACAGTTATGCACAAGGTCATCACAAGTCAATCCAGTAGTGAGTGCTACTATTAGAAGGTTGGTAGTTCTTGCGTAAGTCTGAGTCACACCAGCTAGTCTCTGTAGTACGTTGACTTACAGATAATTATAGGTAGTTACTACCTATAGTGTAGTCACTCATGGAGGTGACAGGTTATTCCATTACATCACCAAAAATGAAAGAAGTCATGGCTAGATCCAGGACAACATTCAACATTTCAGTTGAAATGGATTATAACTTTTACTAACTAGTATCTTTTTTTCTGAAGGTAAATTTACATTTGCTGGTCTGTGTATATTTTTCTTCAAGTTAAAGTAACTTTGGCTAACTTATGACCTTTTTCTAAAGTTACAGTAACTTTGGCTAACCTTTTTTTTTATTTATCTTTTGATAATCTTCAGAGCAAATCTGTCTGTTGGAAATTAAATATGTCTTTCATCATTTTTATCTGATGATTCATAAATCAATGTGTCAAGAATAATTTGTTTTCTTGACCATTTTTGTGTCAAAGATGAAATGCTTCAATGTGAGATTTCCATATCTTTTCACAAATCTCTCTCTTTTTTTGTTGTGATTATCTTTGAAGTTTCATTCTCTTTACCAATTTGTGTATTGGAAAATGCAGAAATAGGTTAGTATATTTTTCTGGGAAATACGTATTATTATATTCCGTGCTAATAGGAATATATACTTGACTAACACAGTGGATAAAATAAGTAATGGTTTATTGTAAAAACCAGTACATTAAGAATAAAGGTAACAATTATGCACAAGGTTGTCACAAGTCAATCCAGTACTGAGGGCTCACATGGTCATTAGTAGTAATATTACCTTGATTTTTTAATAGATGAAACAGTGTCAACTAATCAGTTTATAGACTAGTATTTCTTTCATCTTAATTTTAATTGCTTTTTATTGTGACTACTCAGAGTCATATGGTCATTAGTAGTAATATTACCTTGATTTTTTATTAGATGAAACAGTGTCAACTAATCAGTCAATTTTAGACTAGTATTTCTTTCATCTTAATTTTAATTGTTTTTTTATTGTGACAACTCAGGCTCTCATGGTCATTATAAGTAATATTGATCTTGAGTTTTTATTAGATGAAGCATTGTCAACTCATCAATTAATTTTAGAGTAATATTTTTCATCTTAATTTTAATTGCTTTTTATTGTGACAACTCAGGCTTTCATGGTCCTTAGAAGTAGTATGATCTTGAGTTTTTATTAGATGAAGCATTGCCAACTCATCAATTAATTTTAGAGTAATATTTTTTCATCTTAATTTTAATTGCTTTTTATTGTGACAATTCAGGCCCTTGCTCTATGGCCATTAGTATTAATATTATCTTGACTTAGATTTTGTGTAAACGACTGTACAAAAGAAAATAAAATATTAATGGGTTAAAATGCCACTTTAAACCATCTAAAACCCCCTCTACTTAATTACCTCCTGGATTTTTTCAACTGCGTGGTACTGCCCACCTTAGAATCCTGGATATAGATTTACTTTTCAGTTTTTCCTCATCCCTATTTGATATTATTGTTTTTTTTATACACAGGTAGTATTAATAGAAATATTATTTTTTTATTAGATAAAGCATTTTTAGTTATTTTTAATTTTTGACTAGTATTTCTTTCATCTTAATTTTAAGTACTTTATTTTCACTGTTAATATTAGTGGTGTTGATATTATTGTGAATATTTATTTGATTAGCAAATATTATTAACTTTAAACTATTACTTTTTCATCTTGATTTTAATCACTTTTTATTGTGACTATTCAGGCTCTCATTCTATGGTCATTAGTAGTAATAGTATCTTGATTTTTATTAGATGAAGCATTGTCAACTAATCAGTTAATTATAGACTAGTATTTCTTTCATCTTAATTTTAATTGTTTTTTTATTGTGACAACTCAGGCTCTCATAGTGATTATAAGTAATATGATCTTGAGCTTTTATTAGATGAAGCATTGTCAACTCATCAATTAATTTTAGAGTAATATTTTTTCATCTTAATTTTAATTGTTTTTTATTGTGACAACTCAGGCTCTCATTCTATGGTCATTAGTAATAATAGTATCTTGATTTTTTATTAGATGAAGCATTGTCAACTCATCAATTAATCCAATCTAAAAATCCAATATTTGTCCTAGGGATATGTTTTAAAGTCAGTAAATGTAAAGATTAATTAATTGGATTTTGTAACAGTAATGCTTACTTTTACTTAAAACATAATTAAAATAACATTTATATATGCATGGCAAACTGTGGTGTCATAGGTAAAACAAAGAAATTGTATAATTTCACTCCTGACTTAAGAAATGTATGAAAAATAAAAATTAAACGAATACAGAGCACTAGTTATAGCATCCCGCTACCATTTTCTTTCAATGCCAAATTCTGTGCAAAAAGTGGATCACAGAGTCTTGATATTTTTCTCACTTCTCATTGGTCGGTTAATATTAAAATCATGTTCTCAACTTCATCCAAATAACATCAACCTCGTTCCTGACCTGAACAAAAATACAATTCCGCCCCAAATCTGTCTATGCCTTTCTGAGCCTTAGTGATTATGTTTATTATAAATACTGTGACACAAGTTCTTTCTTCCTCTTTTTGATTTCTCATTTACTAAAATATAGCTGCTTAAGAAATTACATTCCGACCTCTTTCGGGCGAACGCTATAGAAACATATTCATATACGCACACATACACGTATGTACAGAAACTTAATTACAAACATTACGAACATTACAAGCATCAACATATTATGAATATTCAGCTACAAGCAGCGGAAACTAATTAAACATTAGTAGAATGGATAATTTTTTTTGTATTACATTAGATTGGAAGTATAAAAAAGAAATTAAAAATTATTGAAATTATACTTTAGAGTTTAATTTATTTATTTTTTTATTTTCATTTTTGATTTATTGTTATAAAATATTTAATTGCACTCAATGAAGTCCTTTTTAATTATTGAATTATCATATTATTTTTCTGATAGAGAAGTATGGTTAAAGGCGGTAATTCAGAATTATTTTCTTTTTGAACATCCATACAAAATATAATCTAACAATTGTTAAAATAAAAATCCTTTTAAAAAAAGGTTTACAATTGAAAATAGCATAAAACTTTAGGTTTTTTGATTCTTCAAACATGTCAGTATTTAATAAAAAATAAATTAAAAACAATTCTTTTCACAAACAGCAATGGGATAAATTTCAAAAAATAAATTTCAAAAAATTACAATTATTTTTTTTTTTTTTAAATATTGTAGATTTTTTAGTTCAATCTAAAAGAGAATAACATTATTTTATTAAATCATGCAAGTTACCAATTGTCAGAAAAATTTATTTTTTTGAGAATTATTGAATTATTTTTGTAAGGTTCGGCAAGAATTTTCCACATATTTGCAGTTGATATTGATAATTTTTTTTTTTACTCAGATGTGCTTCAGGGATTTTTCTTTAACTGTAAAAAAGAATTTTGCAAATACTCCCTAAGTTAAAAAAGTACAGATAAGATATTAAAGGGACAATTAACCCCCCCGGCAAAAAATATCTCCACAATGTTTGCTAAGTAATGAATTTAGTATAACAATCAATTCATTCATTAATGAATTTGAATAAGTGCTGAAAATTTGGTTTGAATCAGATAATTTGCTGAAAACAGGGAGTAGTGAATTTTTACTTTAATTTTTGAAAAAAAAGTATCCATTTTGGTGGTACTTAATACTTACCCAGATTGTCATTCTATGACTATGGATCACTGAATGTATATAGGTACCTCTACTAATTCAGTATATGTAAGTTTTAAAAGAAATTTTTAAAAATTAAAAGTTTTCTTGAAGTTTTCATTTTAGCTTTAATTGAAAACTAAAGGATTTAAAATTTACTATTTCCAGTCAGCAAAATACTCTGTGGCGTATTCCAAATAGAAATTATATTGATCGGAATCAATTTTTTTTTCAGTAAAATTGATAAAAACGGCCATTTTGACACATTTGTAAACAAAAGCTAATTCTCGGTTTTAAAATTCTTGCACAAATAAAATATATATTTCTGAAATGTTGAGGAAAATTAGCAAATTTAAAGTTAAATTAATCTGGCTTGAAACAAACATTACTTATGTATAGCATAAAATGTTGTATACTAGCATTTCTTAACCATGAGGTCTTGTTTTTCTGACATGTTAATTGATTTATTGATAGATAATAACAGCTGAACATCTTCATAGTTAAGTATGGTGAAGCAGATGATAAAGTCTATATGGGAAGTTTTCCTGTAAGGGGGGACAACTCTTTAAACATGTGCCCTTTTAATGATAATGTAATAATAGGTTTGAAGATCCATACTTAGAAATTCTGCATGTATATCAAACAAAAACAAGTTGAAATTCTTTTAAAAATATTTGGGTCATCAGATTGTAATAAGCTTTACAATATATGATTTGTAAAGCTACCTCCATGAAATCACTAAAAATCAGCATACCATGATGAAAACATGCTCCAAACGTAATGAAAACTTAGTTTTATTGTAAAAATCTTCATGTTATTATTAAGAGGAATGATCAAAGCATTTTTTTAATATTTAATAAAATTTTTTACTCCTTTTTAGAACATTTGCAATTTTGATTAAAAAACTTATTTTTCTTGCATCAGTGGTTGTACTAACTTTCAGCATAGCAAATTTTAGCCCCTTTTTTGCCATGACAGACACATTAATTTGAAAATTCTTACAAAAATCAAATAATTGTCGGATTTTAATGAAATTTTCAGGACTTCTTCACAAATGAATGAAATTATTTTTTAAATTTTTCTTATTAGAAAATCTTGGTAAAACTATATTTTTTTTTTACATGTTTCACCCCCTTACTTAATTTTATAAATTTAAATCACCAAATTTTTTTTATGAAATCAGACATTGTTTTACTGAAAATCTGTTCTGAACTGAAAAATAAAAAACGCACTAAAACTAAGTTATTATTTAATTGGAGAGGTTTTTAATTATTTATGAATACAGTGTAACCCGGATATAAGAGAGTTGTTGGGACTGGAGAAGAAGTCTCTTATATCAGGGTTTCTCTTATATCCGTTTCTTTTATATACATTAACATAGGCTCTAATTTAGGACCAGAGAAAATCTCTCTTATATCCGGGTCTCTTATATCCGGGTTACACTGTAATAAAGACCATATTGACTGAAGAAAAAAGATTTTTTGATGAAAAATGAATTTTTACAAGATTTGTTTTCATTTTTCTACAATTTTAAATTGAATAATTTATAAAGTTTTAAATACTTTAAAATTTAGTTTCAATGCGATAATGTTTCTTAGGAAATATTGTTAAGTAAAAAAAAATGACAATAGGTACTATATAGTGATGATCAGTGAAAGTAAAGTTGAAAAAAAACTATCTGGTAGTTACTGTAACATTTTATTTTTGTACAATCTACATGATGAGAAAGAATAAAAAAACAAAAAAAATTGTGGAGAGTCATGATCGCCAGCGTATTGAAGGGACATGGCACTTTCTTTCTTTATCTGTGAATTGACATGACTTGGCTTGGGAAAGATGTAGTTTTCTGCATGGTTTTCCATTCAGAATAGTCTTTTTTACTCTTTCCGTAGACTGGCTACCATCCAAGGCTGGAGAGCCCAGTTTCATCTGCTTGTTAACCCCAGTTGGGGATATAAGAAATTAATTCATGCTTTTTTCAAAGGAATTCGTGCGAAGAGACCGCCAGAGACTTGGCAGAAACTTGAACCAGGGTCACTTTCGGCGCCAATATAAACGTTACGTTCAGGTAACCGCACAAAAGAAATACTCGTAAATATATGTTAATTGACAACACTTTATCTTAAAAATGAAAATAACCTAAGACTATTTTCAGCCGAGAAAGCTTTGTTTTGAAAGTTTGTATTTGTTCCTTTGTCTGGGCTCGAACACTATCCGCTCGAACTAGTCTTCTCGGGTCGGAGCGTATACAGTCTGCTAAAGTCTCGTATCCGAGCCTGAGTCACGCGAGACTTTCAAATGCCAACATGGCAGACGTGGCAGGTGTAGTCAGATGTAGGTAGATGACAAAACTTACACTTCGTGGCGGACTCTTGACAGTTTATTAGTTCGCCTTTATTTGTGGACTGGAGCAATGGCATCAAAGAATGTCTTTGCCGTATTTGTATGCCTGCTGGTGACAATGGCCACCCTAATGGATGTCACTGGAGGAATGTCAACAATGGAGAGAAGAGGTCTAAGGTAAGAAGAAGAAAACAAAAGAAATTGAATTGAAGTTGGAATCGTTTCTGATTTTGTTTCGTGTACTTTGTGGACGAAAGAATCACTGTTAATGACTAATTTATTTCTATATAAAACTAGGTACTAAAGCTGATTTTTGTGTACTTTGTGGTGGTGATGATAGAGTTTTTCTTCAGTCACAAGTGATAAATTTGTTACTTGGTGAGTTTCAAGAGGATCTCTTTTAAAAAGTTTCCAAGGGTTGAGGTTTGTTCTTTGGGAGGAAAATAAGGAGTAAAAAGAAACAAAAAGTATCGTTATTGATCTATTTATTTCTTTATACAGGTATATTTGTTATACCGGCGAATTTCCAAGTTTTTTTCTTCTTCCAGTTTTAATCTGAGTGTATTTTTTTACAGGGTGGGGCTTTACAAAAATTAATTTTTTAAAATACAAGTACGAATTCATGTTTCTAATAATGAATAAATAAAAAATAAATCAAGATTTATTCATTCTTGTTAATAGTTAATTTTGGGGGATTGAGTAGGAAATCCAAATAGTGTTTTAAAAATAACATGTCTTTTTCTTTCTTTCTTTTTTTTTTTTTTTTTTTTTTTAAAAAAAATAAACTTGGCTTTATAACGACTATTTCATGATTGGGGAACTACTTTTGTTTAAAAATCGTTGTGGGGCTTCATTGAAAATGTCTTGTCTTCTTAATTGACCCCCTTGAATTTTGTCGACTGATTTAACATAGATAACTAACTTAATGATTTTCTATAGGCCTTTATGAAAAAAGATTTTTAATTCTCTTTGCGATCATTTTATTAATGTTTACTTACAAAATAATGTAATTTTTATTTAATTTTATCATCATTTTTCTATGTGTATGTGTTTTTTTATTATTATTTTTTTTACTTTTTTTATAAGTTAATTGTTCTTAAAAAAAAATGACGACTATATTTTTTTAGCAAATTATTTGTTATTTATTTACTGGTTTTTTGTTCAATTTGGAACTTCTGATTTCCGAATTGTTTATTTCAAACAAAAAATTACTTCTGTTGTTTGTTTCGTGTTTGCCGTGTAGATTTGGGCTTGGTTTTAGTTTTGTTTTTTAGAAGTATAACTATAAATTCTACAAAAAATTTTGTTTAGGGTCCTTTTTTTATGACATTCTGCAACTACTTAAAGAAGCTAAAAAAAAAAAAAAAAAAGTCCAGGCCAGTACTCTAGTTTTTGTCGCTTTGTCGCCCATTGAAGCAAGAAATCAATAATTAACTGAAGCTTAGTGGCTGGGTATCTCGACAGCACCTCCCCGTTGCATTAAGATTGTTTGGGTCAGACGCACATCCTGTTACCTATCGCAATAATTGAGGGAGCCTGTGTATTTCTAGATAACACGCCATGTGACCTTGAAGTACATATGGGTCACTTGGTACCTTAGATTAAGAAGACCCTAGGTCACAGTTGTCCTTGTCGGGTGGCAAATATGATTTAATTTTAATTTCAGAAAGATTTTCAATTTTTTTTTTTAAAGTAAAAGTGGGGGAATAGAAACCATTAAATAAAACAGTAATTTTCTTTCAGTTTGAACAGCAAAAATCTATGTAGTTAAATTTCTTACTATCATTTATTTCACTTAAATTTCAAAATAAGTTTTCAAATTGAGTTTTCATTTTGTTTTATAAACTATTTTTAAAAATAATCTAAATGGGTGATTTAAAAAATATATTTGAGTTTAAATCTCTGATCAAGAGAATTTGTTAAAACTTAAAATAAATAAGCAAGTAAATGTTCTAAAAGTAAAGATTTTACAGCATCAGTAGTACTGTGAAAACATCTTGTTATTCAACATCAGGTTTTATCTTCCTTAGAATCAATATTTTCATATAATTACTAATTTTTATAAAAATCAAGTTTCTCAAAACATGACAACTGATTTATTTCAATTTGTTAGAAACAACACATTGTCCATAATTTAATAAAATTCTTTAAATATTTGAAAATGATCAGATTTGTCTCTTTCGCTCATTTCTTCAAAGTAGTGTTTGAGTTTTTGCTATTTATTTTAAATTTAGCAAAAATTCCTAAAAAATTTTAAATTTGTGTAAATTTTTATTATTTATTTTAATCCATTGCAAGATCAGCTACTAAAAAAGTTGGTTCACTGTGTTGAGCGAGACAATTTTTCTTTCCAGAAGATATCATATATATATATATATATATATATCTATAAGTCTTCCATTCTCCCATGCTTAGAATATTACTATCACATATGGTCTGTTGTCCCTGCTATTTATCTTGAGCTCCTTGATAAAAATCAAAGGATCAGTAGCAATGTTATCAGTCCTGATCTGGCGGCTCAACTTCAGACTATTTCCCGCTACTGTAATGTTGCCTGTCTCTGCCTTTTCTATAAATACTTTCATGTTAATTGTTTGGATGACCTCTTCACTATGATACCTAGACTTTTTGAATTTAAACGCAGTTTTAGACTGGCCTTGAGATCTCATCAATTTACAGTTGAGTTATCTAGATATAACTGTAACAGTTTCTTTTCTTGCACTTCTCATTTGTGAAATTCCCTTCCAGATCCAAGCTTTTCTACTAACTTTTATCTTAAAAAAATTTAAATGCAATGTCAATCACTATCTACTGTCCTCCTGATTAATCTTTCCTCTTCCTGCTGTTTTTAATTCTTCCACACCACTTGTGTCTTAGTGGCTTTATTGCCTTGCATGGAGTAATATGGATTTAAAAAAAAAAAATCAATCTAGCCCACTGGTTCCCCACCCTTTTTTTTTGTCTTTGTCCCACCTAAGCATCTTTAAAATCCTGATGCCCCCCACTCCATGACATATATTTCTTATTCAAAAATTAACTTCTATTCACTTGGAATAAAAGGCCATTAACTTAACTTTTCCTTAAGAACTTGAAACTGCCAACAATTTACACAAGCTTGTTAGGTAGGTTATGCTATGTTTTCTTCTGTCCCTTTTGCTTTCAATATGTCCTGTGAGTGTCAAATTTTCCAAGCCCTCTTTCCTCATTATGCGCCCTAGAAATTTCAACTTTCTGAAGTGTTCTTTTTGTTTCCATTTTCACTAAAATGTTGTCATTGCTAACATGTTCAGTTCATGATATTTTTAGCATCCTTTTGTAGAACGAGATTTGTTGCCTCAAGTCTCTTCTTCATCTGTGATGAGATTGTCCAGCAGTTACTGCTACATAGGAGAACCAATATTATATAACATTACATTATATTTTAAGCTCTACTTCTATATTAAGCACTTTTTTTTTCTTTTTTTTTCTTTTTTTTTTTTTAAAAATAAAAACAAATACTAAAAAACTTTGGATCATTAATCTGACAGTTCTTTCCTATTACATCAATATATATATATATATATATATATATATATATATATATATGTGTGTGTGTTTATTTCTGACAAGATTTTCCTGTTTTTTAATATTTTGCTTTAAATTTTGGAAGGCTTCTTTTGTTATCCCAATGCACCTCTGGATTTCTGTGTCACATTTTCTGTCCTCTGTTAAAACACTTCCTAGATCTTGATTTTTTGTACTTGCTCAATTTTGCTATCTCCAATTTTTAATTCACCTGTTGGGGGCAGTCTTCTTTTTGCTGTCAACTTTACACTGTCTTCTTACAATTGATATTAATCCTTTCTTCTTGCTTTCCTTTACTATCTTTTGTAGGGGTTCTTGTATTTTCTTTTCTATATCTGCTATCAACACTGTCATTTGCATGTCTTATGTTGTTAAGGTAATAACAATAAATAATAATGATAATGAATTCTGGTAGGTATTTTAATTCTCTCAGAATTACCTCACTGTAAAGATTGAATGAGTCTAGTGTGAAGACATCCTTGTCTCATGCCCCTTTCTAGAAAATTTTAAAATATATCTCAGATTTATAATTTTCATGTCAGGCTGTTACTTTTGCTAGCAACCATGATTCCGTCTTCTTACAATTGATGTTTAACCTTTTCTTCTCACTTTCTTTCACTACCTTTTGTAGGAGTTCTTGTAGTTTCCTTTCTATGTTTGCTATCTGTTGTATCCTTAAAGAGGTTACAAATAGACAAAGGTGCTACTTGAATGAAGGAACAGCAACACACGAGTAGATGAAAGAAAGAGAGGTTTATTGTAAAAGAGAATACACTACTGAAAGACGGGAATCTGGTAGCAGGCTAGTAATTCCCGAAGCAAGTAGCAGGTATATCCTGTGCTCACTATATATATCTACTGATATAGTCAGTCCACAGAGGCAATAGGGAGTGTGGGACATTCCATTACAATACTATCAATACCATGTCATCTACATATCTTATGTTGTTAAGATAATAACAATAAATATTAATGATAATGAATCTTGGTCGGAATTCTAATTCTCTTAGAATTACCTCACTGTTATGGTTGAATAAGTCTTGTGTGAAAAGACATCCTTGTCTCATACCCCTTTCTAGAAAATTAATTTTGAATTTCCTTGTTAGATTGTTTCTTTTAGTGACAATCATAAATTATATCTTCTTGCAATTAATATTTAGTCCTTTCTTCTCTCTTTCACTACCTTCTGTAGGAGTTTTTGTAGTTTCTGCTATTACCACTGTGTCATCTGAATATCTTATGTTGTTAAGATTGTGGCCAATAATGAATCCTGGTAGGACTTCTAATTCTCACTGTATCACCTCACTGTATAGGTTGAATAATCTATTTTTGTATATTTACTGAATTCCTTTTATATATGTATGCAGGTAGTTCCAGCATAAGTTCTGGATTGTTCTAATACCTGTCCCAAATATATCAAGTTTACTTAACAATTTTATCAGTTCTTCGTCACCTACTTTATCAAATGCTTTTGTATAATCTATAAAACATAGATATACATTATTTGGACTATTGTCCTCATCTTTGTTGCCATATTTATCACAATGTTTCATCCATTGTACACTCTGGCCTTCTTCAGGTGGTTGGAATATTGAATTGAACCCTTTATTTCGCCCACTGGGGTAGACTGTTCTAGTTCCACGTGCCATGTCTAATGGATGTAAGTTATCAGTTATCTCCTCTTAGTTCCCCTCTCCAAGTTCTTCACTGCTTTAACCAGGTATTGAACTCACACTCTTTGGGTCCTGTCACTGGATCTAACCAACACCTTTATCCACTGTGCCATGTGTCCTTGAGTCTGAATAATGTAAATAGTGTATATAATACCTCATCTCAGAAATATAGACAGATACAGATATACATCATTTTGCATTTGTATTGCTCTTTCTGATATCAGACACTGCATTATAATATATCTAAAAATGTGTGTGTGAATATGCATATAGATTGGAATGTAATATTCATAGTCATGTAATGTTTTCATAGCCTGAGAAACTAATAGAATGTAAAGACAATATGTTTACTTTTGAAATGATTACAGATTTTTCTGTAAAGTTTAGGAAATAAAGATCAGCTACTTGGAAAAGAAAACATAAATGATTTACTTGGTGAATTGATTTTCCTTTATTTATTTACTCATATTTAATACTTTACTTTTTTCTTCATGATGACAAATTATAATTTTAATAGGAGTAGATAGGTTTGCCTATCATCAGGTTCACACTCCTCCCTGGTCTTTTGAGCAGGAGTAGAGGTTTATCCCTCGCTTCCTGTTTAGAACTGTGTTACCAGTTCCCTCTGAAGTCAACTTCAACTCTATACTTCTAACATCTCTGCCTAAACTGAAATTTTATTTTTTTCTTCAATAAGAGTAGATATGTTTACCTATTGTCCAGTTTATACTTCTACCTGGTCTTTTGAACAGGAGTAGAGGTCTATCCCTCATTTCACATTTAGGATTGGGTTTCCAGTTCTTTTTAAAATCTTCTCATTCTCTTTCGTTCCCAGTAGCCCCTTGCATCTTAGTGGCATTATGACCTTACTTGGGATAAATTGATTAAAAAAAAAAAAAAAAATTATTAGTGCAAAATAAAATATTTTCACATATTTAAATATTATAGTCAACACAAAAATTCTCATGCAAATACTTTTTTTCTAATTATTTTAAATGACAAATTGTTTTGGGATATAGATGATCCTGACTCTGCACAGAGTCTTTTTCTTTATTGAATTGTCTTTTTGAAAATGTCCTATTGGGAGAGATGGTGAAATGGTTCCCTGTTGCCTTCTTGACGGTTATGAATTTACAGTTGTTCTTCTCTTAGGTAGACTGCCTTGGTATTTTATCCCTTTCCTTAACCTTTATCTAGCAGGAGGTGAAAATTGTCACCCTAGAATTCTCTTCCTTTGCAGCTCTAGGCACATTCTGTTGCCTTGAGACGGTTGCTATAAATAAACACTTGTCAACTGTTATTTCCAGTATTTTAAGCTGGAAATCTACTGCTGCTTTGGAATGAGGTTAAACTTTTGTTTTCCATCACCATTTTGGATACTTCTAGATTCTACATGAGGTGTAACATCAATTAAATCCACATTAAATTTTCATGATTTTTTTGTAAACAAAAATGGCTGCATCAACATCCAACAAAGCCTTTATTCAGGAGTTTTTCTTTGATTAGGACTCCAATGATGATTTTGAAGGCTTTACTCAAGTAAATCCATTCTTTTATTAGTATACAAAAATTAAAATCTATATGCACAATACAAAGAAAGTTATAACAATTTTAAAACAGTAGGTGTTCATGTTTTTGTGGCCTCAAAAAAAATGCTGTGGCAGGGGAAACCATTTTAGAAAGAATTGTGTGCTAAAGGTTAAAATTAAAAGCTGTGTCCATTCAAGCTGTTAGTGTTCACAGCTCTTCATAAATTGGTTTTCTTTATTAACTGTGAATTGCTTTGCCTTTTGGGGGTGCGGAATAGTGAAGTTTTTTGTTTTTTTTTTGTTTTCCTTCTCTATGGTTTTGAATTCAGTTTTCCTTCTCTTAGACTGGTTGCCATTCAAGGTAATACTTTTTCTTTGTTATTGAATTTGCCCCAATCAAGGCGGTAAAGCCACTAAAACACATGGGGTTACTTGGTGTGAAAGAATTAGAAAACAGAAAACATTATGAAGGAGTGAAAACAATAGAGTAATTAAGATGTTAGTAGATAACTATTGATATTGTGTTTGAATTTTTGAAGATCGAGGTTGGCTGGAAAGCATGCAGCTGGAAGAGAGTGACCTTGCTGACAATCTAGTTCTGTGCTTAAATTCATGAAATCTAGGTACCATAGTGAAGAGCTCTTTTGAACAATTACCTTTTAGTATGAAAGTAATTGCAACAGATTTGGCCAGAATTTGAACTCTGCTTGCCAATTCTATTTTTCCTGCTGATAACCATTATATTACTAGCATGTCTGCAACAAATACATTAGTAATGATAATATTAGCCATATAGTAATGGTAATATTAGATGTTTTCATTCAAAGAAACTTTTAGCATTCATTGACCAAGCAGCCAGTACTGTTTTCAATTGAAATTTATAAAATCTTTTAAAACACTTCTTTAGAAAAACAGGTTTCTCAAGTCCAGTAGATGTTATTTCTCTTTCATAATAGATGGGGATTTCTTTCCAAACTTTTTATTTGTAGTGGTTTGGAATGTTAACATATTGATTATGTCATGATTTTCTCTATGAGTTACCTTTTACCTATTCATTTTAGTTTTTGCTGCTGTTGATAGTCCCCAAGTGATGTGGTTTCTGTTATTTAGTACAGTTCTTTGTAATTCTATAACAACACACTGTTCAAAGCTGGATGATCTTTGCCAAGACTCTCAGGCTTTACTTACTGAAAGCCTTTTTTCATTATGGATCTTAGAAAGTAATTGCATACAGCTGACAGTTCAGATCTTTCTGAACTGAATATTAATTACATTTTGATGACGGTTCTTATTTTAGTGTTTCTTATCACGATGTTTTGGCCATTTTGCCCTCTGCCTTCTTCAGGAGTCTGTCAGTCTGGGTAACCTTAAAGGGAATTTTGAAATGAACTATTTAATCAATAGGGGTAAATTGTTCTTGTTCTGCTGTCCATGAAGTAGGCTGGAGTGCACAATGACTGAAATCATGTAATAACAACAACAAAGATGAATGTAAATAATGATAACTCCTCTTCCTAGAAATTAAAACAAAAATATTCTATCTTTGGAATATTATTTTACTTTATATATGAAAGACAGCAGACATTTTGTGTCTATTAATTTTATTGATCAACTTTTCGAAATTACAAATAATCCTTCTCAGATAAGGAGGAAATTCCATCAGAAATAGTTCAAAGTTCATCTTGGAAGAAATATGGTCCAAGCTTTTGACTTGGACCATAAGAAATATGGACCAAACTTTTGACTACATTCCTTGATGATGACTTAAATCATTATTAGGGTATGTAGAGATATATGATTAGTTTCATAGAACTAGTGAGTGTAGTGATATAGGTAAAGTGTTGTCATACTTCTTTTGTTTAAAATTGTTCTTGATATATATATATATATATATATATATATATTTTTTATATATATATATATATATATATATATATATATATATATATAAGGATATTACATTGAGAACATGTCAAAATTGCTACACAGTCATATTTTGATGTGTATCAATGTATCTCATCAGGCAATTGTAAATTACTGAGGAGTGAATGGTTTATTTAGATTTAAAAGCAAAATACAGCCTCTTTTTATGAAAAAAGCAGGGCTATTAAGTTTGTGGGATTTACTCTAATCAATCAAATATGGCCTACATTAAATTTAAACTAAGTAGTGTAATAGAGGCTAACAAGGTTTTAAAAATGGATGTAGTACATTAGAGGAGCCTTGAAAAACAATGCAGTGACAAAAAAAGTAATGAATAATGCAGTGTGTTAAAAGTTAAAATAAGTATTCCACAAGGTGATCTTAATTTTAAATACATAAAGTCAAAATAGTGACAATACTTTGCAATTTTATTGATACTCAAAACTATACATGAATGAGACAAAAATCACGGATTAAGGATATTTTTAAAGGAAACTTTAAACGTTATATTTAATGGGTTCACATGTTTGAGGACACATCTTTCTTATTACTAGCCTGTGTAGTCAAGCGTCTTAATAAAAAAATTGCCTTCTGGTAGGGTTTGAACCAGTGTTGTATATTTGGGCAACAATCTTTTATACATATTTCATTGAATGTAACAGACAAGGAAAATTTTTATACAATTTTTAATAGGGACTAAGACACTAGAAACTGTGTGTAGTAA
This sequence comes from Acanthosepion pharaonis, assembly GCA_903632075.3. Taxonomy (NCBI): domain Eukaryota; kingdom Metazoa; phylum Mollusca; class Cephalopoda; order Sepiida; family Sepiidae; genus Acanthosepion; species Acanthosepion pharaonis. Next base: position 1,966,899 of record CAHIKZ030000791.1, read on the forward strand.
TTATTGTCTTGAGCACTTTCAGCCAATTCATTAGCCATTTTGAAAGGGTTCATTGTTAGTATATTTTTCTGTCTTTATGTTTTAAGTTGTATTGTACAGAAATAGTAATTCTAAGCTGTGCTGGAAGGTAGTAGTAGTAATTCCATGTTGGAAGGCCTTATATATATATATATATATATATATATATATATATATATATATAAAATTTATGACAAATTAGGTAATCCGTATGGGTAAACCTAAGGAGAATAACATCAGAGAGCTCAATGTAATGTAGTACAAAGTTTTATATATATATATATATATATATATATATATATATATATATATATATATATTTTTTTTTTTTTTTTTTTTTTATATTTGTGCGACAGAATTGTTTACAGTCAAATGTTCATTTTTTTATCTAATGCTATTTTGTAGCCATTCTGCTGCCAATTTTGTATTAATTGATGTATCGTAAAGTGCTTTATGAGCCAACCCACCTTAATCTTGTCAAGTTGGGACTAATTTTCTTTCTTTTTGTTGCCTATTAATTGCATGAATTTCAGCCAGGGTTCCTTTTTCTTAGTTTATTTTTTACTAAAATATTTAACAAAACAAAACTTGAACCAATATGAAGATGTGTGGAAAACTTCTTGGTTAAACCTGCTTTCCAAAATCTGACCAAAAAGATTTTTTTTTTTTTAATCTCTTCTCTTTCTTGGTTTGACTGAGAACTTTTCAGTACCACCTTGTAGATAAGACCAGCTTTGACACTAGACCACACTTGAGCATTTGGTATAAACTGGACTTAGTAAGTAGCTTTTCTAAAATCTGACCAAATAATTAAATTGTTTAACCCATGAAATTATCCAGCATTAGTTTCAGAGACAAATCTGTCCTTTTTTCTCTAAACAAATTGTTAGAAGCTTTTATGGAAAAGTGTGGGCCCATTTTTTAATTAGCAGGTGAGACAGGATAATTCAACAATATTTGTTATCTATGGAATAAGAGTTTAATCATTCATAAAGAACATAGTTTACAGCTTGTCCTTCTTTTCTCCTTTTATATAAACAATAGTAATGGCTTATTTATCACAGTTATACATCAATATATTGAGAAATAAATTTTCCTTTTTATAATAATAATCCTTTCCTTTTCTTGGTTTGGCTTTACCACCTTATAGATGAAACCAGCTTTGACACTAGACCACATTTGGCCATTTGGTGAAAATTGTGTTTACTAAGTGGCTTGTAAAATTAGAATATTAACTATTCCATAACTAGAGATGCCTCTATATTTTCTATTACCCGCCCCTTTCATATGTATATAAGGTTACCAAAAATTTCAAGGAATGTGCATAGATTGATCCTTCTATGGAAATTGTGAAAACTAGTTGGATGTTTAAAATCTATTTTGTCAAAGTTTTGTTCTGTATGAGCATTTTCAAAAACAAGTTAAAAATATAAGCTAAAAAATCATTATCATGGCAACCCTGCTATTTAGAAACAGTATGATTAATTTGAAAAAAATCTTGATGGTTAATAAAATGTAAAAATTTAGTGTATAAAATGTATCTACAAATGTAACAACTATCATGGGACAGAAGTAGAACTTCAAAATCTGTGGTCTGCTATCCTCTGCCTTTACAAGAGCCAAATTAGGCCAAAAATGGAGTACTGCCACCATATATGGGTGGGAGCTACCCAATCTTCACTTTCCATTCCTGATCATCCATAAGTGTCTCTGTATCCTTCTAGGTGATAAATTGTTTTCCTCTCTGCAAACCCTTTCTCACAGATGAGACGTTGCACGCCTCTCACTGCTCTATATCATTATTTCCATGGAAACATGAACTATACTCTTTAGTTCCTGCAGTCCTAACCTTCACAACTATGACTCTCCATGTCTGGCACATCGTAGCAAACCACCCTCATTCCCTTCATATTCCCCCCCATGTAAGTTCTCAAGCAGCTTCTTTACACAATCCACTGCTTTGTGGAACTGGCTTCAAAGAGGTTGCTTCCCCAATCACTACAATCTTAACTTGTTCAAGTCTAGAATTAACTGAAGGCTGTACCTCTTACTATGTAACCTTCTGCCTTGAGTGTCTCTCTTAGGCCTTGTAAAGGTTGAACACCACTGTAAAATAAAAAAGAAAAGAAAAAAAAGAAAAGTAAATTGCACTCTTACTACCCTCCTGGATAGTACTGCTATAATTGTTTCAGTTTAACAGTTAACTATTAGTTTGTAATTGTTTTATGGCAGTGAAGAGAGGTATGACCTATTTCTTTTTTCTTTAACAGTGCAGGACACAATTTCTTTTGGCGACTTCAGTTGTTTTGAAATTGGAATTAAAAAAGAAAAATTATCTCCTAAGAATCCTGAAAGCATGGTGTATATTTAAAAGAAGACTACTCTCACTGCTATTATAATATCATCTCCTACCACATTGGTTCAGTTGAAAACCTGGATTGCTTGGCATCAATACTGTGCTTTAATGGATGAGTTGAGTAGAAGTCCTCATGAGTAACGCACAGTGTAAGACTGGTGCTACAGTTCAAGTTACAAGAAATTATGTGTTACAGTATCAATTGGTTACAAATATATATATTCATGGAGAAACAAGTGAAATTCAGTACACACCAAGAACAATTCTTTACAACCTTTCCATCATTGCATAGAGATCATAAAACATTATGCAGACTGTGGGTAGTAAGGGTAATATGAGGCTTTGAATATCCATATTCTATATATATGCTATATAATTATATAAGTGAATCATTAGCTAAATTAAAGTAAATGTAAATTTATATTTCTAACTGGATAATGTATGGCTAAAGTAAGGCAAATCTAAATTTGTTTTTTTTTTTATGGATGAAGTTAGTCTTGAGTATTTGTTTTTGACATTTTTCTTTGATCTTGTTGCTTATTTTTGCATTCTATTTGGTTGGCGGGTTATCTTGTAATAATCACCCAAATTTGTGATAAAAGGCAACAAAAATAAAATCTTTGGAATATTATTTTACTTTATATATGAAAGACAGCAGACATTTTGTGTCTATTAATTTTATTGATCAACTTTTCAAAATTACAAATAATCCTTCTCAGATAAGGAGGAAATTCCATCAGAAATAGTTCAAAGTTCATCTTGGAAGAAATATGGACCAAACTTTTGACTACATTCCTTGATGATGACTTAAATCATCATTAGGGTATGTAGAGATATATGATTAGTTTCATAGAACTAGTCAGTGTAGGGATATAGGTAAAGTGTTGTCATACTTCTTTTGTTGTTGGTTGAAAAGCGTTTCGCATCGCCTTCAAAAAACTGTTCAACACGCGTCAAGTTGGATTTGGTCGAGATCAAAACAAGAAAATAGAATGCGCGCAACATCATGACCTAACATGCGCAAGTGAGATATTTGCATGGTAGTCTATAACGACTTTTACGAGCGTCAATAACAGCAAACGCGTTCAAGAAACTTTCATTGCAGATAGATTTTACTTAAAGGAACAATTAGTTAGCTTATCTTCATACCCTGCCTGGTGGCAAACGCTGCTGGTGGCGCTTAGGGGTGGCGGTCCCGCCATAGCCATTTAAACGGTGTGATCACCCTAATTCGACTGATTGATGAAGACAGGGTATCATGCGTGCTAACACACGTTGTATGTTAAAATATATATATATATATATATATATATATATATATATATATATATATATATAAAGCAATAAAATCTAAAATAGATCCAGGTAAAAAAAAAAAGTTACTAATAATGGCAACAATCATTATCTCTGAAAATTTCATTGTTTTCCTATTTGAATTTTCTGATATATCATAATCCTTAAGTTAATGATTCCACAACTAAATATTTACTCTTAACAGCTTTAACAATATATTTCAATAACAATCAAAAGTATGAATGCAACTTGTATTTAAAGAGTGTACAAATGAAAAGACTTGGAATTGAAAATACTTTTCATTTCACTGAAGCAGATGTTAAATATATGAAAGTGTTATCACCTTTATTTTTTTCTTATTAGGTAGGCTCTCTTTTTCTTGGAAAATCGGTGCTTCTAATATCTTTTTCTTCTTTTTTCCTTGCAATCAAAATGGAATGGTTCATCATTTATCTGAGGTAATGGCATGGCATAATGCATGTAGTAACTTACAGAGGAATAAGCAGAATTATAATATAATGTTTCATCTAAGATATTCAGAAGGAAAGAGACTATTATGCCTTCTAATTCAAAGTATAAACAAGCAACAAAAATAAGCTAAAAAACTCAAAATTAATAATAATGAGAAAGCTTTATTTGAAAAATCCAAACAACTTAAATCTATTATATCTGCTAATACCATGAGGTGGAAAAGATGAGAGTATTATGTTTCAGAACATGGTATTTTAAACCTTGTGTTCTTATTGCCTCCACTGTTGTTGCTGGAGAATTTAAAAAAAAAAAAAATTTGTTCTAAACCCCCCAGAGCTATCAGGGGAGAAAGCTGTTAGGTCCTTTGGCTACAAAATATCTTAGTGTTACCTTTCTCCTCAAAATATGAAGGAAGAAACAAAAAAAAACTTTGAATCTGCTTTTTTTTTTTTTTTTTTTTTTTTTAAGTATTGAGCACTTGACAGTAAATCAATTTTGAGAGGTCAGATATACATTATCACAACCCCACTTAAAAGAAAGCTAGTATAGATAAGCTTCCTAAGAGGATATAGTTACCAGACAAAGGAAAGAGGAACAACACTCCCACCTCACTTCATTACCTACAATTTTGTTGGTGAAGCTTTGGTGCCAAAAACTTTTTCATTCAACTTGTTTTCTTTATCCAGTGACTAGTACAAGCCTTTGTACTTGAATTTTGAATAGGTCTATTTTGCTTGTATCTGCCAATTTTGTAAGTCAATCAATAGTCAGTGGTGTTATTTTAAATCAAGTGTGAGTAATTAACGTGTGTGTGTGTTTACATACTATATACACCGTATTTAATGGTATTGGAATAGCTAACAGAAATAAATTTACCTTATCCCAATGTAAGTGCTACTCTACCCATGACATAGTAACACTTTTCTACACATGTGCATACACACATACATGCACAAAGAAGAAAAATAAACCTAACACTAATAAAAAGTGCATAAATTATTTTTTTTAATTTAATACCAAACTAATGAAAATGAGAAAATCAGCACTCATTTGCTGATACCTCCTGACAAGTGGAGTGAACAATTACAAACTAAGTTCATCTATCAAACTCTGCAGTTGGAGTGTTGAATATCAATCAGTGAAGTGACAAATTTTATATTTGTATGGATCCTTTCTCTCCCCCCCTCTCTCTCTCTCTATATATATATATATATATATATATATATTGTCATCCACAGACAGTTTTCCTGTTTCACAGCTCATCAGTGTGGCTACACCTCCAATTGCCTCTCAAGTTGGGATTGAAACCCAACTGATTTGGTATCAGTCGAAGATTCTACCCCTAAGCCATTGGCACATGCTAAGGATGAAGTCAAATTTAGATGTATTTATTTTTAGATAAACACGCCAGTGACTGCAGAACTTGATAATTCACTTATCCCCTCCCCAACCGAGAGCTCAACCAAAATAATTTTGGGAGGGGTGTGAATAAAAATAAAGATATATATAATGTTTGAGAGAAAACACTTGATATTTACAGAAGCTGGAATTAGACAATAATTTGCTTATGCAGCAAACCAGATACATATGAGTAGATATGCAAAAAAGAAGTGAATTAAGATCTTGTATGTTGACTTGATCATACACATTGATGTGGCCTCAGCATAAAAGGAGGGAGAAAATATAAGTTTCTGCTAGGTATGTTAAGGAATGGGCACCAACTGGTGAGGTGACTTACATTTTGTACCTCTAGCCGCACTGTCATATGACATATTTCTTACCCCTTTGACATGTATATAAATTATGTTTGAGTCAATGGCAGATAATTAAGTTTCATAACACTACAAGAATATAAAAAAAATGCACAGTCATATTAGATCCTCTCCCCCACACCTTCAGGTGTCCCTATTCATGTAAAAAGATTTTATGTAATGTTTAAAGCAAAAACTCTGTTCATTTAAAAACATTACAAAAGCAGAAATCATTACTGTATATAAAAAGCAAGCTATCAGTACAACTGAACATAAAAAATCACAGTAATTAAAATATATTACATGATTTCAATAGTAAAACTAAATGCAATTGTACAGGATTGGAATGAGAAATCAGAGTTGAGTTTGAATTCCTGTCAGGTTCATTACATTCACTTGAGAAAGCTATCTCTTCTTCCTCTAGCTATGGGTTAAATAGTCAGAATTATATCTGGAAAAATAATTGCTATTCTCAAAGAATTAAGGCAATATTCACTTATGAAAAATAATTATTCTTAGAATCCAATATATGTTTTGGTTTTAAATAATCCACCAAAGATTGATAAGCCATAAATAAAAAACAAGCCAATCAATCAAATCCAAGCTACAGTCAAGATTTGACTTCTGATAACTTCAAGCTTTTCTTAAAGTTAATTATTTCGGATTAGGTTAGCTTGAGATGCAAGTACATTAGTATGATTCTCTTTGTTTCATTTTGAAAATTTAACGATTTCAAATTTTATGATCTTGATGTAATTTAGAGGGTAATCAGAGGGGACCTTACTGCACATGTGTGAAGAGATGCTATCCTGTGAAGAATTGTGATGAAACATTGTTAACTGATCCTGTTTGACTGTCACAGTCATCATGAGAATTTGCCTGATCTTCATATCTTTAGCAGGATTTTACAGTACTGTGACATTCAAGTCTGTATCAGATGTACAGGGTGTATGGGTAGTGTAATAGATAGTGGCTTGGAATGAGAAATTAAAGAGCAGAGTTCAAATTCCAGCTAGGTTTGTTGCATTCACTTATATGCAAATACCCTTGGGAAAGATATGATTCTCCCTTGAGCTATGGGTTAAATACTAGGACTTGTATTTGGAAAAATGATTATTCTTAAAAAAAATGTTAATGCAATATTCATTCATCATCAATATTCATTCATAATCTTTTTTATTCATTCATTCATCATCAATATTCATTCATTATCAATATTCATTCATTCATTCATTCATTATCAATATTCATTCATTCATTCATTCATTATCAATATTCATTCATTCATTCATTCATTATCAATATTCATTCATTCATTCATTCATTCATTCATTCATCATCAATATTCATTCATTCATTCATCATCAATATTCATTCATTCATTCATCATCAATATTCATTCATTCATTCATCATCAATATTCATTCATTCATTCATCATCAATATTCATTCATTCATTCATCATCAATATTCATTCATTCATTCATCATCAATATTCATTCATTCATTCATCATCAATATTCATTCATTCATTCATCATCAATATTCATTCATTCATTCATCATCAATATTCATTCATTCATTCATCATCAATATTCATTCATTCATTCATCATCAATATTCATTCATTCATTCATCATCAATATTCATTCATTCATTCATCATCAATATTCATTCATTCATTCATCATCAATATTCATTCATTCATTCATCATCAATATTCATTCATTCATTCATCATCAATATTCATTCATTCATTCATCATCAATATTCATTCATTCATTCATCAATTATTCTTACAATCCAATATATATTTTGGCTTTAAATAACCCACAAAGGGTTGATACTGTATATACTCAAGTATAGTGTAAAAATGCACATTATACACAGGTGATATTTTTTGAACAGGTTAAAAACCATGCATTCTTGATGACTGATTGCATTATACACAGGTAAATTTTTTTCTAGTGGTGGGGTATCTTTTAAAAATCATGCAAAAAAAAGGGAATGAACTATACATGAAGTCTGTTTATACACAAGTATATATGGTAAGCCATAAAAAATGGACCGATCAATCAAATCCAATCTAGAGTCCAGATTTAACCTTTGATGATTTCAAGTTTTTCTCAAAGTTAATTATTTCATATTACTATTAGTTTAGATTGAGATGTAAGGGTTAATTCTCTGATCTGTTTTAAAAATTTTATCTGTATTAATGGGTTAAAAGAGTTTTTGTTAGCGGAAGTGCTTTAATGTTATTTATGAGTTTATTCTGATGGATAATCCTAAAGTTGAAGTAATCCATTCTTTTTCTAAGTTTGGTGACCTGAATGAGATTGGTGGCAGTTGTATGTCTGCAACAATTGTTAGATCTTGAATTGCTTGTAGCAAGTTTAGACAACTGTTGCCCATACTGATTAACTATTAGATAATTTGTCACACTTAAATCAATGTTTACAACTCTTGTGTTCGTAGTGTCTTTACTTATATTGGTGAATCTTGGGAAATACATTCTGAAAACAATTTGTCTGGTACAAAATGATCATTCTTTTTATCAGGTAGCTATGTAGTGTCAATTCCGTTGACAGCATGGTGTCATTGTATGAATGTCTATGGATTTGTTTTTTCAAAATTGTTCTTGGTTGAAACAGTGTTCTGAGGTGAATATTGAGGGAAATTGTGGTAAAGAACAGGCAAAGAAAACTTGGAAGGTGTCAATGGTGACCACAAGAAATTGAAGCTGAAAGAGGGTCTGGCTGTAGATTGTCTAGAGAAGCATAGCAAAGTAGACTTTCAGTAAGTTCAACCCTTGTGCCAAGGAAAAGATGATGAACTGGATTGTGAGTTCAGTTGTTCGCTCTCTCTCTCTCTCTATGTGTGTGTGGAGAGAGAAAGGGGTAGAAAGGTTCTGGAAAGTTTTTGGATCAACCCACTTTTCAAATCTAATATTAAAAAACTTATTTTGGTTAGGGGGGAAATCTCTTCTGGGTCAGGCTGAGATCCTTTCAATACTTCCTTGTGTGTGTGTGTGTTTTTATATATTTGAAGACTGAGTGAAAAAAAAACTTTCACGTAAAAAATATTTCTGTGGCTTTCAATAAAACATACAAAAATGATATTTTTTTTGGCCAAATCCAGATTCTCTCTATCTATCTATCTATATATATATATATATATATATTCAGCAACCTGACTCTAGACTTTTGTAGACGGTTCCTCTGGAAACCATCCTGTTCACTCACCCGGAGATATCCGCAATTGACTCTTTTTCTTGTTTTTCATCACTTTTATATAGTTAAAAAATAACTTATGCATGTTTTCATTGGTGCAAGGTTGTTTTTTTTTTATTGTGTATGTGTAATATATATATATATATATATATATATATATATATATATATATATAAAATGTAGAGTAGGGAAAATGTACCCAAGTAAATCGTCAGTTTAAAATGTCACCAAAAATTTATTTTGGATATTTTTTCATTTTTTTTTTTTTTTTTTTTTTTTTTTTTTTTTTTTTCCTAATTTTGAATGCTCCAGATAATAAGTTATATAAGCAGAAATATAATTGCATGCATAATTAAAATAGGCATTAGAGCTTAGAAAAGGAATGGTGATGCAGTGAAGAAAATTTTGAAGTTATGTACAGTTGGAAACACTACCTAAAAATAAATTTTGCTAGTGGGATACTCTTTTTAGGTCCATTAATTATGTATACTCTATGGTAAGTTATGATTAAATTACATGGTGTTAGGTCCAGGCTTGTGACTGTAGTGTGCCATGAATAAAAGATGGGGTAAATGCACACCTACTGATTTAAAATAATATTTAAAGTAGTATTTTGATTTCTTTTAGCCTGATTTCTAAATCTATAACATATGACAAAATAAAAACTATTATAATCCCATAATATCTAGCTGTCAATTATATTTGTTTGTACAGATGTACAACATTACAAGATAAAAATGGGTCCCAAGAAAGTGAGGTTTTATTAACCCATGACTTTCAGGGGGTAGTCAAGCATGTACAAGTAGAACCCTGGGATAGGGTTGCAAGAAGTTTTCCCATACAATGTGGGAAGAATGTAACAGGAAACCTGAGCCATTTTGGCTTGGAAGGGCTATCTATATATCTACAGGCAAGGGTATTTCCTTCGAAGACATTTGTGTTGGTCCCTCTAACCAGTAAACTATTAAAACTGGGGCTGATACTAGAAATAGACAATTCTGATTCTGACACGGACAATAGCTGGGAAGATGCTCTTTTAAGTGATGAAGCGCAACAATGGATGTTTGTGAGGAGGAAGGATCGGGGAAAGAATCGGAAGTAGAGGAAAGATAAAAGAAACTGGACAAAAAAAAAATTATGTTAATATTCAGTTTCCTGGCAAAACAATTAATTCATACTATCATTTTCTCAGAAAAATATGACTGGTAGAGAAGAGAAAAAGTGGATACCTATTAGTGAAGTATTTCATATGTGACTGCACCAAGTTAGGCAAGGAATGGTATTATTTTAAGAACTCAGAAATTCAAGATATTATAGAAGCTGAAGTTCTATTGTAAATTATTTTTTTTTTTTTTTTTTAAATCACTTCACCCCAAGCAAGGCAGTAATGCCACTAAGATGCAAGGGGCTACAGGGAGTGAAAGAAAATAAATAAATAAAAAAACAACTTGAAAAAGGAACTGGAAAGCCATTCCTAAACAAG